>VXAV01013063.1:186777-229624 GCA_013399715.1 Alectura lathami | reverse complement strand
AACAGACTCCAATAATTGTAAATTGAAAATATATCTCTTTTCATTGAAAGGCAAGGAGGCCAGATAGGCTCCTAAGCAAAGTAGGTCAGTCACAGATAAGTCATTCTTAGATCTCCCTCAAGTCCAAACTGAGAGCACTTATTTCTACTTGTATGAGAGTGACACATTGCTCGCAACGTTTAAAATGGATATTTCCATGCCAGTACTCACCCAGACTAATGTTTATTTCAAAAATCCAGGTGGCTTTACCTAATCTCAAAAAGGCACCCAAATGTACAGCACAGTTCAAATCTGAAATCAACAGAGGCGTCAACAAATGGCCACTGTGACTTAATCCTGTTGACCCCAATGAGGAAGGGAAACCATCGCAAACCATTATTTTATTATTTTCTAAAAGAAAAACAACAACAACAACAAAAAAACACCACTGCTTTGAAGGATAGTTCAAGGAAATCTAGATCTTACTGCAATTAATGTAGTTATCTAGGAATGTTTATGCTGTTTGAACTTTGAACAGTGTTATTTAAAGAATGAATGTGCATGGGAAATAAATAACGTGCTGACAAAGTGCCGTAGTTTCTTAGGAGAAAATTTAACTTTTACATTAATTAACTAGTTCATTTGCAAACTGTGGGGAAATTAATTATACACTGGAAGAATGAATGCTGTAATTTGTGTGTGAATACACTTATTCACACATAAGAAGGTAGCGGAAACCTTGCTTCAAGTTCAAAATTGACTGAAGCCCTAAATGTGGAACCTTTAGCCACATTTCCACAATGTTTTGTAAATACGTTAAAGTTACTGATCAATTTTTGCACAACTATTACTTACTTCAGTACACAATGAGAAGTGGTGTACCATAGAAACAAGGGACCTCATTATTTGCCCTCAAGATTCTTACTGCGTCTTCCAAATGCACGGCAATGTTAGTCCTAAATGTAACAATATACATGGCAGATACTTAAATCCTCATCCTAAACAGGCTCTCTTTGTGCGAACTTTGGCTCTGGCCTTAGACTGTCCTTGCTCATTATATGACATGGTTTATGTTCCAGCTGCCACCACAGAAAGACAAAATCAGAACCCAGTGAAATTAACGTGAAATCTGTCACAGATAAGACAGAAACGTAAATCTGAAATGCCTGAGATTTTATGGTGGTGAAGGTTGAGGGCACTGACTGATCTGCAGTAGCTGAATAGGTCAATGCAAAATGTGTATTGCACAACGCCAGGCCAGGCGAGACAGATAAGCCATTTTATAACTGAAGGTAATTGTATTCCTTTTTAAAACAGAATTGTGTTTCAGCAATACATGGAAGTAACTATAAATGTGTTCAGGGGCACCTGGGTTACCACAAGAGATAAAATATTTATAGATAAACTCACTAGGCTCTGAAAATATGCAGAAGTTCCAATTTATATTATGAATAGTTTTCCTTCCATGTCTATTTTAGGGCTAAAACAAATGATACTCCACGTCACCTGTAAGGTCTTTTAAATAAAAACTGCAGATGTGTAAATATCAGATTTGGGGCAGAGGAGTGAAACAATTTCAAGGTGATGAGAATTGCAGCACATAGTCTCTGTTATTATTAAAGTGCCCACAAAGATGTCAGTATGGAAGTCACCAAAAGCAGAATCCTTTGTCTGTTGAGAGAGGTGAGAAGGTTTGGGATTCAGCGAATTTCTCTTAGCTTCCCCGCCAAGTAGTCTTGAGCATTACCAAGAAGAAAACACATAGGCAGCGAAGAGTGCTGTTTCCAGATGTATGTAGCTGTTAGCTTCCGTATTGCACCCATCAACAATTGTTAGCATCTCTCCTTTTGGAAATGGACTCAAGCCAAGAATTCCTTTCACACAGACACTCAAGAGTCACAAAAGAATCAAAAGATAGCAGTGACCTTTCTGTATTTAGACAAACACTGTTTAGATTGAAACCGATCACCTTGGGTGATACTAAACCTGGTCACCGCTTCACAGGCAGAATGCAAAGCAACAACATTATGATGGTAAACAACCTTATGCCTTTTCCAAAAAGTATAGAGCAAGAAACACAGTGTATGCTCTGTCTTTGTATTCCTTTAATTCCTCAGAAAGAGCTCAGGTACCTTACCTGTAAAAGTTCATAACAAATCGGATTCATTTTACCTATTTATCTTCGCTTTTCTGAAACTAGTAAGTAACAAGCCTAGTTACAGCTTGCCTGTATCTATGGGACTCATTATGTAGCCCATACTGATCTGTGTGTATTAAATTTCTATTATGTATCTGAGACATTTTTAATAAGGAAAAGCAAAAAACAAATTCCTTTTGAGAATTCCAACATAGCTAAGGACCAAATACTGCATTATTTTCTCAGGGAAAATTTCCATTGAAGTCAATCCCAGTTCTTTACAAGAAAACCCAGACTATGTTCAATAAAGTTAATGTGAAATGTTTACACAGAACTTTTCCCTTAACTACATTGTACTGCTCTGCTAAAGTTAATGAGACGTCCCAGAATCACTGGAGAAAGACACATAACTTAATAGCAGAAGAAGCTATAAAAACCTTGTATCATTTAAATTTGATAATGCCTCGGAACATTATCTCTAGAGTAAAAGCACCTTCATGCTTCTATTGATATATTAAAGCTCTCTCTTTGTCTCAAAGAGATTAATCTAAGAAAATGTGCAGTCCAAAAATTCCACTCATATGGGTGTATTGAGAGAAGAGAGGATCATTCATCTCACTTAAGCTAAATCATCTAAAAGCAGGATAGACAGTTTAAGCCAGACAGTTAGACTCTGTGCGTGGTCATACTGAGTGTAATACTTTATGGGACAATCCCTCTGGCCTGTTTCAGTGTGAAATGAGTCATCTACTGGAGATACCATCGCTGTGGCTGTCCTCGGAGGCGTAATAGACAAGTGGTCTAAGGTAAACATCCAGTGCCTGCAAATTGTCAAGCTCTTGTTGGCTCAGCCAGCTTTAAACGGAATCTAGCTGCCTAAGAATAAAGCTTTTACTTTCTGGGTTTCTTTTTTTTTTTTTTCATAGTTTCTCAGTTCAAAAGCTACAATAGCAATCTTATGTTTTGATCTTCTGCACAACAACAACCTGCTAATTCTGACTTGGATCATCTCTTCTAGTGATAAGTATTTGTTTAAAAGTTTCCAGTGAAATGTATCACCTTGGATATGTTTTTCCAGTCATAAATTTCTCTCAGTTTAAAAACCTGAGCTTTATTTCACATCTGCGCTTGAGCAGCTTTTCAGCTCCTAGCTATTTATTTGATCTAGTTACACTTTCATCTGCTGGGCTAAAGAACCCGTGTTCTCATCCCAGTGGAGATGGCCTGACAGGGAAGAAGTCATCTCCAGGCATTTTTTGATAACCTAACTTGATTAAGCTCTTTGAATCTTTCATTAGAAGTCATGCTTTACATCTTATCTTATAATCATTTTCTTGTCTCTTTATGAATCTGATCCAATTTTTCAACTTCCTTCCCTCTTGCAGCATCTCAACAGCTGTTTTTGACATACACAGGTAATATAGCCTCACCAGTAAGTTTATTTTTTCTCTGTTCCTGCACCCCAAGCCATATGAACATTCTTGCCTGAAACATCACAGAAGAGCTCAGCTTCCAAGTCTCCTTAAGCCTTTTTCAGACCCACAAAGTCCCATAAATATAGCCCACTTCATTTGTTTCGAGATGTATGATCTAATAGAACTCAGAACACTTCTTTTTTTTTGTGTGATTTATTTCCACAGTTAAAGCCCTAAATCTGCACTAGAAAGTGCTGAGATGATTTTGGGGCTGTTGATTCAGGAGGTGCAACAGGGACTGAGCGTCGGAGCACTGACATCATGGAAACATGCCATAGTTCAGCAATTAAAGCCATAGATAAAATAACAGGCAATGGCCTGCCTTATCTGGAACATAAATAATTTCACCAAATCAGTCATTTTATTCATTTTTTTAAAACTACTTCAGTTATTTATCAATCTGACAGAATCTCCCAGAAGACATTTCTCTCTCATCCCAGCCAGGATTAGCTGTACAAACACTTATTTCTCTGCACGACTGAGGTGAAGTGATCCCCCCGATTACACCATACCTCAGCACAGTGCTGAAGCTTCAGCAGTTTGGCCCCAAACCTTGGCTCCAGCAGTGATTTCAAGAGGCAGATTAGGCTCTCTGAGATCTCTTTTCTTAAATCTAATGGTAATTCTCCATCTTCATTTTTAGCCTCTCTTTCCCTCCCATAAGCAATTTCGCTGCCTCTCTCTGTATGTGGAAGATACCTCCCAAAGCTCATGGAAACAAGTTCTCTTCCATACATCAACTTGCCATGACAGCTGTGATCGCAATGCCGTAACTCTCTCTTGTCCTCCCAGGTCTCATTCCTGGGTGCTGAATTCAGGCTGAAAACTCACAGCTTCTCCGCTTGTTAAGAGGAGAATTATTCCTACTTGTTTTATGGGTCTGCAAATCACATTTCATACCACATTTACTTAATACATTATACCTGTTACTGCATTTATTACTCTTCTTCTTGTAGAACTTCTTTACTGCCAGCTCCTGTTCCAGAAAATACTGAAAATACAGCTGTCATACTGCATCAGAAGAGAAATCCTAGATGCACGTATTTCCTGCAGAACAGACATTCAGAATGTTTTTGTTGTTGTTTTTAATAATTTAGATAGGTTAGTTAATATTAAATATTTTAGATGGTACTGGACAGTATTAAAAAGGTAATGGAAATATTAACTACTAAAAATGTTAAATACCTAGTTTTCCAGAACATAAAAAATAACAGCTGTCTAATTTATTATTTTGTTTAATACTATGTAATTAGAAAAATTATATTTCAGTTTGAAGCAATTTGGCTCAATATGACTGTGTTCTTCATCTTGTTTCTTGTTAGTTCTGCATTTTGCAATTTTAACAAGTTCAGGGAAGAGGCCTTTAGTGAAAGACACATCTTTCATTCTGTTCTGAAAATAAAATTATTCTTCTTTTGCAATTTTTCTTTGAAGAGATTTTTCTATTGACAATGATGACTTGAAGACCTGAGCTGTGGGAGAGAATTTGGTACACAGAGATCTTTCTTCCATATTACACTGCTGGGGCCCAAGAAGACCTAGAAAGGAGGACACAGCACACATTATTTTTTTCTTCTCTCCCTTTGCTAGTTTCATTTCTGATGGCTACCTGAGAAGAAAATAAGAGAAGGAACTTAGCAGCCATTGCTTCCAATTGAAAAAAGCAAAACTAAAGAGCAATTATCCAAATGTTAATCAGACCAAGCTCTTCATATCCCTGCTGTATTCATATCTCAATTTTGAATAGGTCCTTGAAGAGCAGCCACAGGGTCACAGGACTGGGGAATACAGTCTCATCTGCAAGGGTGTGTGACTTACCCCCTCTATGAAAGATCCTTCGTTTCCATGCTTGTTCAAACTCAGTTTCAGAATAGTTGGTAGCACGAACTGGCTGCTGTTTTCAGTACAGCTGAAAAGGACAAATTCTGGGTGTTACTTTTTTGGAAAGATCATCCTTTCAATTCATTGGCAAAACCATGGAAAATCATTTTGCTTATTCTGTAAAGGCTCTGAGGTCAGGAGAGGTCTCTATGGTTGTCCGAACAACCTTAAACCTCGAGTATCTCCAAAGTAGTTTTAGGAAGGTTTTGATCCTGCAAATCCTGCGTATCCTGCATTCTTCTAAAGCAAACACCAGCTCTGGGCTAGACTAAATTTGTAATTTGTTCCTTTCCCTCGAATTCTGTAAACTGACATGAGCTAATTCTCTTGAGAACAAGTGTTTTGTGACATTGCAGTGACACACTGACACATTCATGTGTCAGTTCAACAAACCACATTAGTATAAAAATGTGTCTGAGTGTATTCTAGTAAGTAAACTGCTTTTAAGCATGTGCTCAAATTTCAACACATGTTTTGCTGACTCAGGGCTGAAGTGTGCTGGGCTGCAGATGCGGAACAGGTGACAAAAGGGCTGTGAAATCACACCCAGGTAGGTACAATACACAGCACAAGTTAAAGTCTAATGTTTACCTGTAATAAAGACCAAGACAAACGATGTCCGTGTTTGAAAGAATTTGTCATAAGCACTAACACTAAGGGAAATATATATTGCAACTTCAAGCTTTTAAGTTCTACGCATTTTAATCAGAAAATAATAGTGTCTGCATAATCTACTGAGGAAAATAATAGTGACATGATGATAAATTTTAATAAAGAAAATCAAAAATAACGCTATATTGCTCAACGATCAGTCATATAACATAACTTCAAATCATGTATCAAAACTCAGTAAAGATAAGAGATGTTGTGGGGGAAAACCAGGGAGAATGATCCCCTTGTCAGAGTATTGTAAATAAGATAAACATTATTTGCTAGTACTTTACTACATACAGTGTTATGAAACAAATCAAAGCTCTGCGCTCCTTTACAGGGATGTAAACTGGAGAAGTAACTGTGTGTCACTGTGAAATTGTTAATATTTGTGAGTGGAAAATAAAAAAATTCAGAACCACTTGGAGTTCATATGTTCAAAAAGCAGCTGATTTGCTGAATACAGATGAACATTTGCACTTCTTCCTATTTTTCTTGTGTTCTCTTTCATCTTAATAAGTCTTTTGTTAGTCAGATGTGATAAAAAGGTTTAGATCAAACCTCCTGAGGTAAAATCTAAAACTCTGGGGAAAAATAAGAAAGATGAATTTGCTTAGTTTCAAAAAACATAGCCACTTTGCCAAGAGCCTCCATCTGGCAGGATAGAAAAATGTATCTCCCAATTGCAAATTGCCAATTTTAAAATGGCACAGCAGAATCTTTCCATCCTGATTACCTACATCTGGCCTGCCTTTCAGCTCTGGGTTTCTAGTCAAAACAATAGCTTCCTGTTCCATATTTTCCATCTACCTTCTCCAAAATTCATACAAAGTTGCTAAACATGGTTGACAATTACTTGTGTATTTTAGATAAGCCTGTATTGTAGCTGTCAGTGGCTTACAAACATGGGCGAGACAAGGTCTGCATCACTCACCAGACCAGATGGTGTAGCTGTGGGGAAAATGGCAGCCTTGCAGCTCACAAGTCCTTACACAGGTCTAAAAAATTACAAGTAGTGATCCTGAGAGTAATTGCTCTCAGCTTAACTTCATTACAGTAGTCCATTAGATAGCTGGAGAGAAGGGGTGACTGACAGTGCTGGGCCTGAGGGAGGATGTTGGCAAGGAAGGCCAGGGCTTTAGATCCCAGGGGACAGAGAGAATTGCACAGGGGAAACTGAGGGGTGCAACGTGTTTTCATGAGATTTTGGTGGCCTGGATGCTGCATGAGATGAAACAGAAATAAAAGAGCTCCTTTGTAGGTGCTCTAAGACAACTGCTGTGGGTAATGTAGCATGCAAGTGCTCTTAGCAGCAACAGAAGCAAGCAGGTGCCTAAACTGAACACGTGCCTTGGGCCAGGGGGCAGCAGCTCCCTGCTGTGGGTGAGTGTGCCTTCATGGACCTGCAGAGGCAAGGGGTGTTCTGGCTTGCTTTTTACAAGATTCATCTCTTTCTGCAGCCTGGCAGAGCTTCAGCACTGGCTGGAAAGGAGGAGGCTGCATTCCCCCAGCTGTTCACCACATGGGAAAGAGGGAGGTGGACTGAGGGGGACCTGCAGAGGGGGAACCACGCTCACTGCCCTAGTGCTAAAGAGGCACTGAATGTGGTATTCGACAAGTCAGATGGTCCCAGTGTCTTTGGTGGAGTCACAGCCTTACCAGTGGGTGTTATGGGGACTCAGAATGTGGTTCAGATCTTGAGAAAGTGGCTATGCCTATTTCTGGCGTTAAGAGAGATGGTATAGGAGCAAAGCATCAACTGTTAAAATGCCCAAGGTCCTGGCTGTGCATAGTGGCAAATTTCCGTGCACCTGAGGGAACTACAGATGAGAAAGGGAGGCCTCCATTGAGTTCAGGTTCTCCTAAGGTCAGGCAAGTGCTGCTGAGCAAGAGGATTTTTAGTGGGATATTTTGTTATTACCATGTCCATCCCTATCCAATTTTAGAGTTTTGTTTTGTTTTCAGGTCTGACCATTGCTGACTTGTAGTCATTAGAGAGAAGAGTGGGGAATCCCCAGCTGGAGAACACAGCATTGGAATAGCTTTGAGATACTTTCCTTACCCATTGGGAAAGCACCACAGGGCAGCTGCTAGTGGAGAGTCGAAGAGCACATGCCTTCCTTGGGCATCAGAAATCCTCCTTAGTTAGAGCACAGAAAATAGAACCAGTAGTAAACTGAGCTCCACCAAAGGGACAGAAGGACATTGAGCAGAAACGTACGAAATCCAACCTGTTGCAGACAATGGCCAGTGTGCTCTTTTGTGCACATTTATCCTCTGCTCTCTCCTCCAAGAGAACGTGAGAAAGCTGCAGTTACAAACGTCACCTATGTAGGGTAAGACCTAGATGTTAAAGTGCCCAAATACATCCCATGCGCAGTGGGTACAGCACTCTCTCTTTAAAACAATCTAGTTTTGGTTTCTCTTGAGAGAGATGCTAGCTCTTATCTGCAAACACTGAGAGGAAAAGAACTGATTGAGCTTAAAGACGGTGGTGGCACAAAGAGGAATAACTCAGTGATGAATGAAGTAGGCAGAACATCAAGGGAAATTTTTTTACCATCCAGGGTTGCGCTCAGGAATAGTTGTAATGGGGTTAGGGGGATAAAAGAAATTGAATTACTTGTAAAGTAGGAGCCCCATTAGACAGGGACAGATATATGGAAAGTAGTGGACCTGAGCACAGTGGCCTGAATGGATTGTCGCAGACATAAATTCCCTTGACAGATTTAACATCATGCATTTCCAGAGAGTGTGCTTTGCCTTCTGGTGAGTGCTGGCTGGATATGAAGACTGTCGAAGGGCCTGACAGCCCTAGGCGAGCCTGCCACTAGTGAAAACTTTGTGCACTGACTGGAATTGCAACAGAAAGGAGAAACGAATCAGGGCTTTTATAATAAGTGTAATTCAGGAAGTAATTAAGACACTCTAGCTTTAAACCACAGCATAGTCTTGTTCTGTGGCTTAGTGTCCAATTATAATGAGGGATCAGAGGAATTCCCTACTGCCTGCTCAGGGATGTTTCTCCTTCCATGGGAACTTGGTCTCTGACATTACAAAAATCTGTTATCAGATGGACAGCTCAGTCCATCTCTGTCTGTGGTGATTTCTCATTTTCTTATGTTTGTATGCATCTATACACAGTAATGGGTAAGTGTTTGGATGAACACTGGATTTCACTTTTCGTTTTGAGTGCTTTAAATTCATGCCCACACAACACTGGTTTTTGTGCATTAGGCCTGATCACCTTGCTGGTGTTTCTCTGGGGGTTGGTAGCTCCCCAGCTGCCATACGCGATGCTTCACAAGCCTGATTCTTTCTCTTCCAAGAACTGGGGAAGCCTCCCACAATTAGTAAACTGTCAGCTTTGCTACTGACTTCAGCCAAGTTCTGAGGATTTTTTGGACTAATTTTATACAAAAATAATTTTCCTCCTACACTTCCTGATACGTGGTAGATTATTTTCTTAATATTGTGTTCTCAGAAATTACTGATGAGACGCAGATAGCAATGAGCGCGTTAAGCTGTCAGCAGACACTTGTCCCTGCTCACCTCCAGCAAACATGCGCAGATGAGCGCAGTGAGTGATGAGCTGCTGTTTGTCAGAATAGGTCATATGAGTTCATACAGGAGGATTTTTTTTTTTTTTTTGGAGGCAGCCTTTGCCATTTTAACTTTTGCTGTCAGTGGATGCTGGAGGAGAAAATGTGTCTGTAGACATAAAGGTAGAAGCTGTCAGCTCAGAAATGTCCTTGGGAGAGCCCATGGAAGTTAGGGTCTCCCTTAAGACTGGGCAAAATAGATAACATTTGGGAGAGGGAAAAGTTATTGGAACAGGTTGTTTACAAAAAGGTTTCACTTACTTATGCACCTGACTTTTATGTGAATGAAGGAATATTAGAAGATGCTCTTACTGAATCTTGCAGTGAGGGCAGCACAGAGCACAGACTCTGCTCTCCTACAATGTTCCAATATTCTCTATGTCC
The DNA here is from genome assembly GCA_013399715.1 of Alectura lathami. NCBI lineage: Eukaryota > Metazoa > Chordata > Aves > Galliformes > Megapodiidae > Alectura > Alectura lathami. Next base: position 219,515 of record VXAV01013063.1, on the reverse strand, counting down.
AGAAATGAAGTGCTGAAACAGAAATGTTTCATAAGAAAGAACATTTCTTATGTTGATGTGAGGCACTAAAACCCATAAAGTTTGAGAGGGGCTTTGCTGCTTGTGCAGGCACAGCCGTAAAAGGGAGGAAGGAACTGTTAGAGAAAACATCTGGAGAAAGACAGAGGATATAGCCAAAAGTGTCATAGAATCGTAGAATCATAGAATGGCTTGGGTTGGAAGGGACCTCAAAGATCATCTAGTTCCAACCCCCCTGCCGTGGACAGGGCTGCCAGCCACTTGCTCACTAGATCAAACTGCCCAGGAACCCATCCAGCCTGGCCTTGAACACATCCAGGGATGGGAAAGTGTAAAGTGAATGGAGTAAATCACGAAAACAAAAGAAAACAAAACTGTAAGAGAAGAAATATTAGTTTCAGTTTGCCTGTAAATTTTAGGGTCCTAGTGAAACGGTCCTCTGAACTTCAGTAACTCCACTGCTCACCATAGAGTCAATGGACAGTAGAAGATGTCTTTGCAGTTTCTTAGAGAGAGATCTTGTGTGGCTGAGCTTAGGTGCAGTATTTGGGTAGACAGGAGTTCACCAAGGGCAAGACTACAATAGCAAAGTGGGAAAAGGCAGAACTGAAAGCAAAAAAAAGCAGAAGTGAAGTAAGCCTGCTAAGGAAAATAACAAGAGATAGGACAGAAATTTCAAACAGAAAGTGAGATAATTAAATATGAATGATACAAGATATGCAGGAGAAAGGAAATCTTCAAGGAGAAGACTCACCATGGAGAAGACAGCTGCAGAACTAAAAATAACGTAATCCCAGCTAAGCAGCTTGAGGAAAATGGAATAAGCTAGTGGAAACCTACTATTTGTTTTAAAAGGCTATTTTAGACATAACTACCTGGAGAGTCACATCATTGGCTTATCTTTATTTAAATGCAAGACAGTGAGAAGTTCTGATTATTTCTGACCTCCTGTTTGTCTTGGAAATAAATTCCTCATATGTTATGTTTGCTTGATGCATTTGTAAATGACTATCCTGATCTTCTTAGCATAATCTTTGAAAGAGAGAACTGATGTGAACGTAGTCTCTCTGGATCTATGCCTCTGAGACTTGGAGGGAAAATGAAGCTTCAATGACTGAGTCATTAAACTGAACACAGTAAGCCAAACTACAGCTTGACACTGGGGCAGTTGTATCATTTCCAAATTTCAGTTGCAGTTTAATTGTGATTTGTAGGTCCCCTCCTCCAATTTACTGCCACTTTACTCCACTGAAATAGCTTAGAATTTCCTCAGGAGCCTGTGCCCACATTCTGCCCTCAAGTAGGCTGGAGTGCTTGGTGTCTTCCTCTCATTTGACCTACACTGAAACCCCTTAACTTGGGTCAGGAGTTTTCCTCTAAGATTTAGACAGGAACTCTGCTAGCTGCTCCCTCCACAATCAGGGGAGAGAAATGGCACACAATTCACATTTAAGAGCGCCTATTTCTTTGTCACAGACTGAAGGCATCTGAGGTCAAGGTCAGATGTCCAGATTTTAGACAGGATGAATCTCACTCTATGTGTTCCTGCCCCCAGCAGTACTGAGAGGGCAGCCTTAGAGCAGATCTGGTGCATCTCGGCAGAATCAGGGATGTCAGCCTCAAGAACAAGAAGTATATCACTGTCTGAGAAGGACTGGGCTGCCCAGAGAGGTTTGGAGCTGCTTTAACCTGAGCTGCATGAAGTCTGAGCAACTGCATCTTGATCAGAAGTTTGCCCTGCTTTAAGAAGAGAGTTGGACCAGATGAACTCCAGAGGTCTCTTCCAGTCTAAGACTGAAGACATGAAGCCCACATGACCCTACAGAGCACCCGGAAAGGTAAACATTGTTGGAGAGGAGAGGCAAAGGAGAGGGAGAGGAGATTCCAGCTAAAAACACTGAATGGAAAACTTGAACTGCATCTACCATGTGAAAGAAATCCAGCTGTGTGCCCTTCTTAGTCTTTTGAACTAGAAGATGATAACATTTATCCTTCAGGACCTTCTTCTGTGCTGGATACCTGGAATAGACAGAGACATCTCAAAGTACAGCTGCATAAGGTACCTGAGAGATGAGGCTCAACATTTAGTTCCTGCAAGTTTTATACAGGTCTTGGCTCAAACAAACTGGCCTTTTGGGATCCCTTTGGAAGGTATCCTGTGACGAAGGCTCACTGATTCCTGGATTCAATTCTGGAGGACCACATCCCTCAGAACTGATCACAAAGCACCAAGGTCTTTGGTCAGACCTGGGCCTGGGAGCCTGACTTGATATTCTCCTACAGAGACCTACCTCAGAGGTTTCTGTTAATTCTCTCCTCGTGGAAAGTGCTTCACTGTCAATCGCATCAGTGCTGGTCCTTTTCCTTTTTCATGAGTGATCTTTCCATGAATTGCAGTACATTCCATAGTGTGCCTAACCATCAGCAAGTTCACATTTGAATCATATGCTGTAGCATGGAAAAATTGTAAGAAAAAAGAAAATAAATTAATAATACAGTCTTATAAATTTTATGAGCAGAAGAAGATCCCTTCTCTTGCGCACCAAGGGTAATATCCACATTTCTTCAGAAAGAATCTTTGATGATTAAAGGCCACAGAGGCTAGTTATGAATTCTCTATGTTGAACTACTCACTGCTCACTCAGATAGTTGGCTGGCATTGTGGAAAGACTGTAACATCCTAGATCAGGAAGCAAGGAAAGAAAAGATTTAAGGCTTGAGACTGACCTGTCTTATCAATTCATTAATGGCAAGTCCTGGCATGGAAAAGGATGGAGCTATACCAGTGCATAATTTGACACTGATTTTTTTTTTTTTTTTTTCAATCTGTTTGTGTATATACAGGGCATGGAACATAATCTCAAATGACACAAAACATTCAGCAGTTCTTTACTAGTGAATGTCTATGAATGCTATACATGGGCTTCTGGACATCCAGAGGCATATCTATTTCTTTGTTCTTGTTGCCATGAAAAGAGTTTGTATCTGTAAAGGAGACAAAACAACAAAGTTATCTTCCCTATAGACAGATTGATTTTGCAGAAAGGTGTCTATGGCATGTTCCAAACTATGTGTTAACATTTTCGTGCCTAAAAGACAAGTAATCTTTCTGCCCCTCTGGCAGGTTTGCTGCTCAAAGAGTTTGATGTTTTTATTATATTGCAGTCATGTGTGACAGTAAGGACTGTGTGTTATGAAGCTCTTTAAAAAGAGCACATTCCTATATTGCTTCTCATTTATGAATTCATAGCAGACATATAAGGGATGAGACTGGATAAAATACTTGCCCACAATGGGAACATTCTTGCATAGCAACAATAGGCTTGTGAATGAGCTGAGCTGCCTTAAAGGTTCAATCTCATGAGAATAGCAAACTTCAGCCTCTGAGAAACTCTAGTCTGTTCAGGTTTTCTGTTCTAAACCTATTTCCCCTTTTGTTGCATGCTCACAAACATACTGTTTTTGACTCAGAAATTAAGTGCACTGAGAGCACACAGTGTTCTTTCATGGCTGGAAAAAAGCTGAACATCTATCTGTGTATGGATGCCAAAGAGCAGGGAGAGCCATGTCGGTATTCCAGTCGTGTTTCCTTATTGTCTGTGCTGTCCTGCCCATCTCCAGAACATCGGAGACTGCTTAGGGGGATGTAATTCTGTGTAAAAGTCTGTCACTGTGAATTACTGAGAGGAAAAGGCAAATCACAGGGTAGCATTGCAATGCATTGGTGCCAAAAAAATCCCAGACCTTTGTAGTGTCGGGAAATAATTTGCAGTGAATATCCAAGTTCCCCCGATACTGTTTTCTTGAGGCTAGAAACATGCTAATGTCTTCTATATACAGAAGCACACAGCACATTAAAGGCATATTTGGAAAGAAAGGCTGGCACTTCCAATTTCTGCCACTGCCAAATTTTACTCCTTAGACCCCATGTGTAAACAACCAGCTCACATCCAAAATGATCAGGTCTATCTATTTTGTGTAAGGTTTCTTCTGGTGATACAGGAGCTACATTTGTGGTTTGTTTGCCTCAATATTTTTTTCATCCTGGTTCAAAAAACTGCGTAACTATGTTGTCTTCAAGAAGTAGGATGTTTATAACAGAAAAGCAGAAGAGCCTGGGGTGCTTTGGGAGACTGGAGGTCACATTTAAAACAACTTGCATGTGAAATTATTCAGCAAAAAGTTGCAGCCTGAAGTGAGTGTCTGGTTCAGATATCCTAGCACAATTAAGCAGCCCAGAAGATTTTCTGTTACTGGCCTTTTTAGGATTGTCACTGATCCTTGAAATGAGACCATTGCTGCTTGAATTTGTAAGAGGTTTATTCAGGAAGGTTCTCCCTAAGGAAGAGATCAGCAGAAAGCCAATGCACCAACAGAATTGCATGCTAATCCTCGGAGCAGAGCAGGAGAGGGATAGAAGTGAAGAATACGAAGTGAGGAATACACCTTATGCTGGCTATCTGCACAGCAACAAATTTGATTTCCCTAGAAGCTTTGCAAGGGGAAGATGAACTAAACAAAATTTCACTCCACTGTTAGCTGAATGATTAGAAGTCAGCTCAAGCCAGTAGAGAAATTGTCCAGAAAATGCCAAAGCCAATGATCTGTTCAGACAAAGAGACTTGGCTAAGACCCATCAGTTCTTCATAGTCACAGATCCCTCATGGCCATTAGTTTCACTAAGGCTTTTGAAATGTAAGTAGCAACTTAGTGTGGAGAAGACTCTTTGCTGGATAGCGTTAGCAATTGTGGCAGAAGTGTCACCCATCTGCAAGAGTCATGGTATCATTTAAACGCAGAATCTCCCTTTCCAAGTGAGCAGGTGCTACATGATGTGAATGGACTTTTACAAACAGACAGGACGGAAACAATCATTTACTTCTTGATTTTAAGTGAGTTTAATTTGAATGAAGTTCTTTGTCTTCATGTAATAAAAATGACTGTTCCCTCCTCATATTCCGCAGAACCTAAATTGGATAGATGTTGAATGATTACATTTGCCAGTGAAGGGGTTGCCCTTGAGTTGCCTGCTGGGAGTCTCTCTACAGACTTGTGTTTTGCCCTTCTCATGTCCTTTCTGTCCAATCTGCAAAAAAGAACCCTTTATTTTACTGTCAAATTTACAAATTAAAACAACTTTGCCACAATGCGTGCAGTGCTTGGCTGAATAGGGCTCTGATTAGCTGGCTCTGTCTGGGCTTACCACTAAAGCACAAAGAAGAGAAGACAATAATTATAAAACAAAATCTACTTCTTACACCATTTGAACAGAAGAAAAAACCAAAGTAAACAATGGACTTCCCTTAAATAATCAAAAATACTATGATGTGAACATTTTTCAGTCCCATGAATTTTTTTCTGAACCATTTCCTTTTTTACATCCAAAATTAAAACATTTTTTTTTGTCTACATGCTCTTAGTGCACGCACTGGGAAAAAAGGCAGGGATTTTGTGTGGGGTCTTTTTAAACACTTTTTTTTTTTTTTAATTACTCTTCTCATGTTTTTTCATGTTTCTGCCTCTGAATTTTGCTTTGTTAAAGGGATGTAAGAAAGAATGTAGAGATAGGGACAAACTCAAATATACATTTTTTTTTTTTAATTGACTTCCTAAGAACAGAACCAGAAAGAAAGGAAGTATTAAACAAAGAATACCCAAATCAACCAGAAAAATCACTAACAACCAAAACCAGTTTTGTCTAAAATTCCCTCATCTTTGCAAATGCACTGACAAGAGTGAACTGTATTTTGGCAAGCTCTTTACAGTAACATTTGATATACCTGAAGCCCTCTGGAAATGTTCTTTTTCTTTTCTTCATGTGCTTACAGAAATCTCTTTTAATTCTGTAATGGTGACATTTTGTTGCCATTTCAGGTTTTCCCTGTAGCTGCTTAAAATTCTCACTGCTTTGATATATAGTCAGCTTCACGGTTTTCAGTGAAATCAATCCTGATCCCAACAGCTAAACATTTACTGCAGTTCTTTGATGAGCACTTTTAATAATGTTTTATGTTTTAACATGTTTTGAGCAATATCCAAAATGCTTTTGCAGGGCTGGTTGCAGCTAAGAAGCTTTATAAATGACTTTATATTAATGTTGCATTGAATTGAAAAACATTAGGCACAATAAAGGCTGAAAGAGAAAGTTATTTTGATTTGTGTCTCAAAAAAAAAAAAATGTTAGGCCTCTGGAAGCAGAAATTATTCTGCATCTCTGAGACAGGCTGCAGCACTTGGAGAAAAGAACAAGATTGCTGTCTAATTATATAGAACTGTGCTTGTACCATTCCCCTTATTTGTTATAATCTAAATCATTAAACTAAATTAATTTAGCATTCTGCCATTTTGTCTTGTTGAAGTCTATGTCAAGAGAATAAACAAGAGAAGGAATTCATTTGCTGTCATACCTTATGAAACTGTTGCTACATTATTGCATATGTTGCAGAAGTCTCTAGAGGGCTCACAGTGGGGAGACTGCAGTGCTCTGGGCGGCTGCAAAATGCAGTAGGGTTGGTCGAGAGACACCATTACAGAGAGAGACTGCTACAGCTGAGAGAGGCCATATAGTGACTCAGTCACCTACAGGCACAGGACAGAGTTGCCTTGGGCCTCCAGGGCATTCTCTGCTTGGGGAGGATGGGAAGCCAAGGAACAGCATGTCAGATGCTGTCATCTCTAGATCACTGAAGGAAAGGCAGCTGTTGTTATTTCCCTTTCTGCTCTTCCAGCTCCTCTCTGACAGCCCCAGTAGTCAAAGGGACTGCTTAGAGCTAGAGGCTGCAGACCCTGGTTTGCAGTCGCACACAGGTGCCCACATTGGGTTTAGGAAACACCAAAGTCCCGACGAAAGGCCCTACATTTCCCTTGTCCCCAGGTGACTTGGGTTACCAATACCACCTGCTGGTGGCTGCAACAAGATCTCCTTGACCCAGCACAAGCAGCATGTGTTCTTATTTCTGTGCTGGACGCTGAGAGGCTGAAACACCTTTTTATCTGAACCTTCCTGCTGGTCCCGTCAGGCTGTTCCTTGGCTGGCAGCGCAACCAGCCCCATATTCACTCCTTTGAAGCTACAAAGCACGCTGGAATTTTTTCTGGGTTGAATATGACCACTTAGTCAGTCCCTTGAACTGCAGGCATTTTGTATTTAATCATCATGTTTAAATATCTTCCTGCCACCCGTACACACAGATTTTCATTACATTTTCAATTGGCTAACAACCATTCTGAGCCTGTGCCCTACTTGTGCTTATTTTGCCACTCAAATGCCAACTGGCACTATTTGGTCATTTTCAGATGCAAAGGCAGATGTCTGCTCTTGTAGACAACATGGCTGGGAAGACTTTTGCGTGTGCGTTTGTGCATGCAGCCATCCCTTATCAATGATACAGAAGTATTTTTCCAAAAAAAAGCGTGGCTCCCCACTCTTATAAGCTCCCTTTCACAACAGAGCAAAGAGATTCCTAATGAAAGACACCAGGCTTGTGTAACTACAGGAGGAATATGCTGGGATTTCATTTTCACTTTTTCATTTGGTCTGCTGGAATGAATATTACTGTCTGTTCTCTGATCACCTGAGAAGCCTTTACTGAGTGCGCTGCGTGTGACTTGACTAGATTTCATTAATTGGCATTTGATTGGTAGTCACAGCATACATTTATTCCCTCTGTCTGAAAGAACATTCAATGATTGCTCCTTGACATCGTTTTCTGTACAGCTCCTCAGCATGCTGGCAGCATTCAATGGCTGTAGGCTCTGGGGGAGCGTGAGGGACGCCTGCTCTCCTTACCCCTGCCCCACACACAGTCCTCACTCCTCCCTCTGCCCTTTATCCACCTCCCTGTCCTGTGAGTCTCCTAGGACTCTGTCCTGATCCCATCCACTCCTCCTCCTCCCCAACATCCTCTGTTCCCTCCCCATGAGCTTTTCATTGCCACAGTTTCACCACCTCTTCTCTCTTGCTGTGAGTCCTCTGCCCGCAAACAAGGCTGACAGAGGCAGCATTTACACACAGAGCTAATATTTCACATTACATGTATTTAATGTAACATACACATAGATGTATGTTTATATGTCATATTATTTTGACATAGGCAAAATAAACCAAAGAGCCTGCAGGAATCTTTTTTTCTGTAGCCATTATTCTTCCATTTTCCATATTCCTCTCTCATCCATCATAGGCCAATATGAATTACAAATTCTTTGGGACAAGGAGCATTTAATTTTATTTGCCTATTGGCAACAGCAGTATTTTGGGTGGGGAATGAATAAATAATAATTACTTTTTTATTATTATTTAGGGGTGAGCAGTATTTATTTTTTTCCTTTAGAATCAAAACAATCAGGTTACAAAAAATAAAAAACTCTTCCTGTAATGCTTCTGGAGTGCTTCTATAGGACTAATTTCAATCTGTGGAAATCTTTAATACAGGGTGTTTTTCTTTACCACTTCAAGAACAAAAAAATTGTTGTCATAAAGGAATCTTTCCTCCGCAATTAGAAAACATATTTTTAAGAGTAAATATATATTTTAAAAAAACCCTGTTGAGAGTGGAATTGAAGATAAGTTAATCATCTTGTATTCTCTGTCTTTCCTGCCTTGTTCTAAGAATTTCATCTCCCTCTAGATTAATAACAAGACAAGAGCCAGACATGAGATAATTTACCACATCATTTATTTACACATTTTAATGAAGGAGAGATCATAGAAGCATAACAGAGCTGAAGTTTGTTGTCTGTTGGGTTGGGAAAGGTGTGTAATTCCAGGAACAACTTAGTAACGACACTATTTTAATTTTAAATAGAAATTATGCAGCTAACAAGTCATATCCTGTCTTCTCACTGTTGTTGATCTGCAAGGCAACAGTCCTAGAGGGCATAATGGGAAATCTCACAAAGAATACTTCTGAGAACTAAAATCTGATGTGTGATCCTCCAGCTCTAGTTTTAACTGCATTGCTGCACCAATATAAAAACCTCTGAGAGCCGTTTCAATATGCCTTGAAGATTCCATTTTCTTATGTTGCAATCAAATAGCACGGACCAAAATCTTGACTGATATCAAGTCATCACCATTTCATTGGAAACATGTCATCATTCAAATATTTCATTGCATGCTTGACAGCAATAGGATCATTTTGGAATGAAGTCACACTGGCCCACAGCTGCATTTGCAATGTTTGGCTAGAAGGATTTTTTTTAAATATACGCTTAGAGCTACTTATTTTACAGAACCAAACAGAGAGAAAGATGTAGGACACAGGTATTGTTGAGCAGACAAGATGAGAGATGAAGAGAATGTTTCGCACTGTTCAGACACATAGAGATGGAACAAGGAAACATGGACATCCTGCTTCCACCACTGCTTCTGTGTTTCAAAATAAACAGTAACCAAAAAAAACCAGCCAACCGACGAGCCAAAAAAAAAAAAAATCACCCTGCTCAAAAAAACAAAAACCAAAAAACAACAACCACAAAAATCTGTTGGAGGGTTTGGAGCAGACAGTAACTGATTGCCCAGACCACTAGGCTGGGAGACATTGCTTTCTTGTGTGGTTGGAGGAGCTTTGTATCCTGAACTGCTGATTGAAGCAGCCCAAATACATGGCCTCCTGATATGGACACTCTTCTAGGAAGAGGTTGATATGGGCTGGAAGCCTCTTGGGATGGGGTGGAGACTGGTCTAAGGTGTTTTGTAAGATCACTGTGCTACAACACTGAACAGTTAGTGCATGAGCCATCCTCTTTCCCTTCCTGTCAAGACGTACCTGCAGCTGCCACTGGGTGCAGATCCTCTGTGGTGGACATATTTTGGGAACAGTTGTAAGACCGGTCCTTCCAGGATTACCGGATGGAAGAATATATGCTTTTTGGATTGTGGTTGAGTTTAGGCATAAACATAGTGTTGTGATGCCTGGTCCATCAAAACTGGGGCATTTCTGGACACGTAACAGGGCAACACTCTAAAGCACACAAGGTGCCTCCAAGGTTGCCTGGTGTTTTTCAAGATCACAAGTTTGGATGGCACTGTGCATCTGTCTCTGAGTTTCTGTGTTCAGAGGAGTGTGGTGGAGCCAGCCACAGTGTCTGTACCTAAGCGTAGACATGCCCTCATGTACCTGGGGAATGAAAAACTTGCAGATGGGCTGCATCTGAGAAAGCTTTGGACAGTTTATATATGAGTGGCTTGACACCCATGCTCTCCTGTGCATAGCCTTAAATGTCTGGTGAAATGTTTACTGAGGGCCATTCTTTTCTGAGACCCTGATGCAAAGTAGCTTTAAGTTTTGCCCTCTTCTTTTGATTTGCACAGGGATATTTTTCTGTTACAAGTTACTGTTAATGGTAAGATAGGATATAAATGAATCCTATATACCATTCTAGACTTGTAAGTAAGACCAACAGCAGATAACATTGTCTATACCCTGCTTCCCATACAAGGACGCAAAGACTAATAAATCTTCTTAGTCATTTCCTTAGTTAACATTTCAATTTTCTTATAAGAAAAAAAAATTGAAATTGCAGCCCTTTTTTTTTGTTATTCAGATGGAAAACGTCAATACGAACATATTAAAAAAACTTGTAGTTCAATTATTTCAGGTTATGTCATCAGCTGACATAAGTCAGCAGAAATCCTGCAAATTGCTCTGTTCATTTCCTCAATGGAAAAGTTCAAGCTTGGAATGAGTAGGTCTTCCATAATACTTGTGAGTTACAAGTTCATGTTTCACCTGAAGGGTTGTGGTTTAAACCCCAGCAGGCAGCTCAACACCACACAGCCATTTGCTCACTCTGCCCAGGTGGGATGGGGAGAGAATTGGAAAGGTAAAAATGTGAGTACTCGTGGGTTGAGATAAAGCCAGTTTACAGTAAAGCAAAAGCTGTTCATGCAAGCAAAGGAAAAACAAGGAATTCATTCACTACTTCCCATTGGCAGGCAGGTGTTCAGCCACTCCCAGGAAAGCTGGGCTCATCGCATGTAATGATTTCTTGGGAAGACAAACACTGTCACTCCAAATGTCCCTCCTTCCTCCTTTATCCCAGATTTTATTGCTGGGCATGATGTTGTACGGTATGGGATATCCCTTTGGCCAGTCTGGGTCGGCAGTGCTGGTTCTGGCCCCTCCCAGGTCCTTGTGCACCCTCAGCTCCTCGCTGGGAGGGCAGCGCGAGAAGCAGAAAAGTCCTTGACTCTGTGCAAGCACTGCTCAGCAACAACTAAAGCATCCAGTGTGTTAGCAACACTACTTTCATCAAAAATCCAAAACACAGCATTATCCAAATCTCTGTGAAGAAAATTAACCCTATCCCAGCCAAAACTATGAAGTGAAGTCATTTGTCCGAATCTTCATTGCCTTGCCAAAAATTCCTTGCTATGATCTGGGATTACTTTCCCACATGCATCATCATTTCATGCTATCTTCTCTTTATTAAACATTTTGAAAAATCTCATCATTCTCTTGTACCGTTTGGGCAGATACATCATAATTAGACTCAGGAGCCCAAACCATATGTGGTTTTAAATCTTTGTAATCCATTACATCAAATATTTTTTATGAAATTGAGATGACATCTCTCAAAACTACATATTGGGACCTGTGTCACATGCTTTTTCATCCACGCTGCTCCCTGCAGTGGAAAGTTCTATCTGTGAAGTGACCTCATTGTCCATATGTAACTTTGCCCTCTAAACTTGTCTCTGTTGCAATGCCAAAAGTCTGGCAGTCAGACAGCTGGCATGTTGTAACTGCTGCTTTTCACTACTGACCAGAATGCCTCTTATGTGTTTTCTCCACCTGTTGCTTGTAACTACCTCTGGTCCTCTTGTTATTGATCATGGGACAGACGCTATCTATTTATACATAAAATTCACAGTAAGGCTCTGGTTCTTACATCAGTAGGAATACCTAGCAGTATCTTATTCTGATACTGATCAAATATTAGATGATCAAATATTAGAAATATTTGAACCAACTTCAGAATGATCTGCAACAGGATGACAGAAATACACGTAGTCCTTAAAACAGGTACATTTTTCATATAAGAGTGTATATGAAGTTATGTACTTATGGTGTCTTTTTATGAATAGCTGATACTCTGATTGCCATGATGCCTAGAAGCCCTCTGCTGAAGTAGGTGACATTCTACCAAATGATTGTTCTTGTTTTGAAGTACTAGTATTACTAAAGAGAGCAAATGTTATGTACCACAAAATACTGCATGTTTCAGTGTTTTTCTTTATTTCAGATACTATATTTTCTTTTTGTTCTTATTGATTCTGCTCCATAGGTAAGCACCACATATTTCATTAGCAGAGTACCATTGGACAAAGTTGTCTGCTACTTGTGCTTAAGCCAAAGCAATCAGATCATTACTAATGAAGAAGGAAAAGCTGCAATTCTATGGCTGCAGACATAATTAATGGACAAGTTTTACGGGGTTTAGTAGATTATTATGACATGGCAGTTTTAAAGTCTGAGAGTGATTGTGAAGTGCATGGAATTACTTCCCAAAAGCACAGCTAGAGCCAGGGACCTTCATAAAGGTAGCTATTACAAGCACACATAAATGTGAAAAGCATTTACTGCTAATGGTCAGGAGTGAGGCCAGAGAACCTCTATATATTTATTATTCATCTGTTTAAAGTCTAATGTTATATCATGCAGGACAAATCTAATACACAAGAGGAACACATTCATCTGCTTTCCACACAAGTTAAGCAACTTTGGGGAAAGAGATAACAGTAGCAAGAGCTGATAAGCAAAATAATCTGACTATCTGGGGGTCAGTGTTCCTTAAGCAGCAATTCCTTAAGAGTAAATAAAAGGACTTGTGCATCTTAAGTAAGTTCAGTGAACTTCAGCCGTCACACTCATCTTTGCCTTCTCTAAGCATGGGGTCTCCTGAGGCTTCTTCTACCTATATTCTCACAGCAGATCTTATCACGGAGATTTCCTTGAGCAGTGAGTTAGAACTCTGACACTAGTAACTCAGCAAAGAATGCTTTGTTACCTGTCTGTTATGATTCAACTTTACTAAAGAACTAACAAATGTGGCTGAGAGACCCCTGGGCAAAGGAGGCCCTTCAGACCCTTGACAGATGCAATTGTGCTCCATTGCTGTTACACATGCCACCTCCTGCCTGCCCTGACCCCACCACAGCCTGCTGTCCAGGTTGCGTGGAGTAGGAAGGATTCACAGTTCCTTTGCCAGATTGTCTATGCCTGCAAATGGTGTTGAGGCAAGGGTTTAGCTGTGGATGAGCAGTGCACTTGTGTCTACAAGTGCTTCCGATAGATTTGGCAATCACAGAAGGGTGATAAAGTATTGATGACAAGCAATGGAAATGCTGGCTTGTTCAAGCCTCTAGTGGGAACATGTGGTTGCAATTAAATGTTTTCAGAGGGATTCCTTAGGGTAGGATGGACTTCTGGTAAAATACTGTGATAAATGTTTAGGGTACTGGAGTAAGGATACTGAGGTTGCACAACCTCAGTCTGCTTTATTGGGTCAGAACCTGAAAATTCTGCCTAACTGGCAGATATCTGGTCTGATTTGATTGCTGCATACTCTCTAAAACTTTCTGCTGTTATACAGCCTGGAGGAAGCAAGGCTCTCTCCACCTTTAAAACCTCCAAGACCTTTAAAAGTCTCCAAGTGAATCTGTATCATCTGACAACGGTATACATAGGACAGCAGATTCACTCTCTGCCCAAGCCTTCCAGCACTTCAAAGAGTACTGTAATTTGTCAGTAATTTCTCTTGGATGTCTTCCTAAGGTATCTAAAGCGTAATATGAGTTATACATTTCTGTGGCAGTTTGTCAATATTTTTAATGCTATTAGAAGTTATCTTGTCTTTGCTCTTTCCTAATTTCTCAAGGAGACTATTTTAATCACAACTTCCACCGTTCTGCCTAATGCATTGTGCAGAGTAGCTTTTATATCAACAGTTCTTAAATGTTCTTTACTGAGCAGTCACTCCTGTTATTCCCAACACCTTCCTCATTACTCATGCCCAACAAACCCCACCAAACTAAAACGCAGAGGATTATGCTACCAGCTAACTCCTAAGAAGCTTCCTCCCCACTGGAAAGTCTGCTTCTGTGTCCAGATATAAACACTGTGCAGGAAGCATTAATGACAAGCGGAACAAAGCATGAACTGACAGCAGGCAAAGGGGGCTAGGAAACATTGACTGCTAAACAGACAAAATATCAAACTGTGCAATCAGCATTGATTTACCATGCTAATATCAATGAACAGGAATTAGTGAGTGACATGCTTGTGGTGGTTTGACCACTTCACTTGTCTGATTTATGTGAAAAATTGATTATGCTGAACTTAACCATCACCAGAGGGAAATGAAGCACAACAGGTCGCAGAATGACAGCCTCAAGAAGTTGTGTGCAGCTGCATTTTTCTGCATGGCAGAAACATGTATGTTTAAAAGTTGTTGTATTACATCCTGTACTATGAGCTATAGCTTGTTTTCTGTCCACAGGGATGTCCACCACTAACATAGGCAGAACGGATAACTTTATCAGAAACAGAAATTGGAGCTGCAAAGTCCAGAAAATATTTGAAGAAGTTACAAAATGCACTGATGCTGATGTGTGTTCCAGCCTTTCATTCATCAATATTTCTTTATTGCACATTCCCTTTGTCTGTCGAACAAGGACATTTGAGGTCACAGAGAAATGCTGTCCTACTTTATGACTGTATTTTACTTGGCCTGTGTTTTCAAACTCCTGCTCTATCAGAGCGCTTTGATGTTCAATGCCAAGCTGAAGTATATGTTCTGTAGATATGCCTTGAGCTATTGTGTCTAATAGGTTTTCTGGTGGCTTTTCAAAAACATTAAATGTGTAATGTTGAAGGAGATTCACAGGCAAGAAAGTCAGTATGCACATCCATCCCCTACCATGCTCAGCATGAGAGCATGAGACAACTTCAAAGCTTCCAAACACAACATTCTAAAGGCTAAAGAAAGCTTTTTCCTGAAAATAAACTATGATTAAGTGCTCTCCCTGAGTCTTCTGAACTAGAATGATATCCACAAGAATGCAAAATCAGCACAATAACCCTCAGTCAGTTTTCTCTGGAATGCTTTTTCTGTGATTTCTCATGCTTTGATTCTTCTTTGCAATTGAAAGCTGTCACATTCAAACAAATTATGAATTCAAAGCACAGTTACTACTTCTGAATCACACCATAAGGTAGATGCTGTTGTTCCAGAATAACTGAATTGCTCCTGCTCAGTTGGAAGCTAGACTGAGCCCAGACAGAGTAAGGCAGGTATAGAATATATGAATGTTTTCATGAGTAAAACTAAAACTGCCATTCTTTGTATAGGAATAGCCTGGAATGTGCACAGTCAGGCAAAAGAAAGTTGTACTGTTTATTTACTCTGTTGTTCCCAGTTCTGGGGCCCCCAACAAGAAGGACATCGAGCTGTTGGAGCAGGTCCAGAGGAGGGCCACGAAGATGATCGTGGAGGGGCTGGAGCACCTCCCCTGTGAAGGCAGGCTGAGAGAGTTGGGTTTGTTCAACCTGGAGAAGAGAAGGCTCTGGGCGGGACCTGATAGCGGCCTTCCAGTACCTGAAGGGGGCCTACAGGAGAGCTGGGGACCAACTCTTTAGAAGGGCATGGAGCGACAGGACAAGGGGTAATGGCCACAAACTGGAAGAGGGGAGATTTGGGCTAGATATGAGGAATAAAGTCTTTCCTGTGAGGGTGGTGAGACACTGGCACAGGTTGCCCAGAGAGGTTGTGGATGCCGCCTCTCTGGAGG
The DNA here is from genome assembly GCA_013399715.1 of Alectura lathami. NCBI lineage: Eukaryota > Metazoa > Chordata > Aves > Galliformes > Megapodiidae > Alectura > Alectura lathami. Next base: position 203,705 of record VXAV01013063.1, on the reverse strand, counting down.
TTTTCAAGGCCAGGCTGGATGGGGCTCTGAGCAACCTGGTCTGGTGGGAGGTGTCCCTGTCCATGGCAGGGGGCTGGCACTAGATGGTCTTTAAGGTCCCTTCCAACCCAAACCATTCTATGTTTCTATGATTCTGTTTCAGAAACCAACAAAAGCCTGACAGTTTTTCCTTCCCTTCCCTTCCCTTCCCTTCCCTTCCCTTCCCTTCCCTTCCCTTCCCTGGGTCCTTCCTGTGAGAACTGTGAGACATCAATCCCTGATGGTCAAATACATGCATTCTCAGAAGTGTTGGATCTGGATGCATAGCTTATATCCAGCCTTTACTACTCAGCCAGGATCTCCATTCTTTCAAATTTCTTCTGTTATGACAGGTGATAACAAACAAGGTCTTATATGATTTTCAAGCTTTTAGGCTTAATGTTTAGATCTTGTAATAAATTGCAGACTATACAAACTGGGAAAAGTCTTTCACTCTGTAGATAGCAGGGAACAAGGTTTTTGCATGGAAGTTACAGAAAAATGAATTTTGAATGATTTCATCTTTTTAACATTTTTCTGTGAATTGATTCTGATTTCTTTTAGTTTTGCTAAATAAAGCCAAAGTCAGAGGGATGCAATGTCCAGCTCAATAATGTTTAAAAATGTATAGGTATGAAAATAATTGGCGGTCAAGAGGAACACATGTAACTGGTGGCTGAACATTTCAGTTTATACTTCTGTGTGTTTCTCAAACAATTTCTACTGAGTAATCAAACCATCACAGTGATACTGATCTCCAACTTAAAAAAAAGGGAAAAAAAAAAAAAGAAGAAGAAAAAAAAGAAAACAAAATAAAAAGCAAGGAGGAAAACAGTCCTTCTAAAACAGTCTTTCTTTCCTTTCCTTTCCTTTCCTTTCCTTTCCTTTCCTTTCCTTTCCTTTCCTTTCCTTTCCTTTCCTTTCCTTTCCTTTCCTTTCCTTTCCTTTCCTTTCCTTTCCCTTCCTCTTTCCTTTCCTTTTCTTGCATGTTTCTCTCGTTATCCCATTTCTCATCTATCAGTCTGCTTTCTTCTAATGCTACTGAGGTTAAACACTGAACTACCTGAGCCTCTTGTTTCTATTCACAAGCTACTTTCTCAATAAAAACAAATGTTTATTAAAGAGACCAATGTATCAAAAAAAAAAAAACAGGCACTTGTAGAAGAGTCCTGATTGTGATGAGCTTTGAGTGGGGCAGAGGCAGCAGTCTGATGAGCAGGTTTTGTTTCTCATTGCTCTGCATTTGGGGAGGCCAAATTTCTCCCGTGACACCAGTGAAACCTTGTCTACAGGTCACAGCTTGTTGGCTGGAAATGGAGCTTGACACTGAATTAGGAAATCTGAAAATGTTTAATACAAAAGTTTGAGCTCTTTTGTAAAACTCCCGCCTTAGGGAGGGATCAGTAATCCGGACCATTCAGCTTTGAAGCCTGGGAGCTAGCTTGGCATCCATCACCAAGGACTGAGTTCTCTTTAGAAAATGTCTATTTCAAACCATCATGCTTTACAATCTACCCTCTGATGAGAGGCCAGAAACAGTAACTTTTCTTTCTAAAACTTGGAGGTTTTTTTTTCCAAATTTTATGGATCAAGATGGAAAATGGTGATGGATGCTATGTTTTTTTTGTGATTTAGAGAAGGTATTTAGCTTTGTGATTTAGAGAAGACAATAAATTTTAAATGCTCATATAAAGGAGCACAAGAAAAAATATAAAATAGAACATTATTCTAATTGCTCATGAAACTATGAAATTTAGTGACAATAGATCTTACTAAGATTATAAAAATCTATTATTCATTTATTTTTTAATTAAAAGTGAAAACAGTTATCTTCAACAGAAAATCTACTATGCATGGAGCAAGACAAACAAAAAACACACAGTGGGAATATTTCAAAGCAACTCATTTTCTTTCCATAAGTTAACACTAAAACACCCTTTTTTTCTTTTATCTTTATTCCACTTACTCCTCAGAAATATGTTAAATTGTTCTTAATATCACAATCCTTTTTTTCNTGTCTCTTAAATTAATTGCATGTACCAAAGTAATAAAATAAACGAGTAAATAATAGAAAAATTAAAAGACTTATCAAACCTTAACTTGGCAAATTGATTATTTTATTTATTAATGAACACTGTGTTGGCCCCGGTTTTAGTGCCAGAATTTCTGTTGCTGTGCCTTAAAAGGAAAAATAATATATATTTTTTCCAGATTGTTTGTTTTAGAGAAAACAAACAAAGTATTGTTTGGCCTCCAGAGGCCTGAGTAATATTGCTTTGACTAGGAAGGAAACACTGGCATTATTTAGTTTCTGTCAAAATTATCTGCTGTGAAAAACAAAACACAGCTAACTCACAGCTCCAGTGCGAGTCCTGCACAGTGTAGGCAGTACTAGGCAAAGCTCGCTCCTGATCCTTGCTAAGCTGCTGGACCTCTCTCTGTTTTGCCAATAAAAGCATTCTGCAAAGCCACATGATTAGGAAGACAGACAACGGCATGGATCATATCCATCCTTTGACCCAGACAGGGCAAAATTTTCACTCAAATCCTTTCCTGCAGTCAAACATAACCTGTTGGTGGCAAAAGTTGAGATGCCCCACTGCATCACTCTCTCCCCCATGGACAGGGCCACAGAGCAGAGTGCCATCACCCAGAGAAAAATAAAAGCTGCCCACAGAAACAACGAAGTGTCAAGTTCACTCAGCTTCATCTGATAACCCCGTGGAACAGGTGATCAATATTCATCAGCATCACAGTTCCCCTGCTAGTGATGGTTAATGGGCTGATAATGCCATCCTCCTTGTAGCCAAATCCCATCAGGGACCAGACAGCTGAAGCTAAAGGAGAAAACTTATCAGATCTGGCAGGAGACAGTTTAGGAGGCTAAAATTAACCTTGGACCATTCACAGAAAGAACTAATTGTTTGTGACTGCTAGATTCCTGCCAGTGGCAAAGGTTTATTGCTGCACAGATCTTAACCCGATACTATTTTTTTTTTTCAATTCAGCAGAAAAGACAAATAAAGTGAAGGGGGAAAAATCCCAGGGTTATTTTTAAATTCTTGCCCACAAAGAAATATAAATAGTGCATGTGCAACAAAAATTAAAGCTATAGTTAAAGCTTTATCCATTTGTGCTAATAATGAGTTAAGTTCTTCAGGACTCCAGAGCATATTGGGAATTCATGAGCTTGATGGAGCCTTTGGTTAGAGGAAAGAAAAAGTCTGTGAGACTCTTACTTTACTAAAACCTCCAATGATGTCATTTCCTCCCGTTCCCTTGCCAGCAGCACACAAGCTGGAAGCTGTTTCTGGCTGAAGAATCATTTGCTGGAACTCATGAAAAGGGAGGCAAGTCAACAAGAAGACTAACCTAAGGAGGTGGCAGAATTTACATCAGGATTTGAGGGTGTGCAATGCCTGGCAAAATGCTCAAGTTACGGACAGCTTGACTGTCAAGCAGGTTTATGTTCAGCATAACAGCACTACAGAGCAAACTCCAGTACAAGACAGTGAATCTGGAAACGTGTGCTTACGCAGCTTGTGTAGGAAAAAGTAAGCTTCTGGAGAAAAAAGCTGGAGAACAATTTTGCTTCAGAGAAGAAAAATATTGGTGAGAACAGAAGATCAGCGGGGAATTGAGAGATGGCACATTTAGTCCAACAAAGAGAGGAATGGACAGCAAAGTAGCTTTAGGCAGCAGCAACAAATAAGAATAAAACTGGTACCAGGAAGAGGCTCATCCTTATGACCCTCATTAGGAAAAAGAAAGCGAAAATGCAACACACGATCTGGTTCAGAGAGCACATAAAACTGAGAAATGGGCTTGAAACAGAGGATCTTGAAAACAGCAGGAAGGACCCTACCGACTGACTATTCTTGGCATCACAGCAAGCATATGCTTAACTTATACTGGAGTGGATCAAAGTTTTCTGCACCTTCTGTCTAGGACGCTCAAAGAGAAGGTTTAAGTTACATATGTGGAATTTGTACTATTCTATTCCTAATGTCAAAAAGTAAAAGCATAGCAAGAAAATTAAAACCAAGCAACCTGGGTTGGTGGTAATAAAAAATATTTGAATTTCAGTTGCAGGTACACAGTCAGGTAAAAGCAATTTTTCTGAAGGATTGAAACCATACAGGTGTCTGGGATGACTAAAGTCTGATGTGGATGACTTAGAAGTAAGAAATGGAGGAGCAGAGAAGCAAAGTGATTTGGAGATACTTCTGAATCACCATAGTATTAAAACCTAGCTGAAGAAGGCTCAGGTGAATGAGGATTCTGTAGAAGATTAAGGGATATTGGATGGTTCAGAAGAACGAATGTTAAAAAAATTCTCTTGATACAATTTGAGAAACCAGTGATAAACCCTGTGGGTAAAATGTATAGCTGGAGGATCTCTGTAATGTGACTGGAGAGATAAATAAATACTGAAGTTATGCCCTTAATGAGAGATTTTAATTCTTAAATGTAGATAACATGGGGCTGAGAAATGTGAGAACTGCCAAAAGTCAAGTTGAATTACACATCACAACGATATTCACACAACTAGAAAAAGTTCTCCATCCATAAAGAGCAAGCAAGACGAAGGAAAAAGTGTGATTTCTCTGAACCTAAGAAAGCAGATAAAAATATTTTCAACAAATCAAGTAAACTGTCAAGTGTGTTTCCTTGTGTTGTCCACAGAACATGTCTGATGCCTGATTTCTTTCATGTTTCTCCCACTAGATCTTTGTTAGCTGGAAAAAAAATAAACTGGTGACAAAGTCCCTAGCAAGGCAATTTTCAGGGTAAAGTTAAACTATTTCCAAGAGCGGCATTATTTTCCTATCAGAAGTTCATGCAAACACATAACAAAGCAAGTTTGCAAACAGGTAGCTAAGTTTACATTTGAATGGCAGGGACTCTGTAAGGCAGGTTAACTTTCATTCCTCCTATTTTTATCATATGTAAAGCATATTTAAAAATAAGTGGAAGAGTAAAATTTTAGGATAGCATTTCTTGGGATAATTATGTATTTGAGACTTTCTCTGCCAGCACTTAATTCTCAACTGAAAGGAATTTGATTGGAGTGATTTCTTCTATGGCCTAGTCAGCATCAGCAAGATTACCTAGCAGAAAAAGGTAACCATGCACTTATTTTCTTTGACATTCTTCTACGGACCAATCATTTTGTCCCTTTCCAGCACTATTACTACGTTTTCCAATACAAGCTACAATGCAAAGATCATACTAGAAAGTGTTGCAGTGCTAACAGTAACTCCCTACCCAGAAAGAAATGACATTGCTATCATTGTTAATATTATATATTGATGGTAATACTTTATTAGGCAACAATTATGGAAACTCAAACAGACATATTACAGAATATCCTTAAGCTAATCCTTTAACACTAGTGTGCAAAACAGATTAATAACAATAGTAAGGTGCAGAATTAATTCTAATGTATTGATAAATCATAAGCTGTGATAGTATAAATACCACCTAACATTCAGGATATAGGTAAAAAACATATCCTTCATGGGTAATAATGAACCCTAGGAATTTTTACCTAAACAGAAGACAGAGACAAAGCCATACAGAAAATCTTCCTTCAGTATTAGCTTGAGAATAAGAAATATAGAAAGAAAATGGTTCAGAAAGTTGTAAAAGAACATTGAGAAGGCAGACAGAAAACATGGCAGGAAGGCATGGGAAATAATGAAATTTGGGTGAGAAACATGAACAGATACAAAAGTAAATTTAATGCCCTTCTTCCCTCCCTAAGATAGTAGAGATAGTATTACTACTTGAAGAAATGGCAATCAAATAACTATTTCTCCCTCAAAATATATTGCTCAGTAAAAAGCAAAATTCCTTGGAAATATTTTTATCTAAAGCTGCCTAAATAAAATTACTTCGGATTCATTTAATTCTGATGGGTAAATGGCCTTCTGTCAGTTTGAAATTTTAGGAGGAAAAAAGTCAAAACAGTATAACAAACCCAAATTAAAGAAAACCTCCCGTCCCTCAAGTCCCCCTAAACTGAAAAAAAAAAGCCAATATAGTGAACAAATCAAACCGTTCTAGTGCTGCCTAACAAAGCAACTGTCCCTTGGCTATATTTTCTATGGCCATGAAGGCCAACCGTATCCTGGGCTGCATCAATGGAGGGGTGGCCAGCAGGGAGAGGAAGGGAATTGTCTCCCTCTGCTCTGCCCTTGTGAGGCCCCATCTGCAGTGCTGCATCCAGGCCTGGGGCCCCCAGCACAAGACAGACGTGGAGCTGCTGGAGTGGGTCCAGAAGAGGGCCACAAAGATGCTCAGAGGACTGGAGAACATCTCCTGTGAAGAAAGGCGGAGGGAGCTGGGCTTGTTCAGCTTAGAGAAGAGAAGGCTTCGGGGAGACCTCATTACAGCCTTCCAGTACCTAAAGGGAGCTTATGAACAGGAGGGAGACCAACATTCTACACCATCTGAGTGTGATAGGATAAGGTGGAATGGTTTTAGACTAAAAGACGTGAGATTTAGATAAGGTATTAGGAGGAAATTTTTCACTCACAGAGTGGTGAGGCATTGGCACAGGCTGCCCAGAGCAGCTGTGGATGCCCCATCCCTGGCGGTGTGCAGGGTCAGGCTGGATGGGGCCTTGGGCAGCCTGGCAGCTCTGCCCACGGCAGGGTACTGTGAGTGAATGTGAGATTACTGAACATACATTGACAGTTCAGACTTCACTACGCTGGACAGGTATTTGATATGATTTTAAGCGCTCAGTGGAGTTTTGGTTTTCTGCCCTGCTCCCCTGCCTTTTGAGCATGCACGGAGTGACAGCACAAGAGCTGTCTCAGGCATGCTGCTGATGGTTACAGCTAGGTGCAGAGCTTATCACAGTTACTGCATGGGACCTGGCACTCTTCCTTTAGCCTCCTGTTACAGTTTAGCACTAAAACTTGTAAATATTGACTGGTGAAATGTTTCATGATAATCATGTGGAAACATTTAGCTGCTCACTCCTTAATGATATTACTGGAAACATTTTGTAGCTCATTTGGCCATCCTTTCATCTTGGCACTTAGAGGCTCCACCTTCATACAAACAAGCCATGTTCCACAGCAGATGCTATGCCCAGGTTGACAGCTGCCAGCCATTTGCACAGGTGCCTAAAGTTCTGCATGTGGCTGGTTTTGTTCTGGCAAATAGAATAATTTAAGCATATAAAAATATAACAGTAAGCTTAAACACACAGTTATATGTATCTGGGCTCATACATAGGCATAAAAAAAAAAAAAAAAAAAAAAAAGGGCTATGAATACAGAGAGGAGAAAATAATAAAATATAAAAATAAGAAGTAAACACATTACTATATTACTATTTTACAGTACTTCACTTGGACTTGGTATCACACATGCCTTTCTATTTTGTTTTTTATCACCTGGGAAAATTGTATACAAAAGCTTACATCATGCAGGAGAGATTAACATACTTCAGTACAAAGTCTCTGTTACCTCTAGAGTAGTCTCTTTCATGTTGACTTGGAATCCTTCTGAGATATTTTGAAGCCCATAACAACATATTGCAGAACTAACAATGTTTCTTTGATATTTATACTCTTATAAATGCAAGAAAGCACCAAGATACGAAAGAATCAATTGTGCTGGAAGCCCTATCAACAGCCTCTGAATCTCAAAAAGGTTAACCCTCTGTTTCATCATGATGCTTTAGTGATCGTCCCCACTGAAAAGATTCATATACAGCCTTCTGCTACTTCCAGAAGACAGTGTGTACGGAAACAGGTTCGAGACCTGATTCCCGCTGCCCCTCTCAGGGTAGACCNATAATAATAATAATAATAATGTATCGGTTCATGAAAAATGAAGATAATTCTGCAGGACAACATATTTTTTTGTTTGTTTTAATGTATGTATATGTGAAATAGAATTGGCTAGAATAATACAAAGAACAATAAATACCTCAAACTGCTGAGGATGACTGATATTAAAGAAAGTTTTGAAGCTGTTAGCATTAAGTGATCTAAGCACAGACTAGTGAATAATAGATTTTAATGACAAAGCTGTAAATGAACTCTCAGATAGATGCTTTATTCTAGCACTTTTATAATACATCTTCATTTTCCCTCTTTATTTTAAATTACCAATAAAAATTTTGTTTTTATTGTTGTTGCATATTAAGCTAAGGAATGTCAGGAAAGCATTTATTGTGCTGCATGTTATTTACATGTCAAATACAAGGGTTTTTTTTTTTTCAGTTTTGCTCTAGTGCTAATCACATTAAAAATTTCTTGAATATTGAGATTCAGGGTCACAGCTGTGTAATGGCTGCAAAAAACTGAAAGAGTATTCACTGAAGCTATGGAAGCTACACAGATCTATCTCCTTGACTTTTTCTTTGAAGATAAAAAGTGTACTTAAATCCCTATCTCAGGCATCTAAACCACCCTCTCTTCTACAGAAGATACAGAAAGCATTTGTAGGGAAACTCAGGCTGTTAAACTACAATGCCTGCTTTGAATGAAGGTTTTGAAGAACGCTCTTCTCATTGGTTAGAGAGAGGAACTGAATCTAATGCTGGATGTTTGGAGTATGATGCTGAAGTTATTGATGGTATATACTTTAAATCAGTCCAGGTATTAGTGTGTCTACCGGAAAAGTCTGAAGAACAATATCTAAGGCATGCAACTTGTATTACTGACTTTGCATCCTACCAACACTACAGAGAAATTCAAGAGAGGAGTAAATGCTCAACATCCACTTTCCTAGCACACGGGATGCAAAAACTCCATCCTCAGAGACCTCCAGCTGCTGCTCCAAAAGGGAGTTTTGCCAAGGGAGCCCAACAGCCTAAACTCTTTGTCCTCATCCTTCAGCTCACTGCAGAATGACAAAACAAGCAGCTCTTTGCCAAACAAAGACATTTTTCCTTGCTGTGGTGGAAGACGAATTTTTCCATCAGCTGTGTCTGCACAAGTAGTAAACAACAGGTTCTGGCATCTGGTACTGCTGCCCTGACTTCAGTGGCTCTGGAGATGAGCAGAGGAAAGGCAAAGCATGCCAGTGTAGACTGCAGGTTCCTACCTGCTCTAATTTATTCCCCTGAGTTTCACAATTTCAGTGACAAGAAGTAGGGAAGCTGCAGAAATATATTTCTGAGGTATGTCTTGATTGGCCTTTAAACTTTAGGAATTTTAAATAGCTCTCATTGAATGATCCATATACAGCAACTTTTCAGCATTGTGCATATACAGATCAATTTTTGTGTGTCCAATTTAACTGCGTGTTGCCGTTTAGATGAAAGTTCAGATACATTTCTGTAGATCATGAAGAAAAACTGAAAAGGTAGATCATAATGGAAACTTTTTTTTCATTATTTGTACAAACAGTACCCTTTGAATACCTATTGAGCTAGAGCTAATCTTTCTTTCAAGCAAATCTGTTTCCTTAAGAAAAATAAAGTGCCTTGGAATTTGCAGTATATAGAAACATTTTCCTCATCCACTACAAATCAAAGTATGCTTTCAAAATTGGAAGTGAAGCCTGCCATAATTGGAGGCACTGCAGTTGCTTCCAAGGGGAATTGACAAGGAGCAAAATAGGTTTTGAAGATATCTTCATTAGATCTTTTCCTTTAATTGGAACTGAAAAAAAGCAAAAGAAAAAAAGAAAGTTAAAAGAGAAATTTTTTTTTTGACTCTTAATTGCAAAGATTCTGTGTTTTGTTTCAGATATCCAAAGACATTTTCTTTCTCAGAAACATCGAAGATCCTGAATACCATCTGGTACTAAACCCTTTCTAGTAAAGACCTGGGTCAGTGATGTACTGCAAGAAATATACGGGGAGAATAATTACTTTGCCACTTGTTATGTTGCACAGTAATAGACTAATGCAGATGTGAATGTGACACACAACAAAGACATCTTGCCAAGCTTTAGCTCTATTGTTTCTAGTCTAAGTAAACACCTGGACTCCCCATTAGGTCTATTGGATGTATCAAGAGAAAAAAAAAAAAATTTTGATGTGTTGCCCGTGTCCACTAATAAACTAATTCTTAACTTCTTTTCACCAGATGTGACTCATAGTGTATTGGAAAAAGAATGCACTGATTGCAGGGGTTGAAGCAAATGGAAAGTTCCATCACAGCCAAATTCCATCACAGCAGACAGTTAGGTAAAGGTAGCTCTGCAAACAGCTTGCAAGGAAGGGGGGTATTTGTTGCTTAATGGTTAAGGAAGTTACAGGAGACAGACAAGGTAAATTGCTTAAAGGGATAAAAGGAAGTTACAGGAAACAATAAGGTAGAGAATTGAAAAATCAGACATATCAAAGAGTCGTGAGGGGAATGGTCACGAGTTTTCCATAAAAGAAAGAAAATTAAAGGTCGGTAAAAATTAAGATCTATGTATATAGTTTATTAAAAAATGACGGATAAGTTGTGAACCTGGAGTACGCAGCAAATGAGGAAGCAGGGGAGGACTTCAGCATCGGGTGAGATGTAATGTTCACTATTTTACTTCTGCTTTTTGTTCTCCTGCTCAGGGGATGCCCACCAATGCAATCGCAATTAAAATGCTTCACTGAGATCCTTGTCTGAGCCTGTGTTATTGGCTAAAAAGTGTTTCTCATACTGATTTGTGGAGGTGATGTTTCTTCAACTGCAGGTCTCTAATTGTCCCATCATTCCTCTTCCTCATGGTTTCAAGGCTTTGGGTACATCCATTGGGTTGGATATGTGGAAAGTTTTTTTCCTAGATCCTTTATGTTTCTGGATTTTTCCAACATTTTTCCTAGATATATCTCCCAACTTACTTATTTTTTATATATCTCACATAAGAATTTCATTTTTTTTTCAGTCAGATATTTTTTATTTCCTTGTTGCATGTGCCTTCCTGTACAGCCTCCCAGGCAGAATAGCTACGGCAGTTTCAATGTGGTTGTTTTGTTTGTACAGGGCGGAAGAAGAAAGTTTGGATAAGGAATGACCACACTGAAATCTTTTGAGTTGCAGAGGTACTTGAGCTATGTTTAAACTAGTTTGATACTGCCTGCATAAGTGTCTCCTTTGGGATCCTGATGGGTCCTGTATTCTGCCCTTAGCCTCTTGTTACTTTGGCTTTACTGTTGTCAAGACCCAAGCTGGCAAGTTTAAAAAAGTCTTCCTGAGTTGCAATTATCTTCTAAGTTCTGGCATAGAAATAGCCTTAAAAGTAAGAGGGCTGTCTGTGTCTACTTAATCCTCAGCCTCCTTACAGAAAAAAAAAAAAAAAAAAAAAACGTTTTTCTAACTTTTGTGGTTGTAATTTATGTGTTATTCCTGACAATTGCATGAGGGAAAGAAAATGTAATTTTCCATTAGACAAATACCTGCAACACTACCATACCATTCAGTGGATAAGAAAGTCAAGTCTTGGTAAAATGCAAGTAGCAAAGGAGCTTACCATGAGTTCTCATTTTTGTACTTCTGATTTTCACCTCATCCCTCTAGGCAGGGGTGTGTGGGCAATAACAGTTTTTTACTCTTCGCTGGGTAAAAAACTGGCTGAATGACCAGGCCCAGAGAGTGGTGGTAAATGGAGTTAAATCCAGCTGGCAACCGGTCATGAGTGGTGTTCCCTAATGGTCAGTACTGGAGCTGGCTCTGTTTAATATCCTTACTGATGGTCTGGATGAGGGGATTGAGTGCACCCTCAGTAAGTTTGCAGATGACACCGAGCTGGGAGGAAGTTTTATCTGCCTGAGGGTAGGAAGGCTCTGCAGAGGGATCTGGACAGCCTGGATTGATGGGCTGAGGCCAACTGCATGAGGTTCAACAAGACCAAGTGTTGAGTCCTGCACTTTGGTCACAGCAACCCCAGGCAATGCTACAGGCTTGGGGCAGAGTGGCTGGAAAGCTGTGCAGAGGAAAATATCCTGGGGGTGTCAGTCAACAGCCAGCTGAACATGAGCCAGCGTGTGCCCAGGTGGCCAAGAAGGCCAACGGCATCCTGGCTTGCATTAGGAATAGTGTGCCAAGCAGGACTAGGGAGGTGATCATTGCCCTGTACTCAGCAATGACGAGGCTGCACCTTGAGTAAAATCATAGAACCATAGAATGGCTTGGGTTGGAAGGGACCTCAGAGATCATCTAGTTCCAACCCTCCTGCCGTGGACAGGGCTGCCAATCACTAGCTCACTAGATCAAACTGCCCAGGAACCCATCCAGCCTGGCCACCAGCCAGCCTCACCACTCTCTCAGTGAAGAATTTCTTCCTAACATCCAACCTAAACTTCCCCTCCTTCAGTTTTAGTCCATACTGTGTTAGTACTGTGTTCAGTTTTGGGCCCCTCACAATTAGAAGGACATTGAGGCCCTGGAGCATGTCCAAAGAGGGGTCACCAAGCTGGTGAAGAGTCCGGAGCACAAGTCTTATGGGGAGCGGCTGAGGGAACTGAGGTTGTTCAGTCTGGAGAAGAGAAGGCTCAGGGGAGACCTTACTGCTCTCTACAACTGCCTGAAAGGAGGCTGTAGTGAGGTGGGGATCAGCCTCTTCTCACAGGTGACTAGTGATAAGACAAGAGGCAATGGCCTCAGGCTGCACCAGGGGTGTTTCACATTGATATTAGGAAACATTTCTTCTCAGAAAGAGTGGTCAGGCATTGAACATGCTGCCCACGGATGTGGTGGAGTCACCGTCCCCAGAGATGTTCAAGAAATATGTAGATATGGCACTGAGGGACATGGTTTAGTGAGCATAGAGAGATGGACTGATGACTGGACTAGATGATCTTAGAGGTCTTTTCCAGCCTTAATTTTTCTATGATTCTATAAGAAGTTGATTGGTGCTTAGTTGCTGGCTGGGGTCAACCTGCTATAATATGTCAATTCATTTTTTAAAAGAAATTAAATATAGGAGACAAAAGCTTAATTATAAATCCAGCATTTTTAACTGCTAGTGGTATCCTGCTTGTTGTGGTATTGTCAACGTAAGTGCCAGGAGTAAATGACAACTACATTTTTTAAAAAAAGTTTTCCAGTGATCTTATAAACCAAAATGGTACATTTGTATGGCCATAATGGAACACTAGATAAAAATAGTGAAGTTTTCTTATAGTTCTAATGCCAGCAACCAATGTTATCTTATACCAAAAAGGTCATTTCATGAGAGCATTAATTATACGATTACTAAGTGCACATATCAACTTCACTTATAGCTTCCATCTATGTTCTGTATTGTATCACTGAAATAACTTGTGAAATAATTGAAAACATTTGGCATCTTTTGCTCCTTTGGCATCTTTCAAGTTGGATATCTTTGGTTAAGCATCCCTTCCCTTAAACTGGACAAAGATGACAACTGCATGTCAATGAACCCAAGACCCTGTGCATGAGGCAGTGAACAAGAACAGCAGTAAATCCTTTTTCAGAGTACATCTCTTTGCATTATTCCATATATTGGCAAAATTCTTGCAGCATAAAAACAGCCAAAAAATACGGCAAATACAGCAAGTAATCCTTGTGTTTTCCAGATTTCCTTCTTTCAACTTAAACTTCTTTTTCTCCCACAGCTTTCACAAGAAAAGGGCAAGCCTCAGAATAGTCTGATGAATACTCATGTATTTGTAGATTTGTTCTCATCTAAATGAAGACTCCCTGGTGCATGGAGGTGTAAAAATATAAAAATATATTGTACATCCCTACAGAATTATACAACCCCAAGAAAATCCTCAGAACTAAAAAAGCAATCTAAATCAAAGACTTTTTGTACTTCTTTGATTTCTGAATTAGTTGATTTGAAATATAATGAAAACTTTGTGAATATTTATTTTTATTTTATCCAAACCAGTGAGCATTCCTAATTTATATCAGAGAGGATGAAATGGATGGGGAAAGGACAGCTGGGCTGATTACTTCACTTCATTCATAATGCAGTTTTCTTCCCCTCCTGACATGTGAAACATCTCAGTGATTTTATGTTCTCCCTTCCTTACTCTAAAAGTAACAATGAAAATATCTTCCTCTTGGCTGAGCAGACAGTTAATTTTAAATTAAACAGCTGTGTCCAGGCACAATGCACATATATCTCTGTTGCATAGCAAATGACTTGTAACTGGAATTACCACCATTTGGGTTTTTGACCTCCAAAGAGTTAATTAACTTTTGTCTTAAGTGAATAGTGCGAGACTGATACCCCTAGTGCAAAAAGGTTTGTCAGATTGGGTCCTTCTCAGTACACAAGGATGGCAATGGTGACAGCTGTGTGAATGAGCTGGGAGCTTTGTTGGAAGTTACAGCAGAGGGGACAGCTTGGGAAGTGTAGGGTAGGTAAGGGTAGGCTTTACTTTCACAGTGGATAGAGTCATTACCTTCTTGGACCAATAATCACAGATGAAGTTTTAAGAAATAAAAAAAAGCTGCTGAGTAACTCAGACAGGATAGAACTTTGAATATGGAATCCATTCCATGGTAACGAAATTACACTAATTATGGTGGGATGCAGTGTACATTGCTTAGGTAAGTAATAGGCACTGAAGTCTTGGGCACAGAGGGAGGTAGCCTCCTGAAGTGCTGCAGTTCCCTTGGTGTAGTGGAGGAAGAAGCATGTCTGAAGGTCTCGTGCAGGTAACAAACGACTGGAAGAGGAGAGAGTCCAGACTTCATGCTGGGGGCGTGTTAGATATCTGAGTTGAGCAAACTGGTTCCTAGCCCATATTTTCTTCCCGCTAGCCTGTGGTAGTCACTCCTGCAGTTATACCCTCTAAGTAGCTCAAGAAGCCAGTGGATCAAGTATGTCATCCACCTTTCTTCATATAACATGCAAATTAAATTTACTTTTAATTCACCTGTGTGTGGGGTAGTTTCAGTAGTTTCACAGTGACTGGACACTAAACAGTACCTACCTCAGCCATGCAGAACTGCAAATCACAAGAAAATGAATCACCGTTTATGTAAACCACATAACTGAGCTCTGTGCTAAGTATAATTCAATGTCTATAAAACGGATTGTCCACAAATAGCGTCTGCCCTCTAAAATGTTTCTACCTGGCTAGAGTTCTCCAAAACTGGATCTTTCCTTTTGACTCTTGAAAGTTCAGTGATGACAGAAAGGTCAGAGAAACAGTGTCCAAATGATGAGAAAAGCTTTGTTGTGATTTGCATGGTTATTTTATTTACTCACTTATTAGTTATTTAATTTACATTATTTTTCAAGAATTCTCCAGATCACTCTGTTTCTCTGAAAGAAGTCATAGGAACATGTTACTGCATTTGGTTACTCTCTAACCTCATTTCTGTGTTTGGAAAGCATCACTCTAGGTTTAATTATAACCAAGTTTCAAGAAGCAGTGCATTCTGCTGTGAAAGAATGAGTAGCACATGCCTTTACTTCAAAAACCTAATTTCTCATCAATTGTCAGATCAATTAATAAAGCGATAGACTAATATTGTATGTGTAAACTTTTTCAAATCACAGCTTTTCCCTCTCTCCTCTCTTCCTTTCTTCTTTCCTTAGGTAGAATATCCATTCAATAACATTTTTGTGGGCAAGTGTGTGTGTGTGCGCAATGTATTTAAATATTACCTTTAAAAATGTCACTGAATCACAGAATCACAGGATGGCTGAGGCTGGAAGGTACCTCTAAACACCATCTAGTCCCAACCCCTGCTAGAGCAGGGTCAGCTAGAGCAGGTTGCTCTGTGCCCGATTGGCTTTTGAATATCTTCAAGGACTCCACAAACTCTATGGAGAACCTGTTCCTGTGTTTGACCACCCTCACTGTAAATAAATGCTTTTGTGTTTATGTTTTATTTTAAGCTTAGACGGAATTTTCTGTGTTCCAGTTTGTGCCCACTGACTCTTGTTTTGTTACTGAGCACCACTAAAGAACCTAGTTCCATTTTCATCTCTCTCCTAACAAGGTATTTACAGACATGGATAAGGTTCCCCTGAGCCTTCTCCTCTCCAAGCTGAGGAGTCCCAGCTCTCTCAGCCTCTCCTCGTACCATAGATGCTCCAACGTCTTAACTATCTTTGTGGTCCTTTGCTGGACTACCTCCAGTATGTCCGTGTGTCTCCTGTAGCGGGAAGACCTCAAGGTGTGTTGCACCAAGTCTGAGCAGAGCAAAAGGATCACTTCCTCCAGCCTGCTGGCAATGCTGTGCCTAATGCAAGCCCAGGAGGCTGTTGACCTTCTTTGCTGCAAGGGTGCATTGCTGGCTAAAGGTGAACTTGCTAACCACCAGAACCAAGGTTGCTGTCACTATGAACTCAGGTCTATATTTATTTTTCAGGTCACCTTTAATTCGCAATGAAGCAAGTTCATGAACTCAGATTAAGAAAAAAAATAAAAAATCTAACCATATTCATTACAAAGACCAAGACTAAATTCACGTTTGAACTAGAGCTGTTTTTCCAGAGAAATATTCAAGCATAATTATAATTTTCCAGCTATAGGGTGAAAACAAACAAAGCTCTTTTCTGCTGGACTATAACCCTTGACATCTTGACCCTTGATTGATGAAAAACTGGCCATGAGCCGGCAGTGTGCTCTTGCAGCCAGGAAGGCCAATGGCATCCTGGGCTGCATCAAGAGAGGGGTGGCCAGCAGGGAGAGGGAGGTGATCGTCCCCCTCTACTCTGCCCTTGGAAGGCCTCACCTGGAGCACTGTGTCCAGGCCTGGGGCCCCCAGTACAGAGGGGATGTGGAGCTGTTGGAGCGGGTCCAGAGGAGGGCCACCAAAATGATCAGAGGGCTGGAGCACCTCTCCTCTGAGGAAAGGTTGAGGGAGTTGGGATTGTTCAGCTCAGAAAAGAGAAGGCTCCGGGGAGACCTCATTGCGGCCTTCCAATACTTAAAAGGAGCTTACAGGCAGGAGGGGGACTGACTTTTTGCACGGGTGGATAATGGTAGGACAAGGGGGAATGGGCTAAAACTGAAAGAGG
>VXAV01013063.1:119960-186588 GCA_013399715.1 Alectura lathami | reverse complement strand
TTTTTTTTTTTTTTTTTTTTTTTTTTTCTGAGAACATATCTAGCTTTGACTTGCAGTTAGCCAAACTTTATCTTTTAGAGTAAGAACTATGTATTCTTAGATTTAAATTCCCTATACAGAAGCTCTAGTCTGTGATCAATTTTAATTCTCTTTGAGTCTCCTAAAAATTTGGTGTGTTCCTGGTAGCTATCATAATAAGATGTGCACAATTCTCAGGTGTCTCTGAGTGGCCCTTACACTCTCTCATGAGTTGTTGAAAGCAGAGCATACTACCATATTCTGGCAGTACTTGCACTGGTATACTAAAATGCAGAAGTAATATCACTAAGATTTGATTGCCTAAATGCAGGCACTTAGGCAATTTAGATGCACTAGTGTATCTTGCCTAGATACCAGCTGGCACTCCAGAGAGATCTTCATCTCTCAAAGGTCCTTTGTCATATTTTCAGATCTGTTTGGATGTTTTGGGTACTGAATGGCAGGCACTAGGCACCCACTCAGGCAGTTGAATTTTACCCAGTGTCACAGTGTCATCAGTTCATCAGTTAATGTACCTATCCACTCTAGAAAGTTAATCTCTTGATCATAACATCGCATGAGAAGTTATATTAATCTAAAAAATTTCCTCTTTTTTTTTTTTTTTTTTTTCCCAGAATCATTTCTTCCTGGGCTAGCAGCTGTCATCCTGTTTGTCCTACAATCTTACTCTATCTTATTCTTTTTCTTAGCTTTGTTCGTGCACTTCAGTTGGTGCTGAAATTTCCAGTTTACCAAGCAAACGAGAATTCCCCCAAACCATGTTCTCATTATGGCTTGAATTCTCTGAGTCTTTGAATATCAGAAAGCTGTATAATAATAAAATTGTTTTTATGTTGTCTTCCAAGCGCTAGAAGGATCTCATTTAAAAAAAAAAGTCCCTTTAAAGTGATTTACCCTTTATGATTATAGGTAGAGACATACCAATCAACCCTCTAATGAAAGATGTTTCTTTCATATCATTCAGACTCCTAAATGATTTAGTGCAGTATAACACTTCACATGCCTTACAGAAATCTGAATATATCAACACCTTGTGTAATCTCAGTCTGTTTTATTTTCCATTCTGCAGTAAGAAGAATTATAGAGCTCCCTGCTTACTGTATGTTTTGTCCTCTGGCTTTGATTTTGTATGTGTTTAAAGAAAGGTACATCAACATTAAGATTGTCAGACTGATGTGGTCATACAAATGCAAGAGATTTATTTAAATGAAAGGAAAAGTGGATTTTACCCTTGCTGATGCTAATGGACCAGTACATCTTCATGAATCATAAAGGAACAAAATGTCCTTGTCTATATAAACATCTAGCTAAAGCCTAGCAGGATGGCACCCTAGGGGTAGCTTGAGGACAAGGAGAAAATGGTGGCTGAAGCAGACTGTGGAACCAAACACAGTTCTAGTCGCACAATCCAGTCGCTCGCTGTCTCAGAGCAGGAAGCGCTAGGACTATTCAGAAATCATACAAAACTCCAGAAAAAATAACTCTGTTTGAGACAAAGATAAGGTTCCTGCTAGGAGAAGGCAGGAGTGGAGCAGCTCTTTCTGCTGAGCAGGGCTGACTTCTGATTCCTGCAGGCTCAGCAGAAGGCGCAGAATACTTCTGAGCTGGAAGAGTATTTGTCGACCTGCTCCTGGTGTGTCTGTGGGACAGTGGGGACAGAGCATGGGAAGGAAATTTCAGAATACTGTCAAGTGGGACTTTGTGCTCCACTTGTGGAAGATTACTCATCACTATCCTATTCACTCTCCTCCCCCATATTTATTTACCAGGAAAGACCTAGCATTAAACTATTAAACTCCTTTTAATGTTATTAGGTCATCATCAATACTCCTCAGAGGTGCCATTGTCCTGCAGGTCAGTGCATGAATTCCTGAACTGCAACAAAACAAACAAACAAAAAAGAAAAAGGCTAAACTTCAAAACCACTATAAACAAAACCAATATTTGTTTTACATACAAACTGAAAATTCAGGGCAGGTCTCATTTTCAGAAGTGTTGTAAAGTGCTGTATCTTTACATAACCAAAAAAGACCATGTAGATGCACCAAACTAGGCATCTGAAAACTGAAGAGATACAATGATCATTCTGCTAGAGCTATAAGCACATTTATGTGATAATGAATTTTATCCTGAGTTTTGTGTTTAAAATTTGATGGTAAAATAATATGCAAGAGTAATTTTACATTCAAATACATACCCATTCTTACACACATTTTTTATTCAAATGTATCTATTTCCATATATTTAACATAGAACATGTTACTGCATTTTTCCTGTTTATTTAAGTTACTCAGAAATGAAACATTAGCAATATTTTACCCTATTATCTGGGTGCTCTATGATCTGGCAGGAGCAAGGAAAGGATTCAGTCAACTTAAGCTATGGTACTGCTGGGAGTACCAGGAAGAGACCATATGTGCTACCCCTACAACAGCATCCTGCTGTTTTTTCCCCTCAGTGTTGAAATTGCGGCAGTTCTTATAGCTAGTCTATTACTTTAAAAATGTTTCCAGAATAACTTATTCAGCTAAGTAGGTGTTTTTCTTTAGTCCTACTGTACAATCAACCCACATGAGTAACTGTCTAAGAATGTTTACAGGACATTTAATCAGCAGGATATACTTACATTTACGAAGGTAATAGGAAATTCCCTGTGGCTTTGTACCTAATTCGGTCATCTTTAAAGCTTAGGGTATTTACTGTTGCAGCTGGGGACTGGTATTGTCAAAAGGTTCTCAGCACAGGAAGAAAATTCAGCACCTCATCTGCCTGAGGTGAAAATCTCCAGGTTTCAGAAAGGTCTACCTATTCTGCTAGATGAGTGAATTATGGTCCTTGTTCCTTGATTACTTTAAATACAAATACATTGACAAAGATAAAAGGTCCCAGATGAAGATGACTTTTCTTGAAAAAAAGATTGGGCTCTAATATTTGAGTATTCAAAGAGAGTCTACGTTTTCAATGCACAGAAAAAGTAATTCCCCCAAAACTTAAGAAACAATCATCAAAATTAAAAAAATAAAAATAAAATTGAAAAGCCCCCCTTGCAATACCCTTCAATGCATACAAGATCACAGATGTCACAGTCAGTTGCCACCCATCAGTACCATGTACGGTGCTCAGTCCCTCACTCTTCTATTTCATGTGCTGAAATTCTGCTTATTCCATCCTTATGGAGATTATAAATGTGTGCTTGAAAGCATTAATCAATTTGAAAATGCTGAAAAAATTGATATTCTCAGGGATTTGCTAGAGAATTTTGCCTCATCATTTTCTTCCAGCTCATGTTGGAATTAATTCTTTTAGAGGAAAGTAAGAGTTAAAATGTTGTTCTCAAATGTCGATTAATATGAGAGATACCATATTATGGTCTGTACGGAATTAGTAAAGCTGCTGTGGCATTACGCAGTGCTACAGGAACTGATGTGATGCAGCAGAGCACAGTCTGAACCATATTATTTCTGACATTTAAGCAGATTTTGTATTATTGTTCTTTAAGTTTTGCACTACTAAGCCCAGATGCTTTGGACTGAACATCACCCTGGATGCTCTGGGGCAGTGAGGTAGCTTTCATTGCTATTTTTGCTTGCGGGCAAATTCCATCTCTGGTGGTACACCACATTTTGTTTGACAGAATGAAGAAGAGACCAGATTGCCTGGCAAAACTAGGAAACGGAGAAAATTGCGATTGTAGTACCTCCATCATCAGCTCTAAAATAATCATCAAAGTACCTAAGCACGTGCTGCAGGACTACTTGTGTCAGTACTCGTGAGAAATGTAATGGTAACCACGTTAAGTCCCCTAAGTCTCTTGCCATATTGATAATGGCAATAGGAAAAAAAAAAAAAAAAAAAAAGCAAAAAAAGCATTAAGTAAAGAAACAACATAGTGAAGATGTCCACAAACTAAAGCACAAATTGAAGGATCGTCTCATGGTAAAAAGACCATGTGATATTTTCCATACGTAAAACTGGTCTGCTTCACTACACGTAGATAAAGCTGTACTGTTCTGTGATGTCACATCTGAGAAAAGAAATATTCATGACTAAGAATTACAAAATGGAAGACCAGGAAAAATAAAAGCTGGTCCTCATTACACAAAGATATAGGACTCAGCTCTGGAATGTATCTTAAATAAGTTTCAGTTCAACACACAAACAAACAAAGATGTCAGCCAATGAAGTTACTTATCAGAAAAACAGCTTTGACATACGGCATCTCCATTTCCAGAAAGGACTGGAATGTTATCCATTGTAAATTAACTCCTTTGCAGATGTCTCAAAGGGAACAGCTTTAATGATCATGACAGTTGAACAGCTCCTGGCTTCTGGTTCTAAGCATCCTTTCCTGTGCTTTGGCCCTAGGGCTGTCTTCTAACCAAACTCTGGCCAAAATTCAGAGCATCTTGCCAGCTGGTCTAAATGATACCATTGCAGAGGACAGGATTGTTTCACATAACTTTATACAACTACAGTGTGCTTAACATTCACATGGATTAGTTAACCTCTTCTTGTCCTAATACTCAAATTGCTTATTTACCCTGCACAGGTTCCTGTGCTGCCAGTTACATTTTGTGGTCGTAGTCCTAGACTGCAGGCACCTGCATCACGGGAGCTGCTCAGTGGGCACAAGCTGGCATTCCCCTCCATGCCACTGGTCCCTGCACAGTGCTGGCAGAACCACACTGCCCTCATTGCCCAGCCCCTGCTGCAGCCTGGAGTCTGCAAAGCACCCGTTCACCTGCACCCCAGCACTAAAAAGGCTGTCCCATGCTGAGCCTTGGTACCAGCTGCAGAAGAGACCCAAGGATGCTCCTTGCTTACACAGGGGAAGCAATTAGGGATGAGAACGTTAATTCTCCTTTAAAGAGGTGAGTGATGCTCCTGACAAAGTATATCCAGCCTTGTTTACTTGGATGCACAGGAAGAGTGCAGCAGAGCACAGACAAGGAACACTAGAAGTCACCCTACAGCCAGCTTTTCGTTATGTAATGCTGCAGTGCTTGTGCAGTCAGGGTGACTGAGCGATCTTAGGGGCAAAAATCAGCTGCGAAGAACAAAATACCAGCACAATCTTCTGAGGGCTGGTTTTCAGTGCTCCCTCTGCTCATCCTTCTGCTCTTATACACAATCTATGCTTAATCAGTGCATTACTGGGCTTATTGCTAGAGGTGAATGTGAGGCTGCAGAGACAGGGAAGGAGTTAACTGCTGTGCTGCTACTGTGCTCAGCTGCAGGTTTCCTAGCTCAGGGTTTTCTCACATAGATTTAACTGATGTGCTAAGACACACATGTCAGACCTTTGAAAGGTGACTGGTGACTCCACATACCTCTCTGAAAAGCCAGCGGTTTAGAGTGATGAGCTCTGAGAAAGAAAGTTCTTTCAAGGTCTCCAGCTGCCCATGCAAAGGACTGAGGTACCCATCTTAAATCACTTTGAAGATAAATATAAAGAAGCTATGATTTAATCAGAGAATGGCCATTTTCTAGGCAATGTGCAGATTTGCTTACCTCTGAACTGGTGTTTTTCTCTTTTCACGATGTACTTCTGTAAAATGAGTGCACTCTGACTTCCTTACCTCAGCTTGTACTATATTATCCTGCCTGAGTGCACAGAGAACCTCACTGTACAAACTCCCAGGGTATAATCTCTCACAGATGAGATTCCAGTGCAAATACCTTAAAAAGAATTGCTGCAGTGGTTGCTGAAACCAGGTGGAATTGCCCTCCCACCTGGAATTCTGCCGGTTGTGATAGCTCACTTTTCCTAGGGTTAAGACTGAGATGGAGAAGGATTTTTCTCATTGTTTGTGATCCTATGAGCATGATCCTATGAGCATTATCCTGTGAACTGTGTGACTATATCTATGGGGACAGCAGATGTGTATAACTGGATGTCTGCACATATTATAGTTTCTTCAATCAATTGTTCTGAGGGCAATTTTCTGGAGAAGACCAAACATAAGAGTCAGAAATACCGATATTGTGAGGGAGGAAAGGCAAATAATAGAGATATGTTTCCACTTCAGTAATCCCGCACCTGCTGGAAGAGGCAGTGGGGAACTATCCAGCTGTTGGTAGGGGAGCTGCGACCCAGCAATCCCTTCCCACCGTTGTGAAACCACGCAGTCCTTCCTGGTGCCGCCCTCCTCCCCCCCATCCCCTGTCCATCCAGCTGCATGATGTGCAAATGCACCGTTCTCCCTATGAAGGTGTCAGGAGGTGAACATGGCCCTTCCCATTTGCCCACACAAGGGAACTAAGGAAGGATCTAGTTTGAAATTTGAAATCTTCAAACAGGCTCTTGGAATTGTTTGTTGTTTTTATTTTGAAGAGGCCAAATCATAAAAATCTGACACATTTTTCTGAAAAGTCATATCTGATACAGATTAGATAATGGCAAAACACCTTTTCAAGACATTTTTCTTTTTTCTTTTTTTTTAATATATATTGAAATAACACTATTATTAAATGTATGTCGATTGTTAGGAACGGAGCAGTGCATGCCATGTGTTTTACCTTATGTTAATATCTGCTTGGCTTTGGATGCAATTCATGTCTTCTCTGGGTCAGAAGAATAAAAGTTGTCATGCGGACCAGAGTGCCTTTGTCCCATCTAAACGTGCCCACAAAGAGACAGATAACATATGAAGATAACAATAACACTCAACAACTAGACAGATACTGGCAGCCAAGGAAACAAAGCACATGTAAAGAGTGTGACAGGAGTTTCACTCCAAGGACTGAGGTCTCCAGATGCTCTACCAGGAATGTAACTGCCTAGTGCAGAGAGTGACTGAATCCTGGGGGTTTTGAGCCAGACCAGTGAGTAATGCTGCAGACATTTATGTGTGTGCATTTTTTTTTTCATTTAAAGCTGAAGGGACTATTAATAACTAATGCCATTTTTTTAAAGGTTCTTGCAGAGTAGGCTTTTATTCTAGCCATACAAGATTTCAGGCTGCTCTGCAGCTGCTGAAAGAGTCACTGTGAAACCTAAAGGAGCCCACAGAAGCCTTGCTTAGGAGGAAAGTCTGGGCTGAGCAATAAGCACACACAGTCTGGGTAAAAAGACCTGGTGAAAAACTGCAGATTTTTTTTTTTCACTTCTCAAAATAAAGAGTTGCTTATCAGACCCCAAGTAATTTTAAAAGTTGCAGGGAGTTATTTCCCTCCTGGAGTCAAAAAAACTTTGAATTAGTGGGAACAAACCTATTCCATCCCATCCTTGATCATCAAAGTATCGTTCTGCATGGGCACCTCAGGTGACTGCCTTTCACTTTCTGAAAGACAACCTAATAATACAGGCCTTGAGGAGGCTTGCAGACTGAAAAGATAGGATCTGTTAATCACTGTTGCCTAGCTCCATTTTTGTGCCATGTTAGATCCAAACAGTGAGTTGGCAGACTTGCTGATGGAATTTTACACGTCATTCGTAAGAGTGAAGCAGCAACATATTTATTGATCTAAAAGAGTGATTTAACAAAGATTAATTGTATATAGGACCTCAACTTAAAATGATTCAAGATGGAAAGGTACACTCGATTATTTACTACACAGAGGGTAGGGTTAAACACACTTGTCCAGGAGATCCTCTTGTTGAGTCACGAGGTTCAGAGTGGATCTCCTTGCTTTCTGATCTCCTTGAACAATGGAGGTAAGGAGTCTAGGTGTGGGTGAATCCATTCCTAGTCCCAGACCTGGTGAATGGCTTATGGCTAAAGGATTGTATATGTAATCAAGGTAAGATATAATCTTAGTGAAGCTTACAAAGCTTAGCAAGCTATTAGTCACTTACCAAGGATCTGTAGCAGCAAGGAATTTCTTGATGTCAAGGTGTAAGGGATCTCTGCAGCAGGCGTAACCTCAAGAGGCATTCCTACTCGAGAGGAGATCCTGTCGTGCAGTCTGCTGTCGTACAGCAGAGCTCAGCAGGCGCTTGGGCTGCTCACCATTTACATGGTAAGGCGACTGATGGGTAGTCATATCTGCATTCAGACTGCACACTTTGGTTTCTTCCAGATTTGGCATGAGTTGGACATTCTTCCAAATTTGGCTGGAGCCAGACATCGACCAGCACTGTAGTTAGGTGGGCACATTGCTCACATTGGCAAATGGCTGCTGTGTTGTTATGCTTCCCACAAACACACTCTGAGCCAGACGCAGCCATCCCATCCAGTCACATCCATCACAACTGCCACTGGTGATTATCTGCTTAAGTCGAGTGCAGCCATCACAGCCTCCACTGGTGATTGTTACTTGAGCAGTGGTATGGGAAATAAAGGTAGGGCTGGGGCAGGGGGAGCACACCATCACAGTCAGAAGGATAAGAATCAATTAGAAGCAGTAAAATATATCAGACTGTGCAGTCCTTTAAATTGTTCCAATACAGATTAATGTTTTTTTTTTCTTCTTCTTCTTCCTTTTTATTTTATTTTATTTTATTTTATTTTATTTGTGAAGCAACTGTCAGCAAGCAAGATAAATCTTCCAGTTTTCAGAGTGTTTTTATCAGTACATCTGCAAGATTAACATCTGCTGTTATATCCCTGTACTTGCAGGATATTTTGCAGGCAGGTCATAGAAAAAGTGATAATTGAAAATACATGATAATCAATGAAAATTTAATACATGTAAAAATAAAAATGTCATTTTTTTCTTGTTTTATTTTGTTTATGCTTTGAAGAGTGAAAAGGGAGAAGAAATCTTGTGCTTGCATTACAAACTTCCTTACCTACCTGTAATAGCTGGCATGCACCCCTCTCTATAAACTTCATGTAGTTCTTAATTTTTTCTCTTTCAGAAAATCTTTACCAAGAAGGACCATTTAGGAGCTGGCTAGAACAAACTGGTCATGCAACAGCAGTAAAAAAAAAAAACCTGAACATGGATGCTTGCTGAGTAAAACTACTCAGGGAAGTAAAACACAGGGAAGAAGACTCCCAAAGTCAAAGTTATCCCCTGCCATTTGAGACCACATCCAGCTCTGACTGTTTGCAATATGCATGGCTGCACACACAAGCAGGAGGAATTGCACCTCAGCCTCACTGAGACAGTGGTAGACATCAAGTCAAAGTTAGTTTCTAGGCTCCCTCTACAGTCAATGGAGAAAAATAGTTACCTCTGGAGGGCATGTTCCCCTGCTTTTCTTGGACATGTACTTTATAGATTTCCAGGTGACTTGGTATGAATTTGTGAACCACAAAGTGAATGGTCTGCGTATGTGAGCACTTTAATAATAAATGTAGGAGCATGACCATCCTTGCTCTTGCTTCTTTGATTAACCATTTAACAATTATTCATATTTATTGAATAGAAAAAAATAATCGTAATATTTTTAGTTGTCTGGGAAGAAGTCTGTCTATCCTCTATAACAAAATGAGACCTTGGCCAGCTTATGCAGCATATGATTTTAAGTAGGATATTTTTTTTCTAATCCTAATTTTTTAATCCTAAGGTTTAATAATTCAAAAGCTATATATGACTCTTTACTTCATTTAAAGACATTACATGAAATTAAGTTTCTGATCATCCACAACCTCAATGGAGGTTAATCATTTTGAGAATTTGTCATCCACGGTTGTCATTAGCTTTGGACATCTTGCATCCTTTATGGTGCTATATTCTCCACTGCAGTAATTCTCATATTTCGAGAATATAACAGGCTTCTGTAAATTTTATTCATTATAAACCTCTGCAGATTTATCAAGTCTGACTTAGTCTCTTTCTTAAGCTATTCCTGGCTGTGACCTCAGCTCTGTTGAATGATGAGGTTTTGTTCTGTTTTTCTGTTTCTTTTGTTAATTTTTTTTAAAGGAACACCACTAAAATCATTCTTTCCTCTTGTTAAGGAGTATGTTGTAGAAGGAGATCTTCAAGGAGATCTAAATGCTATATTCATACAGTAGACAAGAACAAGTTGTTCCAGTGACAAATACAAAAGACGCATGATAGGATAACCTTTGTGATAGACTCTGTGTGAATTTAAATAGGAACTAAAAAAAGAGAGGGGTCAGGCAAAAGGCAATGAGATAAATTTTCTCACGTCAAAATGTGCAAAATTGATTCTCCTTTGCACATCTAAATTAATGTGGATATTGCAAATGCTGTTTCTGCCCTCCAAAACGCATACTGTTAAAGCCAAGGTGCAAACAGCTTCAGTAAGTCTTGAGGCATATTAACTGATCCAGGTGCTCAGCTCTGCCAGCAGACTCTGGTGAAGACTACCAGAATGTGGACTGTATCAACAGTGATGGACAGTCTCAAAATCTCCACTATTCTTTCACTTAGTAAAAGTTACAGTGCTGCAGATTTTGTGTCTGGTAACTCAGCAGACAAGTACTCATGCAGAACACTTTTCTTAGCATTGCATACCTCACAGAAGTCAACAAGTGAGCATGAAACAGAGCTCCATTTTCACAAAGTGCACCGATCAATGTTCCGTTGCATTGTCGCACCACAACTATTGTGTTTTAATTAAAAATGTCATGCTACAGCAGATCTTGAAAGCCTGCAGATTCAAGCCACTCTGGTTTGTTCCATAAGCTTGTCCTTAAATTAAATGAACAATAAAACCCCTCCATTATCAGGCTGGAAAGACTGACATATTTCTGTACTCAGCTTTGAAAAGGCAATTTTTCTTAGCATTGTGAACACCGGATCTCTGCTTTGTTGTTGATGCCAAACCTTCTCACAGAGCAAAGGCAGGTCTTGAGCTCATACATCAAGAACACTGCAGTTTCTTGCTAAGATCCCCAAACGGTAAAACACTCAGGAAAGCAGTAATTGCTTTTCTTCTCCCATTTAAGACTTCTTCTTAAAGAAGTAAAAATTAGAGACAAATTTGCTTGAAATTTTACATAAGTTAGGAATTACTATTCTCAGAAATAATTTGAAGTTCACTATGAAATCCTCATTACAACTGCATTGTTTTAATCAATAAGTGCAAAGGGTAAAGTGACAGAGAAGAATAAAAAAAGTCAGAGGAGCATTTAGGAAAGCACAGTCATTCTTCAAGTGCCTGCATGAAAACCCTATGATGCCTTGTAGAAAGGAGCTTGATGTTTAGTCATTACTATCAGCAGCCGTGCTCAGCTTTTACAGTACTATGTACACATGTTCTAACAGACCAATAACATGGATGGTGGTCCCTAAAAATGCTCTGTGCACACAGGTTTGCTTTTCTTTTTCGCTTCCACACACACCCCTGCAGGGTTGTTCTGCTCTGGAAATGCAGAAATATATTTTAGGGGAGCCCTTAAGTAGGACCACAGCAGACACTGGATCAAAACCAAGTGAGTTTCCACAGCCCTCCAGGATGAGCTGGGAAGCCCAAACTACTTTAATAATTAAGCATATTATTTTCCAGGAAGATTACTGATATCAGTGCTGTTTATAACAGCTTTTGTAGGAGAATGCGCAGGTGTACCACAACACAGATGATCTTTTTACAAGGCTGTAAACCTTAAACCAGTAAAGTCTTTAAGCCTACAACAGAAATGCTGCAGGAGTATCACTAGAAAAATAGGTAATACGTAACTCTTCTTCCTTAAAGCTAACAGGAGTGCTTTTGATTCCTTGTTCTGCTGCTGAATGTTTTTTCTATTCTCTTTCTCCCTTTCCTCTCACACCCCTAAAGTGAGAAAGTTGTTTGTCCCCATGGTGGCCCTCTCCTCTCCACCAAGATGTCTCTACTCAGCCCACTGAATAAATAATTCTATCCCCTACCTGGCCGATCAACATCACAGCATTTGCAAGCAGAGTGCAAATTGCATATTTACTGAGGACAGGGCAGTTTTAGAAAAAACTCAGTGTGCATAAGTTTTACTTGCACAGCTTTCCCCAGATCATTTTGCATACTCTCTCTCTTCTTGGCTGACTAGAGAAAAGTCTGGTAAAAGCTGTTCAGAAATAGCTTCTCTGAAGGACCTGTATATTAATGATCTTCTGAAACCTGCTTCGGCAGGGGGATTGGACTAGATGATCTTTCGAGGTCCCTTCCAATCTCTAACATTCTGTGATTCTGTGATTCTTCCCCGATCATTTGGCATGGCTCAGGTGGGTGATGGGGCCAGTAATTTGCCTGTGCCCAAGGTGAAGCACAACATGTAGGACCAGCTCTCGCATGGGATCAGCATGTTCCCTCTGGTTAGATTTTCTCAGTGTTGGCGACTGCAGCAGTGACTCTGGCTCATGGGGGCTCCCCATGGCTCTCCTGGTTGTGCCAACACCACTGTTGCTGGAGCTGGGATGTGAAACCATGTCAGTAAACTGGTCTAGAGGCATGTATCAACCCAGGTGTCACTGAGGCGGTCCTCAGAAAGTCCCTCACAAAGAAGTGAGGTGAGTGCAACTCAGGGGCTGCCCAGAGGAGGACTGAACAGCTACGTGTGGTAGGAACGAGGGCAAGAGCACCTTGAATGAGTCATGATGCTGAGACATCCCAAGAAACTATGGTCTGGGTGGTAAGCATGCAGATTTCCTGGGTGCGACAGCTCTCCTACCTCAGAGGTGGTTATTTTATTGTTTGTAAATGCCTGTTGCCTTACTGCCTGTGGGCTTATGGAAACACCTAATTTGCGTGTATGCAGACATCAGCTGAATGCAAATACATGTGCATAACTTTCCAAATTCCATTCCTACCATCATGCACTCTGTAATAATTTTAGCTTGCTAAAAATGTATTTCATTTATGTTGTCTATCTGCTTTTAACATTACAATTTTCAATATAAATCTTTGGTAAGGTCACCAGGTGCTCCAGTTTCATGAATGTCCCTTTTTCACAATGATAGTCACAGAGATGGTAAGGTGCCCTAGATTTTAAAACCATTGGAGAGCCTTTTTCTGCATTGGGAACATACTTATTAAGCATTTGAGAAAGGAAACCAGAAGATCGTCACAGGAATGCGAGATTTTAAAGTGACAGCAAAAGAAATTACTATTTTTTTTCTTATGGAAGTGCATTAAACTCTCCCTGATAATTTACATTTTTCTGCCACGCTAGGTTGCTCATATTCATAAATATTTCAGCTGAAATTCTGCAATAAATGGATTATAATTTTATTCACTGTTGAAGTGAGTAGTTACAGAAGTAAAGAAAGCTATCAGAGCTCTTTCCACCTGATTTTTTATTCTCCCTTATGCTACCGTAGAAACTGAAACCGGCTCACAAATCCAATGCACATTTTACATCCAAAAATCCTCTGATAATATTTTTTTTCAGATTAGTAGATAATTTATATCACACTTATGTGCTAAGCCAAAGGACTGCTTGTTCTTCCCTAATGTTTCATAAAAGGTGAGTGAATCTGAAGCATCAAGTGAATGCTTCAATGAAGGTCAAATATTGAGCCCCCACTTTACTTAGCTAGACCTGGTTCTGCCAGCCAAAAGTCCCACCATAGATGTGGACTTCAGGCCCTCCCTGTCAGCACTCCAGGCTGATTCAGAGATGTGCTGTTTTATTCAGTAAAATATGCTTGACTGTGGAAAATCTTCCAACACAAGTCCAACTATTTCAGAGTACTTTTTTTTTTTCCCCCAGGGGACCTTATCAAACCTATTTGTTATTAGAAACTGAACCAAAAGAAAGAAAGTAAAAAATAAAAAAAAAAAAAAAAAAGAAGCACCCCCTCCCATGCATCTCTGGGGGTGATGCAAGGAACATGCAGCTGCTTTGAGGGTGTTGCTAACATCCCTCTATAAATTATTAGAAGCCTCAGTGCCAGTTCCAATTAATTTAGAAGTGCTTAGCAACTGATGCTATAGGAAAGTTTTAGTTAGATACATAGAGGGATAACTGGCTCTTTTCCCACATGGTTCTCCTAACATGCCTTCTCCTTTCATATGAATTTTGCAGAGTCTGGCCGCATGAACATATGCTGATGGCAACTAGCACTTGTAGAGGATGCTGCACCCTTCCTCTGTCATTACAACCTCTTCTCTTTACCGTCAACATGATTACAAGTCACAATATGGATTTAATGCAAGATCATAAATGATGTCAAAAAGAAAACGAGTTAAGAATTCAAAGAGCTGAAAAAACTCAACATGTTACAAGTTTTGGAAACAGCAACAAGGTCTACTTAGGGTCAGATTTATACACCTCGTTTGGTGAGTAACATGGTTCTGTTCAAATGTCTTCATTGGGTCTCTGAAGCAAAGCACTTGAGCCAAGTAAGGAAAGTAATAACTGGCTTCAAAAATTCAAATACCCTTGAAATTGTGTACAAGAGTATACCTTATTCCTGTCTCTGCTCTTTTGTTTTGCATTTGTATAGCACTTTCCCTGCCCACTGAGGATAATAATTCTTAGTTTTCTGGATATCTCTTTGAATCCTCTCAGTCAGTCCTTTGAAAATGGTGTGCTTTTACTGATTTCCCCTATAATAATGGAACAAAGCAAATTTTAGTCCCATTCTGGTAAAGCTATGGTTTTACGTTACTCTTGATCAATTCTAAGCACAAAGGAGAAAGCAAAATTGACCAAATTCTGCTGCTCCTTTTGTATTTTATTTCATTTTACCTGAAAACAGACTGATGATTACGGGGTCTCTGTTTAAAATGCATAATACAGTATAATTCTGTGCTTAAGTAAAACCACAAGTCTCTAGTATGTTTCCTTTGTGTACCTTTTTTCTTAATTTCAGTTTTCAGCCGGTCCCGCATTTCTCTTCTCCAGGGCCAAGCACTTTGAATTCTTTTTGAAGGGAATTTGATTAAATCTTCACACTGCAAAATAGATATTTATGCATGTCCAAGAGTCCTGAAAGCAGAGTTTGAGGTCTAAAACTGTGTTTCTTTAGATGATTAAAAAAAAATAAAATAAAATCATTCAGTGGCTTTTGCTCTAAAAGAAAACAATGGCATTGTGCTAGTACCCATTACAGAGCTCTCTGCACAGGCTGCTTCATTTAAACCTTTCATTCTCCTAAATGGGGTGGGGAAACTCAACCTCAGAGATGAAAAGCCCACAATAACTGCACACAATTTAGCTCCCAAATGGAGCCTAAGATGATTAAAATAATAAGCATCACACTGTGCTCAACAACACTTCAACTAGTGTAACTAGGGTATAAAACATTAAACACACCTCCAATGCAAAACTTTTTATACTACAACTGCAACAGCAAGTCTAGGAGAGCATTATGCTGTGGGCTAGACTACTGTCAGGCCAAGATAGTAAAGATATGGAAAATTTACTGACATGGCCAAGGACTGGCCAAAAATGGAGTCCAAGACTTCCCACAGAGATGAACCTACCTGAAGAAAAGCTGATCCTGTTGTTGGAAAACTGCCAGTGATTTTCATGATGTTTAGACGAAGTCCTACAGCCAGAATTTCTGATGATGCCACTCAGTAAGCCGTTGATTAATACAGAGATGGCCATGGCCTCTGGCTGCTCTGAGGTGACTGCTGTCCCTTGGGCTGCAGAGACAGTTGTCTCATGACAGTAGACTAAGGACTTACCAGTTGGTAAAAGAGGTAACTGAGGGAGCACATGGCACAGATAATATGTTGAACGACCTGAACATCAGCTGGAAATGAATTTTCACTGTTTAAGTCAGTGCAAAATCCAAGCGGATCTAATGAAACTAGCAAGCGACAGCTCTAAAACAAACTAAACGAGACTTCTTCACACATTGCTTTATGTAACCCATGAATCTTACAACTGGATGCTATCGATTTTTAAGTTTGCATGAATTCAAGAAGCAGTTAGACAAATTAAGGGTGAAAAAATGCATTAGCTACTACCAGAGGCAAAAGAGTGTTCCTGCTCACAAAGTCTCTGAGCCACAAGACTACATGAGTATTTTGAGGAAATATTTCTGAGTGTGACAATATCGCTTATTTTTATACTGCTTTTATGTAGCCAACCCTCCTGGGCTGGCATTGCTGGGGGACACAATGTTGGCTGGACTTTTCTTGGCCTAGCTGTTCATACAGTTCTATGTTGAATGCATTAAATATGAAAGTGGAAAAATGTTAAACGAAGTCCGTAGTTCAAAATATGAGGAAGATACACTAGGAGATTTTGTTGTTTATATTATATCCCACTGTGGCACTTTGTGAAACTGATCTTTCATGGTTTCAGTCATCCTGGGGGCAGCAAAAACATGCAATTTTTTTTTTTTTTTTTCTCTCAGTAAGTGCTGAAAATAATTTTCCCTGGATGACTGGCTCTCTGGAACATCCACTATTGCCTTTGACAATTCACTGGTCTCTTTGGGAGAAGAAATCATTTCCAACATACTTAGCTTTGCATGCTAACAAGGGTTCCCACAGCATTCTGTCATATGTCATTTCTAACTTCCCTGGCAAACTGAAAATCTGTTGATTAACAGCAAAATCACCTATAACACATGGAACGTACTGTGGTATGTACCAAGAAATACTTGGTCAATAAAGTCAGCATGAATAACATGCTAATGTTATTATAAAACAAGCATTTCATCAATTGAATCTGGTCTCTCTGTTTACCAAAAATACCATGTATCATGTGAAAAATGCAAATGTGCCCAGTGTCATCAGGTGGTATTGGTGTGATAGAATCACAACAGGCTTTGCAGCCCGCACAAGGAGATACCAAAAAAGAAGGAATCAGAAAACCTGAAATCTGAAAAACAATCTCCAGCTGTCTTCTGTTGTCATTTTGAGAATGGAGATATAAATGTTAAAAGTCTGAGTGCTACTTTAATTTAAGCACAAATCTATGCTCATTAGTAGAAGTTCTTCTGATTTATGCCATAGATTCTGACCTCTGAGCTTTTCAAAACACCTGAATGTATTTATTTACATTGTACTTCAGACAACCTGAAATACATTGCCTGTAACTACGTAAGAACTGTGTTGATTTTTATAAAGTTTATTGCTTTCTGTAGCAAGAATGGGCAGCTGGATAATATCTGAAATAGCTTGAGTTGCTGCATTTCTGAACTGAAATATAATCTATACCCCGACACATCAAAATTGTCTTACAGCCAATAACTCAGGACAGGACCTTCATATTGAAGAGGGAAAGAAGCAAAATACAGTTGGCTGTAATTACCATTGAGAAGAACATTAAATACATTAGAATTTATTTTCTGATTTTTATTGTTCCACTGTCTTTCAGGATCATCTAAGGCTCCATCTTGATGTGAAAATTTGTGGGAAAAAAAACAGGAAAAAAAGACAAAGCAATTTCTACACTGTGCCCATTATGTGACGTGAATTGTTTACCCTCCACACAAGAAAATTAGAATCTGCTGGAGAAAAAAGGAACTAAGCCAATTTTATCACCATGAACTTCTTAGATTTCTTTTCCTTGGAAAAATTATACTCATTTCTACAGAAAGCAAAAATTATACAGAAAGGAACTGATACTCAGAAAAAAAAAAAATATATTGTTTTCTTTTCAAATAATAGTTTTGCATTTTCCTTGGTTTTTTTTTTTTTTTTTGACTCCTATGATTAGTAAAATTCTCCGGAACCAAGAAATAGCTAACTCATTTGTGTCCAGGGTAGAGAAAAAGTAATATGAACAAGTAAAATAGAGCTTGTAGTTTATCTGGGAGCTGCAAAATAATTTTTCCTTTTCCTTAGTAACCCTCTCATTTTTGAAGACATTAAGAGGTTCAGTACTTTTTCTTTTATTTATTTATTTATTGACTGAGAACACCTATGTCAGAAACAAGGTGAGAAAATGAGGAGGGGATATTATGATATCATTTTTATAGTCAGATTTTTCAGATTAGAGGTATTTGAGGTGATCCCGAAAACTGCTGACATCTGCCATCAGTGTAAGAAGTTAAAAAGAATAACTCTTCCTCTGCAGAAATATTGTTGAGGACTATATAGAACAAAAATGGCCTGAAGTTCTGCTGAAGCATAAACAACATAGCCGTCTTCAAAAATTAAATCAACTTTTGCTTCGATGAATTGGAACTCATTGCTAATCTCAGTGGGATCTGGACTGCAAATGTACCCTTCATGAATTTAACATACTTCTTGAAGAGGAGGGTGCTTAGAATTCTTATCAATTTTTTCTGGCATGCACCTATTTGTCTGTTTTTGTTTGTCTTGCTCTTGATGTCTGTTCCCATTCTTCTTGCTTGTGATTCTTCAATATGTCCTGCGGTCTGTACTTGACAACTGCTGGCAAATTATTATGTATCACGTTTTAATGAAGTAAAATGCATAGAGGAAGAGGTGGACAAAGGCAGAAGGAAAAAATTAAAGTGTATTGAGAGCAAAGGGGTTGGCATGACTGCACAACAGTCACAGGCAAATCAAGGCGTCTGGAGCACACACTGGAGCCTTTGGGGCTCAGAAGATGAGTGATGCTGTGCTGCATGGGGGACCCATGCACCAAGAGGACAACAAATGGCCACCAGAGAGCAGAAACAGAGGCTGTATGGGAAGTCTGTACAGTCCATGTGTCCATCTACCATTTATTGATAAGAAAGGATCAAGGGTGTTTTAGGGTCTTTTTCCAAACCTGTCGCCAAAACATGAGGATTTTCCCATGGCACCCCTCTAAAAAATTGAGGAGTCTGTGCTAGACCGCACTGCAACTACTCTTTTTCAGACAGGATCCTTGGGCATGTCTCATTTCCACAGCATTCATAATCTCTGCATTGCAGTGGTGGTTAGCAGAAGATATGCAAACAAAGACTTTAAAGCTCCAAGCTAGAGAAACTGTACTCTATTTGGATACAAAATTCCTAAAATTCATGATGCAATTGAATGAGCCTCAGACCCAGAATAGAGCTATTTTTTTTTTTTTTCGCACTACACTAAAAATAAACAAAAAATATCTATATTTTGTAAGGAAAGATCCGTGTTGCCACTTGAAATTTGTCTGGAACAAAAACTACCCTCTTCACAAGAGATGCTCTTCTCAGGGCTCGCTGCCAGAGTTTGAGTCACCACTGCTTCAGGTGGATTGCAAGGGCACAATGGCAGCTCTCCCAGGGGAGATCATTTAGTATGTAGCATGAGCATAACACAGACCCCAAAGACTCAACCAACATGCGAGGAGAACATGATTTGAAGTTTAAGCTTAATGTTGGATGATAGAGAGGCAAATTCTACTTTGAATCAGGAGTTGGAGTAGCTCTCATACTAATCAAGGCTGAAAGAATTAAGATTATTCAGCCTGAAGAAGAGATTCGGGGCAATCTTATCAATGTCTATAAACTCCTGAAGAATATGTGCAAAGAAGATTGAGGTGGTGCCCAGAGCCACGACAAGAGGCAATGGGCACAAACTAGCACACGGGAAGCTCCTTCTGAACACCAGGCAGCACTTCTGCGCTGTGCAGGTGACAGAGCCCTGGCACAGGTTGGCCAGAGGCTGGGCAGTCTCCCCCTTATAGACTTTCAGAAGCCACCTGGACATGGGCCTGGGCACCCTGCCCTGTTTATGTTTATACAGATGTGCATATGTACAAAGGTGAAACAATCTATTTACATTTCCTCTAAAATGGCCAGCTCAACCTCAGTGTATCATCATGCTATCAGTAAAGCCAAATCAACAGCAGCCTGGCTGTGGAGAGATGCCTGTTGAAGCTCTGCAGCCTGCGATGGGCAGAGGCAGCACTATGTGATACCAGCTTTCCTCTCTTGGCTGAAAATTGCATTGGTGCCTATTAAGTATGTTCTGTGCTGCAGTTATCACAGGAATGTAATGAAGAATTTCTGTTCTTCACTGCCCTTTGAAGGCAGATGTGCTGAATTCCTCCTCTGCTATAAAGCAGCTCAACTTCATTATTTGTCCATCTCAGTGACAAAATCACTTGGAATACCACAGGTACATTATATTTAAAGGTTCTCCCTCATTACATGGATTTTAGTGGCCTATTTGTGTTAAATCCCAATGCAGAGAGATTTTCCAGGCTTGGCATTTGTTCTAGTTTGATGTATGCAAAGTGATTAGTCAGCTCGTGGTGGTTTCGCCCTGATGGGTAGCTAAACTCCACAACGCTTCTCTCTCACTCCTCCTCCTCAAAGGAACAGGGGGAGAAAATACAGTGGAAAAGGGCTCAAGGACTGAGATAAGAACAAGGAGGTCTCTCACCAATTACTGTCACAGTAAAACCAGACTCAGTATGGGAAGATGAATACAAATTAGTGCCTATTGCTAACAGACTACAGCTATGAGAACTAAATGCAAACTAAAAGTACCTTCCCCTATCCACCTTTTACATCTTTTCTCTGAGCACTACAGGGGAACACAGAATGGGGGTCTGAGGTCAGTCCGTAACGCTTTGTCTGTGCCGCTCCCCATGGCCCTACTTGCCCCTGCTCCATGCGGGATCCCTCACACAGTGCCGTCATTCCCCAGCTGACCATGCTTGGGCTTCCCGCAGGCTGCAGCTCTCCCAGCCCTGCCCCAGCACGGCTCCGTCCCTCGGCCCCCACCGTTCAGGCGCTGCCCCAGCCCGGGGCCCCACGGGCGGCAGCTCCCCCCGGCCTCCTGCCCCACCGCGGGCTCCTCCCCACGGCTGCAGCTCCGGCCCGGGGCCTGCTCCTGCGGGGGCTCTCCACGGGCTGCGGCCTCCTCCAGGCCACCTCCCCCTGCTGCCCCGCGGGCTCCTCCACGGCTGCACGTGGAGATCTGCTCCGGGTGTGCCCGTGGGCTGCAGGGGGACAGCCTGCTCCGCCGTGGGCCTCTGCTGGGCTGCGGGGAGCTGCTGCTCCGCGCCTGGAGCACCTCCTGCCCTCCTGCTGCGCTGACCTGGGTGCCTGCGGGGCACCATCAGATTTTTCACTCTTTGTGCCCAGTTGCTGTTGTGCAGTGGTTTTCCCTTTCTCTTAACTCTGCTCTCCCAGAGCACACCCAGCGTAGCTCACAGCTCAGCTCTGGCCAGTGCTGGGTCCCTGTTGGAGCAGCTGGGGCTGGCTCTGATCTGACATGGGGCAGCTGCTGGGCGCTGCTGCTCACAGAGGCCACCCCTGCAGCCCCTCTGCTGCCAAGACCTGTTAACCGATACACGGCTGTCTCAATTTTGTCATACCAAAATGCTTTATGATGGCAACATCTGCTTTTTTTTTGTTGAGGATAACTGGTATGGTCCTCTAACTAGCCATCAGACACTCATTTGTTTGGCTACTGGGTTCTGTACAAACTCTAAACACTTCTTAGCTACCCATCTACCTGCTTTATCATATTTCCAAAATGTGTGCCATTTCCATGGAGAATGGTTTTGAATGTTCAGCTGGAAAATAAGAGAAATGAAAGAAAATGCATGACAGGCATCTTTGTGATATACTCCAGTGAGAGCAAGAATGCAGTGTATTGTGGGGAGGTCACTATAGTCAATGAAATTACCTGGACAACAACAACATAATTAGTTCCCATTAATTTTAGACACTTATTGTTGATCATAGGTCAGGCTAGTTATTTCTTTCAGCTACAAAGCAACACACATTTTATAATAGGATATATTTTTAACCCTGCATGTGGGAGATAGACATATAAAGCCTGCAGTCTCTAATGGAGTTTTTATTCTTTTTCTATTTTTGATTCTTTATTCTATTATTTGTGACTTTATGCTATGGCTCTGTGGGAACACAAAGAACTAGTTGCTATTCTTTTATTCTTTTTTCCTTCTGGTTTTATTTCTGTAGTAGTAAAACAATTGCAACTATTGGAAGATTAACTACAGGTTGAATAAAACAGTTCATTTAATAAAAACAATGAGATAAACACAATTTCTGGAGAAGATATGTTTAAATCATGTTAATACCAAGAATTTTCCATCTTGCTCCCTCTGACATATTCAGATATGAATTAGATGGTGAATCAAGATGATGAATTGTGAACCACTGTCCTCATTATATGTAGTAAAGCATAATGCTTAGGATCTAACTAGGCTATTATTTACAGAGCGTTGGGAACCCTCTGCCTAAAGGATCCCTTAGCAACAAGACATAATAAATATGAGAGATAAATTCTGCCTAAAGGAAACTCAGCCTGACCAAGTCAGATGCCATAGTCCATGCAGATGACAGAGTGGCATAGTGAAAGCAGTTTTGTTGTCAAAGGGGAATACAAGGGATTCTTTTCTGGAGGATAATTTTCCTCCCATATGGCAGCCTACTTGGATGAGGATCATGAAAACAGAGGAGAGTGTGTGCTTGGAGCTTCCTGTGTTCTAACCAATAACACTGAACCTCTACAAATGAGATATCTTCCTCTAATTTATGCCAAGGGATGTTCTAGATTCTAAGGTCAACATCAAGTGAAGACAAAAACTTGAAAACTTCTCTGCTCTGTGTCTCACAGGCTAGGTGAAGTCTGTCTTTGGGTAAGTTCTTTGCAATAGTGAGAACATGAAATGCATTTATTTGTGTCAGTATTAAAATTATTTTGCAATGGTAATTGCCACTTATTTCTGCCTTTTGCCTGGACTCATACATGAACAATAAGCAACACAAAATAATTAATCTATGCTTCTGAAGGATCAGTAATCCTGCTGCATTCATCATGCTGGTTTGAATTTGTCTGTGATCAGTGTTAAACTCATTGAACTGCTCATGGGCATCTGGGAAAAAAACAGATCCTTTAGAGTACTGTTCATATGTATCTTAGCATGAAAGAATGAGACATAGGAAATATGTTTGCATTTTTCTGAAGACACACAGTACTCTTCCTAATAGTAATAATGTATTTCTATACTAAGAGATAACACTAAGAGATAACATACATGCAATGATTTAATTTAGAACTATATTGTCACGGTCCTGTTTTCTGCCTTGTGTTTGAATGGGTTTCAGCAGGGGGGGAGGGAGAAATAGAAGTGGGAAAACAGTCCTATATTGAAAAAATGTTTTCCTAATGTACTGCTTCCATAACTTCACTTTGTCAAAAGAAAATTCACATCATGTACCTTCTGTTACTTGGGTTTCAAAATGCAAAGATATAAAAAAAACCTCACTGTCCTTCAGTTCTCTATTTCTGGTAACGTTCTTTTATGCCTGTCAGTAGAAATTGTACTTCCAGTGAATTCAGTGGAAACATTCCCCCCCACTTCAGCAGTCGGAATAGTATTTTCGAGTTCCGGCGACCTGGAACACGAGTTCAAAAGCAGAGAATAAGGCACATTCACAGCTCTGGACGCAGGGGATTTGGTACGTTAGGGCAGCTTCATCAGCTGTCACACTGGAAGCTATTAATGGGAAAATCGGTAACATCTGCAGAAAAAAGTTTTATTTATAGTCTGTTTTCCTTCACCATATTAGACATATGTCTAGAGTGCCTGTGAAATTCTGCCAAAACCAAGTTTTCATAAAAAGAATGTTATCAACTGCAAATAGTATTTAAAATTATGTCTAGTTTTGGAAAATCAAAAAATTGCTTTCTTTATCTTGTAAATTCACTTAAAATTCTATTAAATTATTATTATTTTACTACATGAATTCATAGAAGTACTAGAAAGTATCACTGTGTAGGAAGTGGCAAAAAAAAATAGTGGAACACAGCAATGACAGTACTAATGACTGTGACTTAGAAAGAGAATCAAAATATGCAATGATTTATTACGTAGCTGCTACCTTCAATTTAAGATCACATTACATTATCACTCACAAAGCAATCATGATTACTTTGACATTTTCTGGCCCCCAAATCCAGCATTTTAAAATGAAAAGAAACAATGTTTACAAATACAACTCTTACAGAAGTATTTGGAGTGTCTGTTATTTGCTTTCTGAATGAGAAAACTAAAAAAAAAAATTCCAGGAGAACAGAAATTCTAAAGGTCTGTCATCATTGGTCTTGAGAAAATTGCTTAAAATACCACCATGTCCCCTATGTAAATGGCAGTGGCACTGCTGGCATTAATGCTGCTTCTTTATCTCAGAATAGTGTAATGGAAGAGAGACTAATAAGCCTTAAAAAGAGTCTTGCAATTGTTTGTAAGAAATGCAGGAAATGTGAGGGGAATGGAAGCTGTTCTGCTCTGTGCTTTAACAGCAAAAGTCCTCTTTATCCATAACATTTTTGTGCAGTTGGTAATTAGCAGTTTATTATGCCAAGAATGAATTGCTTCTTTCTGATTTCTAACCAGTCTAATTAAACCCAATCATTAATATAAAGACTCTGCATGAAAGAGACGCTTCATACCTGATCAAACAATTATTTTGGAAGGTGCTGATCCTCTTATTACTATTCAGAATATTTTTTGGTTGATTGGAGATGTGGTAATGGTGCAGCATAATAACAAAGTAGCGGAGGTGAATGTATCTGAAGTTTACAGTATTTCTGCTCCACTGCTCCAGTGAAAACTATGCAAAAACTGTCTTGCAGTGATGACAGGATATATTAGTCAAATTAGCATGTGATTCTCATTGCTTCCAATGGAGCTATCAAGATTTTAATGAAAAAAAAAAAGCATTTGAAATTTCATAGTACATCAATAAACATTGCACCACATGCTGTCACTATATACACTATCACTCATAACTGCACAACTGCCTAGCTCATTTTCCTGAAAAAGTGAAAAAGTAGCATATCCATTTGTTTTCTGCATATATTTGTGAACTGATGTAACTAGATTGTTCATGGAGACATTTTCTATGTATCAAGGTTTGTTTCTTGTCAGGCAAGAAGACTACATGAGTAGTGAGGGGTTTCTTCATTCCAGTAGGGCTGTCAGAGTCAGGGTCCCAGGACTGCTGTGGCAGGATGCCAACGGGAGGATCTGGTACTGAGCATGGTCTGGGGCATGTGCGGCAGTTGAACTTGGTGAAGTACAACAGTGGCTGGGCTGCCTGCAGTGGAAAAGCTTAACATTTGGTGAACTTACATGAAAATATAATTGCCTTAGAAGTGTGGCAGTGGCCACAGTTCGAGTAGGGGAAAGAATTACCGCTCCTTTCATGGCTTCTGTACAAGCAGCAAGAGTGCCAGATGCTCCATACAGCATGGAGGGTTCTCCATACATCTCTTTGGGTGCATGTTATCCAAAAAGACAGGAAAATGTGAGAAAATTTGTAGGATCATCGCCTGCACAGAGGAGGGTCCTATGACCAATTGTTCTGAAATACCTGTTGGGTATGTAGTAGGTCCCTGAAGGATGGTTTCTTGTCCTATGGCTCTGGGCTTCCACATGTGCAAGGTTGTGCCAGCTGGATAAGTCTAGCCTTTACAATTAATTTTGGTAGCTAAGGTATTTCCATACTCTTTCACAAGATTTTTATTTCTCTTTCAAGTTAATAAACTGAAATCACACAAGCAAAGAGTGTGATGTATTGATTCAGACACTGTATTTATCTGTGATAAAGGAAAACAGCTGAATGCCCAAGCATGTTAGCAACAACAAAAGTAAAAATCTCAAGGATGTATTCTTTATGCTTCAGGCATTAATCAAATACCAGTAATGAAGAAGTGGGAAAGGACGAACCCTGTGAGCAAATAACATACCCATTCCGCAGACATTATTATTGAACTTTCATATAAAAGATCTGTTACTGGTCACTGTCAGTTCGGATAGTATTGGGTAGAAAAGCCATGGCGTTATGCCCTGGCTTTATGGTTACACTTATTTTTATGATTTTGTGTAGAAGATTCACACTGAAGCAACGCATGGTCACACAAAGGAAACCGTATAAGAAGAATTATCCCTTTATTTTTGACAACTGACCAACAATTTTAATTCAGTAAAGTAATAGTGATCATAGTTGTGAGGGTTTTTTAGACTGTCTGCCTATATCAAGGGCAGTACACGTCCCAGCCAGTGATATCTTGTCAGCTGTGCATGTACATTATTTCCAGGTTCTGAATCCAGTCTAGCATAATCCTCTGAAATGCAGGAAAGGATCAGAATAAGTATTGCTTAGAGAGGGCAAATGAAATTGTCAAAAGCTAAGCACTTACGAAAAATAAAGATGACAAATCTGTGTCCTGTTTGAAGCAGACACAGTGCTTGCTAAAGTGAGGGCAGGGTGAGCTAGGAGGATACAGAAGCTCAGGCTGCGACCTGCTCCACATCCTGGAAACACAGAAAGAGTGCAATGCTGCTGAAACCTCAAAGCAGTGGTAGCCTAGGACATTTGTTCTATGAGAGATCCAGATTTGCATCTGTCCCAAACCTTTCCCCTTGTTTCATGAGAGTGCTGTAAGTTAGAGACTATTAGCTTTGTTATGAATAGACATGCCTCTGTCAGTGTTTCTATCCTGCACATGGAAATTCTTAACCTTTCCTGAATTTTTCTTTTTCTTTTTTTTTCCTTTTTTTTTTCCTCTTTTTTTGATTGTGGTGATGGTTGGAAATAAAATTAGAAAAATTGTTCACAAAATACTTGGTTTTGACTGCTATTTATTATAAATAAAGAAATGTTCTGTTAGAAAATTCCATATATAAGAATTGGTAGTTATGGCATAAACAATCTCTCACTATGAAAACTGATCTGGATCAATTAGATGAAATTGTGTTGAAGATTCATGCTGAAGCAACACATGGACAGACAAAGGTACCAATCTGAATGATGGTAGTGGTGCTACCCCCTGAAAGGCAGGTTCATGTGAACAAAGGTGGTTATTCTAATTTAAATAATTTGTAGTGTCATTCCCATTGTTCTGACTTTTGGGTGTCTTAACTGATTGTACTTCTCCTCTGTTTCTTCTTCTGTGCTTCTCATTATCTGTGGATGAGATCAGATCCACTGTCTGAGCTGTAGCTTACCGGCTTTCTTCATCAGTGAAATACAGTTTCCAGGACTCGTAAGAGTGTGCTACTGGGAGTTATTGGTGACGCCA
The DNA here is from genome assembly GCA_013399715.1 of Alectura lathami. Taxonomy (NCBI): domain Eukaryota; kingdom Metazoa; phylum Chordata; class Aves; order Galliformes; family Megapodiidae; genus Alectura; species Alectura lathami. The sequence continues at coordinate 159,806 of VXAV01013063.1, read as the reverse complement.
CTCATGACAGTGTCTAAAACTTCTACACATGAACTAGTAATTGCAGGCTTCCCCTAGAAATCTCATAAACTTCTTCTCACACAGGGTCTACAGAGGAGATGTTCTCTAGGACTGTTATTTCTCCCCTCTGACTAGGGCAAGTAGAGATAATCCATTCAATCTGACATATGTCTGCATTTTAGATAACTAGTGAGATAAACCTCATCCTAACAATTTCTGGAAGAGATTCGTGAACTGAAGAATCATTTGTCGCATTTAATATGCAGTTTGATGTATGCAGTTTGGCATATGTGTGGCATATTTATGTTCATAACGAAGTACAATGCGTAGACTTGGATTTCCAGTGTGAATATCCTTAATTAAAATATGATAATCACTTCCGTTCATATTTTGCTATTAATTTCCAATCTGCTTTGTTTGGCCGGCCTTTCTACCATCCTGGGCTTTGGAATATTCATACCCAAAACATAAAAGAAGAGTGAGATTGCCAAAGAGAATTCATTATAAAATTAAAGCAGACATTTCTGGATCTCTCTTAAAATAATATTGCCTCATTTTGAGTCATACGTTCACTTATATTGCCTAGAGACAGTTGGCCGCACAGATATTATGAGGAAACCGAACTGCATGAGATCCTTCTAACAGTGCAGATTCTATTGGAAGTCAAGTATTTATGTCACAGAGTTGTAGGAGAAACTAAGAATGTGTCCCAGAAGACATTCACAACAAAAGTAAAACAGAGAAAAATAATTAGAAAGTGAAGCTTCTTATGAGCTCAATTAAAAGACTACTTTAATTTTGCGGAGGTCACCTCCCTGACCAGCCTGGCTGACGGAGGGAAAGAGCTTCCTCCAGAGGGCGATTCAGAGCATGTACATCTAAGTTCTCACTCAGTGGAGTTTTCTCAGACTAAAGGATAGCCAGTACTTTTTAGCAACAAAAATCATGTGGAACAGCAGTCCTCAAAAGAGAAATTATTTTGGCACTTGGTTTTGTGCTGTATGCTAAACTGAGCAGGACTTGCATCAAAGAGCTCTCTCCTGAAACTGAGGTCTCCTGAAATCTGAGGGTGAGGTCTCGGGAGTAAGCTGAGTCATGGTGTTTAAAAGTTGCACAACTGGATACTAACATTCAAGTCCCTCATCCCTCTAATCACTTATCATTTCTGTGTTTCCATTCTTCAGCAGATCAGCCAATGTAGATCTGATTATGGCATTCATAAATCTAATTGTAGTTAGATATTTGCATTTTTGATGTCACTTTTATTGTTTGGTTATTCTTACATTTTGAAACGTTTGACTGCTGTTACAGAACATGTTTTACACCTGTGGGTCATGAGATAACTGTCACCTAAAACTCAGTCTTCAAATACATTAAAATCTGGTAGCCATTTTCATCTGTTTATATAGTACCTTTATAGACAATAATAACTTTTTTTTAAAATGTGAGTTAATGATTGCAACATTTATGGGTCCCTTCCCTTTATTAAGGGAATGATTGCCTTCAAGGACCATGCTTTCTGATTTATTAGAGTGTTGTTAGATAAAGAGTTTACTACGGGGAGATTAAGAATCTGTTGTTTTGCAGGGTAAGCCAAGTGAAAAGACCATGACGCATCTTAGCATTTGCATGCTTGATTGAATGTTCCAAATCCTGTTTATTCTCTTGTTATCTGAAAAACTGCGTTGGCTCAGTCCAGGCCATTTTTGTATTGCTATTCAATCCCTATTAAACTTGTTGCTTATATGTAATCTGTACAAAGAGTATAAAAACAGTCAGTAGGTGCTTACGATCCTGTCTGAACTGGATTAGACAGCCGACTTGTACTTCAGAAAGAAAATTTTGTTTTTGAAGCAAATCACTTATTGGCAAATTTTAAATAACCTGTGAATTACTGTAAGATGGAGGTATAAGTAACTGTGTCCTAATACAGCATCTCTCAGCAATCTCAGGTCAATTTGATCAATATTGCAAAATGCTTGAATGAAATAAACCAATGGTATAATACCAGCGCATTATGATTCATTGTACACAGGAATTCAAACATATTAAAGAACACAACAGCTTTATGATCTGTATGTCTGTAAGTAAATTTTACTGAGATAAAGTACACCATTAACAGACATTTCTCAAGGGCAGGCTTTAAAGGCTTGAACTTGGCTACACATAATGCATTTGAAAATGCACACTGAATTCGAAGGGGAAAGGATGCAAGATGTGCAACCTAGTTGAAATCCAGCATTATTATTACTTCATTGCCAAAACGTCCTTGTGTTTTAGAGTCACTTTTTAGACAAATGCAGGGAGACATCTCCCTGCCTGAAGCACTTGCAGAAAGCCTATGGCCATGATCCTGCCACTGATAGCACACAGGAGGAATGTTGTGTCTAAATGGAGTGTCCTTGAATCCAAAGGGTAGTCTGAGGATGAATCAATCAGTTCATGTGCTGTCATTTCCAGCAGTGTCTACCTCAGACTTTAGATTTCCTCCTGCTGATCTCTTACTGTTGCCTTCAAAAGCTGCAGGATGAATCCAAATTCATACGAAGTACAGAAAAAGGAATAGAAGGTGAGAGAGAAATAAATTACAAAGAGGAAGAATTCACCACTCCAGAACCAGCCATAATGAAGTGCTATTTTTCATATTTTATTTTGAAGAAATTGATAAATAAAGAATAACAGACCAGACATGGACTGATGAGAGGTTTTTCTTCTCATGGGAAATCTCTTTCCAACTCTGCTTCCTTTTGAAATGCTAAACTTTTCATAGAGCCAAAGGAAGTTCCAGAACATCTCTGTTCAGAAAACCAAGATTTCTACATCTCAACAAGATAAAAAATATAGAGTACTGAAGCATGCAAATGACTTTTAATATACATTAAAATGCAGCAAGAACTAAACTTAGTTAATGCGTTGCTTATGTTCAATTTTGTAATGAAAACATCACGAAACAGGATTCTAATTCCAAAAGATTTGTGTTTCAGTGGAAAGCTTTCTCATCACTACAGTTTCAGCGGAAAGCTTTCTCATCACTACAGTTTCAGCAGTACTAAGTCTTGGATCTGTCACTGGGGATCTTCTGGATTTATAAGGGAAAATTATAAGACATCTTCATCTCCTATGCCTGTGCGAAATTTAAACACAAGAGCTCTCTAGTTCTGTATACTTTATCCAAAGGTGAGAACCAGAACAGCCTGGACATCTTTGGGACATAGCACAATGCAGACAGCATCTGTCTACCTGTTCTGAACTTGGAATATGCTGTGCTCCTTCATGGTGCATGTGTCTTTCCAAAATCCTATCTTAAAGACTCTGCTGATGCTACTAAGATCAATCCAGCAAAACAGTTATGTACCAACCTGTTTTTAACTACCTGTATGCCTCAGTAGTATTCTGTACATACTGTGCCATAAAAGTGCACTGCTCCGTGCAGAGGAAACAATGTGGCTGGTAAAGTCAGGAAGAAATGTCAAGACCACTTTTAATTTATTCTGTTTATTGTAGTGGTTGTGGGGGTGGGGGGTCACCTAAATTAGCCTACGTAATGCTTAGTGCATATGCCTGGATTAGTGTTTTAGTTCAAACCGGAATTGAGGCTTGGAACTGGATCTTCTAATCTCCCCACGAAGAAGATTGGTTCTTGCCAAGAAACTGTTCTCAGCACTTACACATATTCTCAAGTGAAACTGAAGTGAAAGGTGAGCCTAAGGCTTTCTTCAGTAGATGTTCAGACTACATGACCAAAGTAGAGATAATCCAAAGAAAAAAACCTTTTGAACTGCATGTAGTTTGGGTATTACATCTTCAGCAACAACTTTTGCTATAGAGATTGGTTTCTATTGTGTCCCTCTACTTCCTACAGCATGCAAGGCTTTTGCAGCAGAGCTAGTGTGGCAGGGAATTAAGCCTTCTCCCATTACAAATCTGTTTCAAGATTTGTGATGGATATACACACCAAATAATTTGTGTAATAGAACAGGCAATGCAAGTTTTCTAACAAACTGGTTCTCCTCAGTAGTATTCACTACATATTAATGCTAAAACCAAGATAGAAGGGGCACAGGGCACAAGAGCAGACTCCATGACAACAAAGTTGTTCTTTATAATGAGAATTACAATTTTGTCATTAGAAATGATTTATACGAGTATTAAACCATTTCTTTGTTCCTGGTGCCTGGCATTTTATCCTAGTGGATGAAAGCTTTTCCAAATGATATTTTTGTGCTGTAATTAGGTATTAGATTAACAGCTTTGGTGCTAATTTTGTTGTTATTGTTGTTGTTCTAATTGTAAGAATTATGTAATCTTCAGGTACCAATAGAGTACCAACACATATCTGGGAGGTTCAGTAGTGAGGTTCAAAGTGTTTGCCAAATGTCATGTCTGTATTTTTCATGTAATAAATCTGAAAAAGAACTTCTATCTCTCATATTTTTATACATAAAAATGACAAAATGTCATTATTTAATTTTGAGCATATGTGGAAATAACTTCTAGATACTTATGGTTAAAAATACTGTCATAGGTAAAATAGTGAACTTTGCATATGATACGAACTGTAAACTCGTCTTATTTTTCTTAATTGATGAGTGTTACCCTGAGAAATATTCTTGTCATGTCATGCTTCCCCTGTAAATAAAATCAGTACCTGTGTAACTGTTCTCTTCTTAATCTTTGTAAGGTTTCCCTTTGTAAATGCATTTGCCACCTTAGAACTTGCAGGGGTGCTGGTGCATGAAATGGAAAAAACAGCAGAGCTGTTAAAATCCAGGATGAGTTCTGGGGTCTAGATGATAAAACCCTTTTTCATTTGGGCACACAGAAAATAGAATGACAGCATCTTGAAGATGGTAAGCCACCATCTCATTTCACAGAGCTCAATTTTATGGCAGAAATGTAATTCCATTGCTGTAATTGTGGAAGAAAATGTGTTCTTGATAATGATTCCAGTGTAATTATCAGGATATATCATCTCAGATATTTTTAACTGTGCAACCTTAAAATTGCAAGACACAATTGAAGAAGATTGAAGTGAGGCTCCTCATCCAGAGATATTGAAGGTAGCAAGAGAAGCTCCTGTAAAAGACAATCTGCAAGTTGGTATCTACAACACATCAGGTACATTGCAGCCTAGAAATCATACCTAAGGTTATCAAACAGCTCGTATGTAGATGTGCATGTTGCAGATGACTGCAGCTTGTTGGATGAATCAAGTCTTTACTACCATTATCCTACCTTGGCTTGTGTTGCCTCAGCAATCCCACTTGTGTGAGAGGAGGCTGTAGAACCGACTGTTTAGATTTTGACTCTAACATACATCTTGGAAACAGGATTTTGGAGATCTTTCTAGGTAAATTTTATATAAAGGGGAAGTTTTGTCTTTTGGAGCCATTTATCAATTGTGATTATAAGTTCCATATGTAGCTCAAACCTTCAATTTGAAACAAATCAACACTGGTTCTTGGAAAACTGCCTATTTTTTATTCTCTCTGAAAAAAGCACCAGCGTAAGTAAAACATACCACTTGCACTAAATGACTTTTGCTCTGGTTCTAAGGTAGATGTGTGTCCAGTTGTAATCCAGCTTTGCCAGGCAATCTGGTACAAGAGTGAAATAATAAAAGAAGGAAGCATGTACCACTCTTTCCCGAGAAATAAAGTGTATTTGGATTGAAAGAAAAGCAACCTTTTTATGGGTGCATTGGAATCAGTGAATGAATTGCTCTGTCAAACAAAGCAAGCAAAGCTGTATTTGGGACAAAGGGCAACATCTCCCTCCCTTTGCATGTGGGTGCAAAGGGAGATGGAAGTTACACTTCACAAGTATCACCTTATATAATGATTGCGTGTAGGTTTTCACATGCTTAGGAGCAAGTGAACATGCACAGAATGGAATAAAATATATATGAATGTTTGATAGGTGGCTTTTATGAGGCTCAAATAGGCTCATCAAAAACAAGTTTTCTAATGAAAATCATACTCTGAAGTACACAAAAGACTTAACATTCCTCTGGGATGTGCCTGTTACCTCATGCGGGACTGTTTGCTTCAGCAGTGCTAGTGCTCACGTTTTCTCTAAGCAAGCACTCATGGGAAGTGCGTGCCTCAAAGGAGCGAGGAATGTGACAGAATCCATTGCTGCTGCAGCCAATTGCTCTCTGTCAGCTCCACTTGTGTCTCTGGCTGAAAAATGCACAACAAATGGAGAAAGGAGGGAGAAGAAAACAAAGAAACAAAGCCCCAACAACCTTCCTTCTTCCAGACAGTCCCCTGCTATGTACTTTTTCAAAACACATATGCACTGCTTTAAATACTACTCTGTTTCTCACCAAAGGGCTCCATTTCTTTGTCGGGTCAACGCCCAACTGCTTTGCGCCTGGCAAGGCAAGCCATTTATTAATTAGAGCTGCCCTGCAGTCTGTCGCTCCTGTTCAGTACACTTTGTTTGTGCCATTCTCCAGCTGGTGTAGCCATGATGTCACTTACTTTCAAAGATGACTCTAAATTGAGAGGATGAAACACAAAAATCAGTTGAGTTACTGCAGTGCTGAAGAACATGCTCTGGACACACTTCTGAAGCGTTGCCTAATCCTACTTCTTCTGCAAACAGGGGGCCAGCTCTGTACTTGTCTTTTGGGAGGTCTTTTTGCCTTTAGAAATTGCAATTACTCTCAATTCCCTTGTTCAGAAAGTTGCAATGCATTAGTTTGCCAAATAATTTAATTAATATATTACTACAATAGCTTTCCCATGGTGCTTTTTTTACATCAATCTGAAAGCATTTTGCAAAAGAAGTCAGCATCATTATCTTTATTTATCCTGTCCTGTTTCCTCCTGATCATTTCTTTTTCATAACATCATCTATAGATGGTTAGCAGATAGGAGTGACTGTGTTGTACAATTTTCTGTTTCAGCCCTTGCATTTGATCATGCAAGGGAAGCAACCTAGTGCCTGCAGCACACCACGTAGCTCCGTCTGCCTTCGCTGGTGGGGAATCAGATGTGCGAAGTCATCCTGTGGCACTGGCAGCTTTCAGTGGAACTGCTCTGTGCAGCCTCTTTTCTGAAGAGATCTCAATTCACTATCTCCCCAGCTACCAATACCAGCTTGTCACTGCAGTCTGCCATTTTTATGTGTCTGTTTTATCTCACTGAAGTCACAGCTTACCAGCCCCCTGATATAGTCTGTCATACCTGCAGAATGAGCATCTTCAGGTGACCCCAAAAGTGAGATCATAAGGAGGATAGTGGACATTGGTGGGTCAGTGCTGCATATAATCTACTATTACAGACATGAACTCAGAGAACGCACCATGCTTTGAGCAAGTCTCCAATATCACTTCCTAAAACAGCCTGGTTTTCAGAATATTTAATTAAAATATGCTCCAAAGGATATATTAGTCTGAAAATGCGGTTGATTGGGCATTACAATAGTATTTGTGAAGTTCTGTGTAGAGAGATAGGCTTGTCAATATGGCAAAACAAGCTACATCAAACTGTACATCAAAGAGAAAGCAGAGTATCTCTTTCATCAGTAGCATCTTCCAGCATGAAGATCTTCACTGTCCTGCCTTTCAGGGGACAAACTACCTCCTCACTTACATCTCACAGCCTTCTCACTGAGGATGAAGGTTTGAGGAAGGCGCTTGGTGGAAATGGGCCATCAGAAGCACAGGATGAGAATTTTAGCACACCAGAGAGCGTGAGATAACATTGCAAGTAGTGTCATTTAATGCAGACATAGAATTAGATGTGTTTGGGTAGAAGGCATTTTGCAATAAAATATGAAAGAGAGGGAAGGGGTCAGATGGATAGCTTTGCTGGGGCCTTCTGTTAGCAAGGCAAAACCTGTTTCAATTATAAACAGTAAAATAGCTTACCACTTATAGATTATCACATTATTAGAGACAATAAAAAAAGAGTCCTGAGGCAGTTTATACTTGCAGTTGCCTGAAACCTTTGAAAATTGACCACTGAACCTTAGATAACCTTGAAAAGATTTCTGCCGTAATGGCCTGGCAACATGTTAGTGATCTTTGAAAGTAATAATTAGACCTCTGAAGAGAAAGTCTTCTTGCTTTGCATAATAGTTATAAGTGGATGTAGGCTGCAGGACATTTGCACTTGTTTACTCATTTTTTCTTTATATACTCCTGTATTTTCTTTCACCTAATTATTGTATTGCATAATAATGTAAAATATTTGTGTGAAAAAGCTTCTTCTCTGAGGAGGAACACTGTTTCCCAGCTCTGTGTGAGAACTGGCATTACTCTGAACTTGCAGAAATACTGTTTTCTAAAAATGATCATAAATAAGATTAATATCATAGCACTGAATCAGCAGACTGTGTACCAACATATTTAAAGGAGATTAAGTGAAAACACAAGCCAAGGTAGAGCTCTGAGGTGATCAGCAGCTATATGGAGCTGTAGGTTAGTTGATTTTTGTAAAAGTTACTGGAAGTAGAGCATGGGCGAGAAAGGTCAGGACAATCAATGTCCTCCTGTTACATCAAGATTTTGAGAGACTAATGGGAACTGTAGAGGTAGGAAGCAGCTTTATTCTTGCTCAGTGCTCCTGTTAAGATGTTCACAGCACCAAATAAATGGTAGCTTTCTGGGACAAGATAGGATGGAATCAGAATTTTTTGCAAGGATTTACTTTTCAGTGGGGTGCATGGGAAGAAAATCTGGTATGGTTCCCAAAAAAAAAAAAAAAAATGAAGAGGGAAAAAGGAACCAGGGTCAAACTAACAAACAAAATGACCATCAACAACAAAAGAAATAAAAACCAAATCAGCCAAAACAAATCCTTCACCATTATTTTCAGCGTTTTTCAGGAGAGGATACATTGCTGACTCCAGCCACTTAGCCAGCTTTTGAAAACATAAACACAGAAACTCCTGAGATGAACATTTCCGATCCTAGAGTGTGGCAGGTGCAGATATTTTTGGAGGGAGAAGATCATAAGCTGTGGTTTGAAGTATTAGAAGTGCTTTCCCTTTAAGCTTACTGAACAAAGCTTTAATTGCAGAGAGCTGGGCCATTAGTTATTACAGTGTAAAATCAGATGTGAGAGGTCATTCCCTGGCACTAACAGCTCTGGGCACACTTGCTCAATGAACTAACTCTGTTTTCCTGCTGGGTAAATTAATTATGTGATTGTCTCTGCTTGAAATTAACAGTGTCCTACCCTTCTTCACATGAAGAGATCAAACGCTCCCACATGACTTGCAAAGTACTCCTCTAATTGAGGGTCCCTGTAGAAATAATTAGTTTACCTTAGTGTGAGATATTAATAGTACCCTTTTTCAGCACACATGTTGGGAAGGTTCTGTTCTGTTCCTCTTTTTTACACTGAGGTTTCATAAAACTTAATGTTACAAAGTATATCTGCGGAGGTGTATCAAAACAGCTTAATGCAGAAGACACATTTTAAGTGTACAGAGTAAATATTGAAAATGCGGTGGTTTGAGCGCTGCATGTGAGTCCTGTGTACGCACACAGACCCCATACACACAGATCGTGCATGCATGTCACAACAGAGACAAGACCCTTTGCCTTGAGCACCGCATGCTGCATGGCCACAGATCCTGCCTGACCCATGGAGGGAGCACCCTGTTTTGTCAGGGGGAAATCAATGTATTACAGAATCAAAGAACCACAGAATGGTTTGGGTTGAAAGGGATCTAGTGCCACCCAGTAGGTCAGGCTGCCCAGGGCCCCATCCAAACTGGCCTTGAACACCTCCAGGGATGGGGCACCCACAGCTTCTCTGGGCAGCCTATGCCAGTGCCTCACCATCCACTGAGTAAAGGATTTCCTCCTAAGGAATCAGCAGCAGCCAGCTGAGAATCACTCCATCTTGGCTCTCCAAAAAGCAGGAAGGAGTTGACCAAGGGACAAGGTTGGTGGAAAGCACAAATGTCAGACAGAAAGGATGATCTAAGGCAGTGGCAGAGTCTGAAGCCTGATTACATAAAACTCAATTATATGGATAGAAAATAATAAAAGTATTAAAGTTAAATAGCAACCACTGATGCTGTTGCCTCTTTTTCAGGCTGTTTCCTTCTTTACTTGGCCTCCATTCTGTGAGCTGAATCATTAGTGTGCAGGAACATTCTAGGTGAGAGACTATGTTTTATATTAGAGGTATGCATCCACTGGCTTTCCAAGCTGGCCTCACCTGTAAAGAACATGACCTGGATACATGACCATTCCTTAACTTACATGGGTTGCATTTTGGTGAAGAAATTTTGTTTAAAAATTTGTTGAGTAGATGATAGCATTTGTTTCAGTAGGCCAGATTGTTCCCTTCCACACGAGCATATAAGAAAGGGAAAAAAGTGGTTTGGATTTTCTGCAGATACATGCTTGTTTCACCTATTTTTTCTCAGAAAGCTCTTTAACACATAGAGACATATGAAACCCAGGATGTCTCCAAAGTCCATGGCCTTCTGCAGCCTCACTCATCTCTGATTACCTGACAGCCTGAACTTTTGCTTCGTTTTGTTTCTATGGGACTTTAAAACACATCCCTTTCTTCCCGTCTTGCACACCCCTCCAAAAAAAAAAAAAAAAAAAAAAAAAAAAAAAAGAAAAATGAAAAACAAATGAACAAATACCACCACCACCAACAAAATAGAGAGTGAGAAGTAGGACAAGAGGCAGATGAGGCTTGCTACTTCAGATCTTACCACAGAAGGTACAGAGCATTAAAAGAAAACTCGGATGAACACACTGCTGTTAGAATAATGAAGCAGAATGTCTTCAGGTCAAAATTACCATAAACTCATTGATATCTTTGGAATTATGACAGCAAACAAAGCTGAACTTCTGCCTCAGTTCATGTAAGTGGTTTAGTAACTGTTTCCCTACACTTGCTCAAAATCCAGTCTATTCACATTTATCCTGTTTTCTGTGAGGAATAAGAGGTGCAATGCTTATTCTTACCGTGCCTTTTTTGTTCTAAATGGGATAGTTCAATGCACATAGTAAGAAAGGAAGTCTTCTAAAGAAGAAAGTGATTGCTAACCATTCTAGTAATATGCTGCAAATTAATACATTTTTCTGTTTAATAGCTGCATTACAGAGAATCACAGTTTTTGCTGTGTTCTTGTAACCCGTAATTATCATCTGATTTTGCCTTTCAGACCTTGAAATGTCTAACAGAAACTGAATGTTTAGCCACTTGATGTTAATTTACTTGCAGGAATGCACACTAAAATTGCACGTGTAGCTCCGAAGATGAAATGTAGGAGAGAAAGCTGAATTTCCTGCATACAATAAAATCCAATAGTGTTAGGCAGACAACACAAACAGTAGGCCTGAGCCATAAGAACACTTTCTGCTCACTGAAATGGCACAAACACTCTTCTAGTAATAAATAGGAGGGAGCATTTTAGTATATCTGGAGATTGGCCATTGCTGGAACCTGTTAAGCAAAGAAAAAATGACATAGAGGATTTACCATGTATTCTCTTGCATGCAGTAGAAAGAAGATGGAAATGTGTGATTAGAGAATAGGTGTAGATGTACTTGATTATCCCTCAAGTACAGCAAACAGATTTCTACCTAATGACTATGTATATTCATGGAGTGAGTCTCTCTCAAACAGAATTCTTCCTGCATCTCTGAAAATGGAAAATAACAGCAGTGTTTTCACACAGAGATGAAAATCTTGCACAGACTCCAAAGATTAAAGCCCAGACATAACTACTGTCAAAGCTGAGGGGCACCTGGACCACATGAGCATCCCTGAAAAACCACTGGTTGACAGCAGGACTAAGAGAGGGGCAGTGCAGTGACACGCATCCAGACAAAAGTCACTGGTGGCCTGTGTTTTGCCATAGGAGTGCTGCTAGCACTGCTGCCAAGAGAAGGAAGATGAGGAGGCAAAGGAAAGTGAGCTGTTGTTGTTTTCTTGGTATAACTTGAGACTTCTGTGTGCACACAACCTCTGCTGAAGCCAGTGACGGCTAATTTGCATCTGGGCAGCAAGAAGTCTGAAGGTTATGCTGGATTTCTTTTGGGAACTGTCTTAACAGAACAAGACACACAACTGAGCCACACTGACATTCTTCAAGACAAAAACCTCTGTGTGTTTGCAAGCACACATCAGAGAAAGTCTTCCAGATACATCCTGCTTACTCTGAACTTGCTCAGACTTATGCAGGTGTTCACAGGGAATCATAGCAATCCCTTTTGCTTTAACATAGGAAACTGGAACCATGTTGTTCTTTAAATGTTGACATATTCTTTGGGCACTTCTCTCTTCAGTCAAATACATCTGTGACAAAGTCTTAGAAAGTTTTCAAGGACACTAAGGCAGTAGGCAGTAGGAGAACAAGTTTTGTCTCATGCCTGTGCAGTCGCAAGTGTGTGATATGTCCACCTGGAGTACTGCGCAGTTCTGGGGCCTCCAGTATTGAAGGACATCGAGCTGTTGGAGCGGGTCCAGAGGAGGGCCACAAAAATGATCAGAGGGCTGGAGCACCTCCCCTATGAAGGCAGGCTGAGAGAGTTGGGGTTGTTCAACCTGGAGAAGAGAAGGCTCTGGGGGGGACCTGATAGCGGCCTTCCAGTACCTGAAGGGGGCCTACAGGAGAGCTGGGGACCAACTCTTTAGAAGGGTCTGTAGCGACAGGACAGGGGGTAATGACTACAAAGTGGAAGAGGAGAGATTTAGGCTAGATATGAGGAATAAATTCTTTCCTGTGAGGGTGGTGAGACATTGGCACAGGTTGCCCAGAGAGGCTGTGGCTGCCCCCTCCCTGGCAGTGTTCAAGGCCAGGCTGGATGGGGCTCTGAGCAACCTGGTCTGGTGGGAGGTGTCCCTGCCCATGGCGGGGGGCTTGGAACTAGATGGTCTTTAAGGTCCCTTCCAACCCAACCATTTTATGATTCTATGATTTCTGGGTGTTGATAGTGATCTGGCAGTCTTTTAAGTAAGGGGATGGTTTTGGAAATCTGTCCCTGATAAACTATTCCTTTCTGTACTGCAGAAGCTGTTTGTATGTTTGTTTAACAAACATGCCTATGTTTGTAGAGTATGTACATGGAATAAACATTGGTACAAAAGAAATGGAGATGTGAGTCACAAATCCAAGGGAACACCCAACACAAAATTGTAAATACTTTGGTATGTCAGCAGATAGAAAGACTCCCACTTCCAAATAAAGGGACATGATTTAGTAATGGGACTTTGAAGGTCAGGCTGATGGTTAGACTTGATGATCTTGAAGGTATCTTCCAATCTAGATGTTTTTATGATTTCTAATTACCATTTACCTTCCGAGCGTGGTACTGGGTCTGGTTTGAAACCTTTACTGAGACATGGAGCATGGGGAGTGGGGCTGAGCTGTAACCTGCACCGAGGGATATTTGGAGAAGGCTTGTGCTGAGTGGGGAGAGGCTGGTGCACAGAGAGGCATGGGCCTGGCTGGCAGAGCCCTGTGCTGACAAGCCTGTGAGAGTGCAAGCACAGACAGCACCATGCTCGTGGGCAGCTGTAGGACTGGAAAGACCTCGTGTTTTGTCAGCTTGGACCACTGTATGGGAGAGCTTGGCCTAGCCATCCATGTAGATATGCCAATAGCTTCTTCTGTATTTTATTGGCATTGAAGTGGGACAGCTCTTTCACTGCGAGCAACAGTAGAGCTATAAGATTGTGTGCACTCTGAATGTGGTGGGAGGGTATTGGCAAGGGTCTCCACATGCCTTTTCTCTCTTTCCAGTGGTTTCAACAATATGCAACAGTATGAACTGATCTTTATTTTGCTGTCAGCTCAGGCAAATGATGAGATAGCAGCAGTTTTGTTTGTCATGTGCTGGTACCTGCCAATATCTGAGGGTGAACAGGAGGCTGGAAATTCTTTTGCAGGCTTTGAGTTACTGTAACCATGTAAGGGTCATGAAAATAGCTGTAACTCGTATAATCAGTTAGCTGTGAAAAGGTCTTTACAGTAATGACAGCTGGGTCCATATGCATTGCAGTATTGACAAGACTGAGGAAGGCAAGTTATACAGAAATGGAATTCTCTCCTTCCTCCCCCGCTGGAATGCTCTTGGAATGCTCTGTACTTCTGCGATAATTTATTCTTTAACATGTCAGAAAGAAGCATGTCAGGTTGCCTCCTAACAAGAAAAGCTGCAGGTACAGCATAAGCAGTAGATGTAAGCAATGTTTTTGTTGGCCAATGTACAGCCATAATGATGAACGCTGACAAGGCAGATTTAGTAAGATGTGTACATCTAATCACATCTAATCTCCTGTCTGCCAGGTAACCTCCTGGCATATTCTGAAATTGCTAGAAGCAGTTAATATATTTTACTGCTGTGACAAGTCTTATCAAGCCAATACAACATAATTTTCTACTTTGAGACATCCTGACCTATGATAAACCAAATCCAGTAACTAGATATTTATAGCTAAAAGTATTCATTCCAGTGTCACAATGGAAATAATCACTATTTTTATTAGGTTTAGTATGAACATTAAGTTGATCTACACATTGAACATCTACATAAGCCACATGTCACTCTATTTTGTACAATATTAAATTCTTTATAACTTAAATCCTCAAAGTTACTTGTGTTGTAGAAATAATAATTATATGAAAACAACAAGCTTTCATTTCTGTGTACAGGATTCTAGCTTAATATTTTGTAAATTTCAACATAAAACAGCATTAGAAAACCTATAATCAGTAGCATTAAAAATATAGAAATACTCTTTTCTCCAGCTGGTAGCACTTGAAAAATAAATGCATAAATAAATAAATGAAGCAATTCTTGACACAGTTGTTCAGGGATATTATAAGACACTAAAGCAATGAGTTTGGATGTAGACTGCCAAATATCATGACATATCTTGATACAATAGAATGCACTCTTCAGATAATTGAAATTCTTAGTGATTGAAAATGATCTCCTTTTCTTGCAGACAAGACAGAGATAGTTATGTGGGGAGTAGGTAACCTTATCATTTTAATCTGAGTCTGGATAATATTTCTGTAACGTATACTTCTACACATTTTATGAATAAAATTATTCTACAAGTAAAGGGGAATCGTCAAAATATTGTGCAGAGCAAGATAAAGTTACAAATTCAGTGGTTCCATAGAGGCAGGAGGGATTCTGACACTGTTTTGAGAAATCTTTTTGCTTACAAATAATAACCTACAGAAAAAAAAAAAAGAAAAAAAAAAAGAAGAAAAAAAGTAAAACTCCTTCTAAACAAACAGTAAGCATTCTCTCCAAGCATTCAGAAGATAGGACATGCAACTATTAAGGTTGGTATCTTCTGTGTGCATCATAATAACTGTTCTTGGCATCAGAGAGAAAATCAGTAATGTTAAGGAAGACAGAAATCAATTGATTTTACATCCTAGTCCAGCCTCCTGAAATAAGACTCCATCTTTCCTCTGCCACTTCTTGTCCCATTTGCTGTCCCTACTTCACATTGAATGGGGCATGTTTCTGGGTGATCTTCTCCTCATCCTATTAATACCTACATCTTAAAAACATAAAAAAAAAAAGTTATTTTCACTAACAAACCAGTCTTAGAAGATGGTATCATTATTTTTGTCAATGTCTTGACCACCTATTTCCTAGTGGTAGAAAAATAGCCATCAGTGTCTGGATGGGAAGACTGGCCAGGACTGACACAGAGCACAGACAAGGGTGGAGGACTGGCCCAGTTTCATTCTCAAAGACAGATTTTATCTGCAGTTAGAAGATTTTGTTTTTAAGCCCACCAGTGGCAATGCAGCAGTCAATTTTTTCTATTGCTACAATTTAAACAAAACAGAATTAAATTTAAGTAGGAGTTCCTAGTTCTTTTTGTAATAGTGTTTTAACTTTACTCACAATGCAAACACATCCACTAGGCAATTATTTCCACACTGGTAATCAGGAAGGTTTGCTTTATCAGTAGCAGTTTTAATGTGCACTGCCTAAGTCAGTAAAACCTGGGTTCTGCTGCCATGGCTGTTAGAAGTGCTCATGAGTTTGTGCTGTCAGGTACCAGGCATCAGAAATAATTGTATAGAAGCTTGTAGTTCCTAATAATTCCTACCAGAGGACCAAAACCAGTATGAGAAATTATTGTACAAGCTGCTTCTAAGGAGCTAAAATTAAGCATGGAGAGGATTAATAAACAGTGGGAATTCCATAAAAACAAATAATATGAAATCAAACTAATTTCTACCACAAGGTAACAGAGAGGAGAAGCAATACGTGCCATATACAATGACTTACAGGACACTTTGGACACAATGCCACATAGAGTTCCTATAATCAAACTAAGGAATATTTAGGCGAAAATAAGATGGTTGCCAAAATCATATAGAAGACTCTACTTCAGAATTTGTTAACGTTTGTTCAGGAATATACTGAAAAAGATGTAGTAATGCTCAATGGGATCAGTCCTAAGGGAGTGGCATTATCAGGTGTTTTCTTTAATGATATAGAGGTTGAATAGAAACTGTGCTTATTAATTTTAGAGACACCAGTAAGCTGACAGTGTTGACTGGGAAACAGGATCAGAGTTCAATGAGATCCTGATGCACAGAGAGATGTTATAAAAATAGAAAAAGTACTATTTAACAGGGCCAAATGCCAGTCCATGAACTCAGGTAAGAATAATTAACTGCACAAATATAGAACAGGGAACAAAGGACTAAGTTAGAGCTCTGCAGAAGTATATTTAGAATTGTGATTCATAGCCTGAACAGGAATCAAAAGGATTGCATAAAGGCAAACCCCATATGATTAATCACCCACAGTCATTAATAAACTGTCATAGCTAGCAACACATTTGAAGTAATCCTGTTCCTTTCAGTACTGACCTCCACTAAAGTGCAGCAATGTTGAACATTGAGCAATGAAATTCAGAAAAGATAGGAGCCGCTTGGAAAGCTTCCCAAGGAAAAAGTCCCAGGAAGATGAATGAGAGTGAAGAGAGGTCTACAAGACAGGCTAAAAGGAAAATTTGAGTGAGCTGGATATTATTACTGTTTGCGTAATTAATTCCAGGATGAGAGTTAAGGCTTCAGGTTCTGAACTTGGCAAACTGAATCAGTTGAAGGAAAATGCCCCCGCTGCTCTGTTGTGGATATGAAGGTTTTTTTCTCTTCTTAGAACCACTGCAAGTGACAGTGAAACTGTTAAAAATGTGGCCAGGTTGCCTATCCTAGTTTTTCAAAATTGTCAGCTGATGCCCTTTGTCATCCTCTGCCAAAAAATCAACAACTTTCTTTTACTCGACTTTCTAGCTTTCAGAATCTTGAGGAAACTCTTCCTTCACATCTTCAAGCCTTTCACAGCTACCACAGCAGCTGGAAATGTCTATTTAATGTGCTTTCAAGAATCCATAACTTTGCGTCTTGAGTAAGAAAATGTGCCAGATACTGATAATATTGGCAGCAACAATGCTTGTTGGCTTCTGACCCATCAGCTAACTAACTGAAACGGTGATCCACTGCTCAAAGGGATGTTTCAAGCTGTTCCTGAGCTCACGCAGTCATTTCTGTATGCCATTCCTTTCACGCGACAGTCAGCAATGACTTCTTTGTCTTCAAATAAACATGAGAGGCAGAGAACAATCAAAAACTTCACCTTCAGCTCCTTCTGCATGCTAGTTGCCTTCATTTTGTAAGCTATATTTTTGTCATGTGAAGCCTCCAGAAGTGTGAGGTACTCCTTGAATTCACAGAGCATGTGGAACCCAATCCCATCTGTCTGGTGGAAGAGAGAGAGTACATCCTGATCCCTTGTCTGTAGTCTACAAGCTACCCCTCAGAAGCAGGGGTCGTTTCTAAGACATGGACACACACCTGTGCTCATTGCCCAGGTTTCCTCCTCCAGATAAGCAAGGTTTGGGCTGAGAATGGATGGGGTTACCTTGACCTTGTCCTGAATTAGTGTTGGTATCTGACCAGTGCTCACACCTGGGCCTGGGGGCTAGGAGTATTCTCAGCATATGCAATATAGACACAATCACTAAGACTTGGTTTTACCTGGAAATAGGTAATTAGACTGGCAGGAAAATCTGTGTATGTAAACGTGACTCTGAGCATCCAAAATCCAGACTACACCAAAATTAGTGAAATTGCTGTTCAGTTGCAATATATTCTTGAAAAGTCCTTAAGTCCCTCAACAACTAAATGCTAGTAAACAATATTATTCACTGATAGCCTTTTATCCCTTTGAATGGGTAAAGAGTGATATACCAGAGGCAAGGAAGGGGAAGCGAGAAGGAAGGCTATGTAGTTCCCCACTGGCATTCACAGTGTGATGCATATTTCTAGTTGCTTTTCTAGAAGAAAGAGCATGCTTGTTTCGTTCATGTAATGTCTATGTCTGTCCCAGATGCATTTTAAGCACTTGTGTCTCCTGATATTTTGCTCCCATGCCATTTTCAACTGCTCAAGAATGGTAAAAAACCATACCAAACTTTCCTGTCCCACATAGCTTCTTCCACAGTGTTTCAGTTTTCTTACTTTTGTCTCTTCTGGACCATTTTACTACTGTGACTGTCAATGGACTCAGCAACCTCCTTTCAACCAGTTGTCAGCATAACCAGTATTCATGTATAAATATGACTTTATAAATATTCATGTATAAATGTGACTTCTTAGAGGTCACATCAGATCCCATCGCCAATGGCCAGCCACCATGTTGTAATTCACACTTTCCTCTGACAATACTCTTTCCTTTGCCTTTCCATGGTCTCCAGAGGAACTTATACTGCTTTCCAAAATCTAGAGTTTTCACATTTTCTTTGTAAGTTATTGACCCAGGGTTTTCAGAAACTCAGAATCTGACACAAGTTTGCATTCTGTCTTTTCTACTTGCAGCATATTATTCTATACTGGGAAGAAAGTGGAAACGATCCAGTACTTGGCATCTATTAAGCATCTGTATTCCAACTAACAATTAATTAGGATTAAGAGTTCTTGAAAATATATCTTATAGCTGAGAAAATAATTACCACCGATTAATCATATGCTCCTTTCAGATACTTAAAAAGTAATTGTATGTATTTTCCAAATGATCTGAGGAGACTTGTGAAATATTTAAATTGCATTATACCCCAGGATCAATTGAGAAATGTCCAAGTTTCTCATAGGCAAACTACTGCTTTATTGCAACCCTTCTATTGCTCTAATCTTGTTAGTGTTTAAACCAACATTTACCTTGCAACACCCCAAAATTTAGTTTACAGCTGCATAGTAAGGCAAGAAAGCTGTATCAGCAGGACTTTTTTTTTTGTTTTGTAGAACTACAACCCCATGTTAGTGAACAGAAAAAAAGCAGCAGTGTGGGATGGCATTGCTGGGGGAAGATCTGACCAGGATCTCCTGCACGCAGTGTCACCTAAGACACTGATCAGTGGAGTATGTTGTCAAGTGGGGCTACAGGCCTTTTCATTTCTACTTCATGCCTCATAGGGATGTGCCTGATGTTGTCATGCTAGGGAGAAAGGATGTATCAAAAGAGCACTCCATCCTCATCGTATACATTTAGAGGAGCTTTTCTGCACACTGATCATTTCTATTTTTCATCTGACCTAGATAGGAATTTCCCTTTATTTTCACATCAAAAGATCAATCATAATGTTTCTGGGAAGTCGGTGATGAAGCTGATTCTCTCCAGTTAGGCCTCTGGGTCTAGGAACACACTATATTTCAAAATTCAATGTAATGAACCCAAGCATTAATATTTTATAACTCATAA
Source organism: Alectura lathami (assembly GCA_013399715.1). Classification (NCBI taxonomy): domain Eukaryota; kingdom Metazoa; phylum Chordata; class Aves; order Galliformes; family Megapodiidae; genus Alectura; species Alectura lathami. Next base: position 140,068 of record VXAV01013063.1, on the reverse strand, counting down.
TAATCCATTCTAAATCCAAGGGCTAATTAAACTAAACATACCAAACTTGCCTGCAACTAGAACTGGTTGTATGTCATTTGAATAGAAAAATTTCAAAAAAGTATTTGCATATCCAAAAAAATTAACACCCACAAAAATATTCAATACTAAGTACAGTCTTAATTCTGGACTACTGGAAATCACATACCACAATAAAAATCTAAATAATAATTATGCAAAACTTATTTTAACTCCAGAAGAAAACTTATTTAACATTGACTCTGAAATATAAGGAAAAGAAAAACATACTTCTTGATCCGGCATGTGTGATTTGTTGGTTGCCAATATCAGGAACATATACAGTGGTACTGCTTCTGATCCTTTAGGTACAATGTATTGTACTCAGAGCATTGATTCAACATCATTTTATTATCATTAGTTTTTCATCTTGTGTAAAACATTTTTTGTCTTTCCCCCAAACAAATGTTTTCTATGTACAGACTTATTATTCTAGTCACTTAGATTGCTGTGTCATTTATAGATGAGAACTGGTCTTCTAAGGGAACTTAGATCTGATTCATTTTTTAATTTTACATAAGGAATTTGGAGTGAAGAGATTTTAACAACAGATTTTTAACAGCCAAGTGATTTCAACTTCAGTAAAAAAAAATACTCCTGATTCTAAGCTTCTAAGCTATGTTTGAAGACTCTGCATTATACTTCAGTGATTTTATCAATGTTGGTAGTGTTAAATTGTTAGGAATAAGCATCCTTAGGGCAAGTTCTGAAGGGAAATACTGAATAAAATAGATAAACAACAATTGGGACCACTGTGACCACCATTCAGGTGAATGCAGATTTGTTCTTACAGAAAATTTGCATGCAGAAACTCTACAAAGAGATTGAGAATCAAGAATACTATCTGGTGTATCATTTGACACAGTTGTCACTATTCTTGAATAGTTTTACTTACCACACAAATATTTGTGCTTTAAAAGTGTTTTTAAGACTCGTTAACTGACCAGCTGGTATCCTTGGTGGACTCTGATAGGAGTCATTGAGAAAAGTTAGATATTGAGAATCTTGGGAAAGGGTCCTCTTTGTCCTTTCTAAACAAAGGTCTCTAAGGCAATAAGCTTCCAAGGAAGGCACGAGCTCAGAAATATTTTGTCTGTTTGACAAGATTTATATTTCACAAGACTGCAATACTAAGAAAAAAACAGGAAAAGGAAAAAAGCAAACAGAAAAAAAAAAAAGCCAAACCCAAAAGCCACACAGAAAAAGAAAATAAAAGGAAAAAAAAAAAAAAGGAAAAAGAAAAAAGAAAAAAAGAAAATTGAAAAAAAAAAAAAAAAAAAAAAAAAATGAAAAAAAAAAAAAAAAAGAAGAAGAAAAAGAAGGGAAGGAAAAAAAGGAAAAATAAAAGAGCCCCGTAATATGTATAAGGACATATGAATACATGAAGATTTTTTAAAGTTAGTCTCACTCCAAATCAACACACATCAAATATACTTTCATAAAGGTTTTGAATGTCATACTGTGTTCTACGTTAAACCCAGTAGGCAACTAAACCCCACACAGCCACTTGCTCACTCACCCCACAGAATCACAGAATGGTCTGCTTTGGAAGGGATGACTGGGTCCCTATTCTGCTCCAGCAGGGCCACATAGAGCAGGATGCCCAGGCCCACATCCAGGCAGGTTCTGGAGATCCCCAAGGAGGAGCCCCCACAGCCTCTGGGCAGCCTGTGCCAGTGCTCAGTCACCCGCACAGCTCAGCAGCGCTGCTGGTGCTCAGAGGGACCCTCCTGTGCTCCAGGCTGGCATCACTGAGAAGAGCCTGACTCTATCTCCTTTGCACCCTCCCTTCAGGTATTTATACATATTGAAAAAGTGCCCCTGAGCCCCCACCAGGCTGAGTAGTCCCAGCTTCCTCAGTCTCTTCTCACAGAAGAAGTGCTCTTGTCACTCGGTCATCTTGGTGGCCCCATGTAGGACTCTTCCCAGCAGGTCCTTGTCTCTCTTGTTCTAGAGGGGCCCAGAACTAGACACAGTGCTCTAGGAGAGGATCACAGTTGCTGAGCAGAGTAATCCAGTTGGATGGGAAAGAGAATCAGAGGGGTAAAAGTGACAAAAGTCATGAGTTGATATAAAGCCAGTTTAATAGGCAAAGTCAAGCTGTGCCCACAAACAAAGCAAAACAGGGAATTCATTCACTGCTTCCCATTGGCAGGCAAATGTGCAGCCATTTCCAGGAAAGCAGGGCTCCATCATCCGTAACACTTACTTGTGAAGACAAATGCCATCACTTCAAGCATCCTCCCCTTCCTTTTTCTTTCTCCCAGTTTTATCATGAGTATGATGCGGATTACTCACTGCTCCTTCAAACATGTGTATGTTAGATCTGTGATGCACAAATGTGTTCTGGATGTGACAAGAATGGATGGTAAACATAATTAAAACAGATATCTAGAGCATTCATTAATAACAAAATATAATTAATAAAAGTAATCAAAGCCAAATTATTCATTATGAATTATTAATAGTTTGACTTTCTGCATTTTCTTTGATGAGAATGAGATTTCTGTTTTAAAAATTCCTATTACTCAGAAGTGAAGGTTTGATCTAAATACCAAAATCTCCTTGAGTATAAATGACAAATTGGGTTAAATCTAGTCTCTGTGAAGATGCCTTTAAGCTAGCTTACTACAGGTAGCTAGCTTTTCTTTATAATCTACATTTTAAAATGAAATGTTCCAGGCTATTCTATTTAAGTCTGTTGAGCACTGTATGTTTTGAGCAGAACAGACATTGTGATGACCAGTGTGTGCTATCGATAGCTGACACATCTCTGAGTCATGAATTCTAGGTAGACTAAAACAGTTTGAACTCTGTGATGTTGACTGGGAGATGATTCACCAGATGAACAGGTGAAGTTATCTGAAGATCTTTTGTAGATGGCGGAAATGCAAAGCAGATGGAGGACAGGCTTGCTCTTGGCAATTCAAGTGCAGAACTTATTAGCATCTGAAATCCAAGTGATGGAACACCTCCCCTGTGAGGACAGGCTGACAGACTTGGGGCTGTTCAGCCTGGAGAAGAGAAGGCTCTGGGAAGACCTGATAGCAGCCTTTCAGTATCTAAAGCGGGGCTACAAGAAAGAAGGGGACAGACTCTTTAGCAGGGTCTGTTGTGATAGGACATGGGGAAATGGTTTCAAATTGAGAGAGGGGAGATTTCACCTGGATATAAGGAAAAAGATTTTTACAATAAACTTCGTGAATCACTGGCACAGGTTGCCCAGAGAGGTGGTGGATGCCCCGTCCCCGGAGACCATCAAGGTCAGGCTGGACAGGGCTCTGAGCAACCTGATCCGGCTGTAGGTGTCCCTGTGCACTGCAGGGGAGTTGGGCTGGATGGCCTTTAAAGGTCCCTTCCAACTCAAATGATTCTATGAAATGGAAAAGGGCTGTGAAGACTAGATTCCTTTTTGTGGCCCACCCAGGAGGGGCTGGGCCTGCACTGTGCAGTCAGGCCAGACAGGAGGTCTACAGAGGCTGGGAGACCTCGGCAGGGGCAGCTCAACACACAGCTTTCCTCAGGACTGACTGGAAAGTGAGAGCCATAACGAGGGCTGGGAGCAACTGAGTGGTACTTGGCAAGGGTGGCTCTAAAGGGAGTGAGGTTCTGTGCTATGACCATCAAGGTGGTGCTAAAATGGTTTCATTTGAAGTACCAAGGTAGTTTTCTGAGGTTAATGAATCTTTTGCTGTCTGTGTTGGCGATAGGGACACCACCTTCCTCTGTGCTCAGGCGAAAAGAAGTCAGAGTGAATGCTAAATGGGTAAAAAACATAGACTCTGTTCTCCTTTCAAATTATGAGCAAGGATGTACTACATGCCCCTGTGGACACTGAGGGAATAACTTATGTCAAAGTACCTTCTTCCTCTGTCTGCCCTTTTCTGTCTATTAGAGATTATAAACCTACAGGCCTAATACCTTCCATAATGAGACTGATAAGGAAAATCTGGTTATTAGGGGAAAAGAAATATATATTGCTTTGGTAATTAATCCATTCCTGCTGAGAGATTCCAGTGGCATTCCTTACAGTAACTCCTGCAAGGATACTGCATTAGCTGGTAAAACTAATAACAATTTCACTAAGCTAACAGCTCCTAATGCTAATAATAATTCTGTTAAATCTTTATGGATATGTTTGTCCTTGCCTTACTTTTTCATTTTCCATTTATTACAGATACACTTCATGGTCTCTTGTGTCTCAGATTAGTGTTCTGTATTGCCACAAGATAATTGTCAAGCATACTGTGACTTTTTAGACTTTGAAATATCTGCCTCATACTGTCCTCAGAGACTTCAGTAAGAGCAGGAGTTGTTTTACCTCAGTTTAAAATCTATGAAATGTGTTTATCTAATAAATATTTTCTTTATGAAAATTTTTAGCTCTAGAAGTGGTTAAAGACTTAAAAAAAATATGATAGAATAGAAGTGAAAATGACAGATAGTGACAGAAATGAATTGTTGAGGTGTTTCCAAATAAAAACACTACCTTCCAGTTTATGATCAGCCTTTTCCAAGGCAGATTGAGAACAGAGAGCTTTTGGCCAAAATTCACTCCGTTTCCATATTTGCTTGCCTGCTCCACTCTGAAAAACACTGAACTGCAATGCAGCTAGTGATGCCATGCAGAGTGCTAGATAGTGATTAGGCTCCATTGCTGAATATTTCACAAACGCTGCATTTGCTTTTATTTCCCTAAAGAGTTGTTTTTTTTTTTTTTATGTCTTTTTTATACATCTGTACAAACTGAATTTTTATTTACTATTTCAGTACCACTTGTTTACTTCAGCTATTTCTTAATTTACTTTTGCTGGGGAAAGATGAGATAGTCTGAAACATTTATTTGCTCCCTCAGGAACTGCTATTGAACTGCATTTGTACGTATATCCTTTCCCTTTGAAAACGGAACTTTCTGTTCTTTTTTTTTTTGTGGGGACATCTGAGTAGGTCATGCGTTAGGTTCAGGAAACGTTTGTGAAAACTGATACAGTGATTGATTTTCTTCCCAGCATTAGATTTGATAACAAAAATGCTAAACTTAATGTGCTTGTTTACAGTGCAAAATATTGTCTTCCTGTCTAGAAGTAATTAATTAGATTCTCATCAGAGGTACTACAGTGGTTCAGCACTACACAGATCCTTGTTACCAGTGTTAGGAGAAAAATAATAATGATATTCTGTGTTATTTAAGAATGTACTTGTCAATGAGTTAGGGACGGGTAGCACTAGAATACTTCTTTGAACAATTTAACTGCAGATTAGATTTCACAGACTTATACATCATTTCTATTTGCTGGTTTTGCATTAGATTTGTCAAGAACTACTACTCTGAAAAAAATAATCTTCGGGCAAAACAGTGCCCGATAAATAAAGATATAACAGATGCATACCTAAACAACGTGATGACAGAATCTTGTATGAAGATATAGTGACTTGATGGAGCCATCCTGTGAAGTATGTTTGAATTTTAGATACGACTATATACAGAAGATAATTAAATGTTTTTATTTTCTTGAAGATATCATACGCAAAATAAACTCATTGAAGACTAGCCAGGTATACTTTAAATCTAGTTGTGGAAATAGCATAGACAGCCAAAACAAACTCACAGATATATATGCTCATTCTATCAAAGGACATGATTTTTTTTACAAGAAAGCATTTAAAATGACAGCACTAACATTCAGGCAAAGTGGTAGACTTCTGTGGTGTTTAGAGCAGAAAGCCAAGACCGGAATGGAGCAGGCACTTGAGGCAAAGCTCAGAAAAGAGGCAAAATGGAAGCTAGGAGCTCATAGCAAGATATGGACAGAAAGGTAAGGAAGAAGCCCTCACTAGAGCTGGACCAAGAAGCAGAGATAAGACTGTAGGGAAGAAAGATGGGCTGGAGAAAAAGTGTGGAGAGCCACAATCTATGTCTTTCACATGGTGACTCTTCCTTCACATGCAGAGGGACCATGCAAGCACTCCTTTCGGGGCCACCACAGCTCATGGAGAGTTATTCATCCAATCTAAGGGAATATGAGTACCTGTGGCCACACAAACCATATTTATAATACTCAACACAAGAACAGATTGAGTGTTGAAAAAGGTCATTGTCTAGGGATAAACTCTAGGATCTAAGGGTGAGAATGTGGAAGCAATGATCCTAAATGATCTAGTGGAGGGAAAAATACTTTTGGCATTTTCCATTCAGACCTGTATTGATGGTAATTTCAGAAAGATGCTAAAATTAACTAGTTCTACACGTAAATGCAGAGAAGTTTGGAGGAAAACATCATATGGAATCCAAGAACGATTTAAGGTTACATTTTCCTAAACAAAACAAAACAAAAACCAACCAGGGAGCGTGATAAAGAATCAAAACCATTTAATGTATTGTACCTGAGAACTTATGCTATTTCCAGCCTATGAGAATCTGGGAGCTCATTTTATTAGCTACATTCTTTTGACCAAGAGATGGTGTTGAAAAAAAAAAATAATAAGGGATAGCCTAGAGATGATGTTGAAAAAAAAATAAATAAAGAGTAATGAAGAGTAGGTTTTTCTTTCTAAGGAGCAAAAAGCAGATTGCAATATGTATCTACAATATGTTACAATAGAAAAAAAAAAAAAAAAAGAACAATTAAATGCAGGGAAAATAAAGATATATGATCAGTTACATTAGTATTTTTTTGAGAAAAGAGACCATTTCAGATTGAACCAAAGCCAGTATACCACTCTTTGTGTTTAGTGGACTGATGGAATTTTCACTGTCAAAATAAGAAAGATGTCATGTAAATAGCAAATCATCAGTTAATACCTTATTTTCTTAAATAAAGTAGAACTAATTTCCACAGTTTTTCATAGTGTAATTGTCCTGAAGAACTTTCCTTATAAAGAAAAGGAAATGAATGGTAAGCATTTCACATGCTTGAATGTCTAGACTCTAGCAAAGTGACTGTCTAGAAAGAGTAATTTTTCAGCCTACTCAGTTCAGACTAATGGTTTACTTTTGGATTGCATAGATGGCATTTTATGGATCACCTTTATAGTTACATCAGATGTAATAATTTTCTGAGGTGAATCAAGAATTAAAAGATTATATTTTTTGGATATTATTTTAAGCCCATTAAACTGAACTAAGTATCAGTTGAATTTAAAAGTTTTGTAAAAATAAAATAGTATTCCGAGTGTTTAATCAGAACTTTGCAATATGGCTGTATTTTGCACAGTGTTTAATCTTTCCTGTGAGCAATAGAAGCATTTTCTCTCTGCCTTGGCCTCTAATTATCATTGTTCTTTGGTCAATATTTTTCCAATACTGTGCTGGAATCCTTGAAAAGATTAATTCCCAGCATGGCTGTTAATGGTCTGTGTTCCATGACTAGTATTTATTTCTAAATAGAATTACCAACATCCACAATATCTCCAGCTCTAGGAAATACGACTGCAAGAACTAATGTCTCATGCAGCTGGACCTGCAATGCTGATACATGAACGAAGGAACATTATTACGGAGTCAAATAAAACCAAAAGAAACAATAGGTATTTGTAGCCATCGTTCTGAAGACAGTGACTTTTTCCATCTGACATAGGAATTTGTCTACTGTACCCTGATTCAAGCCTTTAGGATACGGCTGATGTGATTGTATCAATATGCCTGTCGGACACCGCTGCCATTGGTCTGTTATTACTGTAGCTGAAATTGTTACGAGTTTTTACCACTTTGTGAGGTGAAAATGATCAAGAAGGTCTTGCAAAAAGGCCATTCTTGTAAAAGGTCACTATTAACAACATATAATATTAGTGTTTGGATTGTCTAGACTTTGATCGGGTTACCTGCTTCCCTCTTCCTTTTTAAATAAAAGAGTCGAACTGAAGTATCCTAGCTTTGAAAAGATGGCGAGTGGTTTGAGAAAATATTTACCTTGTTACAAATAATTAATATAGTAAAGCTATGAATTCTACATTTAAAAGACTCTTTTAGAGCTTATAAATATTTGGGAGGTAACATAGACTGAATAGCTTATGTTGTGAACATAAAAAGAATGCATGACATGACAAAACATATACACTTGATATTCAGAAGTTTGGATTTGATGCCACTTTTCTCAGTGCCTAGATCCTCCTAATGTCAGGACTTCATTTTTAACAAGCTGTTAAACACAGAGAATTCATGTGAGTCTGTCAGTATCTTTCAAGAAATGTGCGATTAACTCTTTAAGAGTCCCAGACTTTATCAGTACCACTTTTAATAAATCCATATGGCAACAGGTGAAACCTACTGATTGAAAAGAACCACTCAATAAAATAGTCAATCCTTACTGTTTCTAGGCCTCTTCAGTAGATCTTGACAGCTCTACTTTCTCTCCCTGTCAAAATGCAGTTTTAAATTTGGTGTATATTTAGTGGCTTTATTTACTTACACCATAACCCTACAGTACTCATCAGCATTTCATTTCAGACCAAGTGGGGTCAGTTCAGGGCACTGTGTTATGTCTCCCTGTTAAGACTGAGGCTAGTAATACAGCCTATAATATATCTGGAAGCTAACATTAATAATACGTCGAAAGACCAGTCGTCATTACACTGNCCATCCAGTTACACTGGAGAAACCTGGTGTGACGAAGAGCAGATATAGACAGCAGTTGTTGGGACTTGTATTTCACAGTGATTTAACAATTATTGATTTGTTCTTCTATTACCCTAATTTTGATCAGCTGAATTGGTACCTACCTAAACAGTTGCATTTGGATTACTCTTGGTCATTAGGAGTCGCTGGTGATTAACAGACATTAGTTTATCAATAAACAGGAAAAAAAAAAAATGCTGACAACAGTTTTCTGATGCTAAAAATACATCCTAGAAGACAAAGAAACAGAATTTAATGAAGAGTTCATATTAGAGTCAAGCTGTCAGTTAGCTACCTGTTTTCTGACATTCTCATAGTTTCACTTTTAAGCTTATTGTATTTTTTAACAATATTGTTTCAGACAAACTGTGCTGGCAATGGTCTAGTAGATACATCAAATATCACTTGAGCTGATTTATGGAGCAGCTATTGCAAATAAGGATTTGCCATAAAGTAAGGGTCATCAGAGAAGTTTATTAAGAAAAAAAAAAAAGGTCATCTGGTTTTAACTTCAGAGTACTCTCAACTAAATGCACAGAAAAGACTGTGTTCCACTTGGAAAGTAATCCGAGAGAACGACATGATTTCTGCATCTTTTATTAAACTGAACTATGTTTATGATAGGCAGAGTGGCAGGCTGAAAGACCTACAGCATCAATGGAAAAATCACTTTGAATCAGCTTCTTCATACTATCATACCTCCTATGTGAATACAATGCTCCCCTCAGCCAGAAAGAAACTGAGATCACAGCCTGCTCCGAGGAGTCTGGTAAGTAATCAGAGCTGGTGAGATCACTGCTCTTGACAGGTGAGGGTAGTCTTCTGGTTCATCTGCTCAGGGTCTTAATATTTGACAAGAGGGATTTATCATATCATCCACAGAAGCCTTTTGCTTTTATCAGCTACAGTGAGTGTCTTTGTATTCGTGTTTCAGACAACAGTGCACTTCGAAGCAAAGCTGGAGTATTTGGTATGAACTTGGACAAGATGTTTTGCCTTTGAGTAGGTGCCATTGTTACAGACGTTTTCTGTGGGAATGACTGAGTTCACTGAGCCGTGTCCAGTTCTCTTTTTGTCTCTCTGTTAGGCACTTGATTCAGAACAACAAGCTATTCTAGAAGACTTGAGGAAGTGACTCAAAATACATGTGAAGAACTAATACTGGTGGATAAACCCCCTAAAGGAATGTAAAATTCTCTTTGGATGCATGATAGATAAATGGCATTTTTCCTCAATTTCCGTGGATGCACAGCACTACTGAGTCCTGTCCATTCTGTCTGTTTACTACTAGCACTTCTCAGCCGATGGACAGGTTGGGAAAAATTGCTTTCTGTGGTGTTGTGTTGCACACATTTCTGCTTAAAGAAGATCCTAGATACACTGATGGCATTTGCCTTGTTCTCTCAGATTGGTGAATGTCTGCAACTGCCAGTCAACCTAGTCAAGCAAAAAGTAATGTGTAGTGAAGGAGAAATTATGAATCAGTGTGGACATATTTTATTTATAGCTTTACTGCTAGAGATAAATGTTCCAGGAACAGAGACAAGCAAGTGCTGCTTATAAACGTGTTCTTAGTATGTCTGTTGGTCCTATGTCAACGCTCAAGTCCCTGGCTGAAGAATTGTGTTATCAGAGAATGAACTACTGCCTGTGCAGTTTTTCTAAACAACTTCTGTTGGGTACCTTCCATAATATAGGTTATAAAGGCAAAAATGGATAGTAACTTATAGCCTGGCTATTCAAGATCCAATATTTGTTCTCAGAAAGAAAAAACTTGGACACCAATATGTAACAGTGCCATCTGGTGTTATCAACAACAACAGTAGTATTAAAGTTTGAATGTTTAACACATTTATCTACTAACTTCTTGCGAATTACATGTTAGTAAATTAATCCTCAGAAACATACCTGAAATGCTCTGATATTTTAGATATTACCAGCTTCAAGTTGATAATACTGTTGGCATGACAAAAATTAGTTCTTAGGACAGAAATGAAATTTCCTGTTAATTTCCACTTTAATGTGATCATTATTTAACATTTTATGAGAGCTTGTTCCCTCTTTTTGAAAGCAGTAGACAAATATATGGATAACACTTTTTCTTAATTGTCTTGAATATTCTAATATTACACATTTAAAAATGTAGGTTAGGTTGTCTCTTGACATGAAGAAAATAGTACAGATTTACAAGGCAATTGAATAGAGGGAAAAAAGTGTATGTGTGTGACAGAAACAGAGAAGGCAAAAAAAGTTGATGAGGTATCAAACCTGATTCCTCTCCAAATTAGCAATCACATAACTGGCAGCATTACACTTTCAAACAAGTATGGAAGAGAGAATGAACTCATAAAAGTTTTGCTCTGTTTTTATTAAAGCAATGGCTGTACAAAGTGAGAAATTCTCACTGTGTAGAAGTATATTTATTTAAACAGCTTATGGTATTTAAAACAAAGAGCTCAAATCTTTATCCTGGTGAATCTGTAGATGTGAGAGCATGAATTATTTGAATTATTATAATAAGATTATCCTTCATGAAGGAAACAGATTGTCCTGAAGGAAACAGATCAAACATGGACAGAAATCAGCCATGGAGGATGAATACTTCTTTTGTAGAAAGTATGATTTTGAACAGGAAATGTAAAACTGCAATAAGCTTATCTGTAAGTATTACTTCTTGAGATGTGATCCAATGCAAATGTTGTATAAATCTACAATTGCACTGGGAAAACCCACAGATAAAGTGGATTTCCATAGAAAAAGGTTTCTGTTGAGCCAATGGATTACTCTCTTTACTTTGACTTAACACCCGGCCTACACCCTTTCATTTGACTGGTGATAGAGCTAGCTGATGGATGTTGGTAATGCTAGCAAAAGTCCATTCCATAAGGGATATGAAGTAGCTCCAATTAAGCTTTAGAGTTTGAACTAACCATTTAAATTAAGGTTTAGTTAATGAACAACTGATTACCTTCTAAAAGAATTTTCATGGACAAATAAATTGGCCAAACCAAACTTCAATCTTCTAGCTGGTCATTAGTTTTCCTGAGAAACACATTCATGGAAAGATACGTCAGGATTTGTCAGTATCTTTCAAAGCCTCTTAGCTACCAGAATTTGGGAAGGTGAAGACCATTCTGAAACAGGTCAGTGGCCCTAAACACAAAGGGACTTCATATCCTTTTAGCAGCCATGCTTCTCTGTTGTGAGTGTCTGTCGATCTTACCCGTGGGCTCTAGCTTTGCATTTAGGGCACCAGCACTTGTTGGCAATGGCAGCTGACACTGTACAAAGCTGTTCTTCCCAGCTAGGAACGTACGGAAAGAGGACATCCACCGACTCAGACAGTTTTGTGCTTCCTGTCCTGAATATGGAAGCAACAGACACCCAGTTAACACTCTTCTCCTTGCAAGACACACCCTGACAATGTATTTAGAGCCAATCTGCAGTCATGCAGCACCGAGTCCAGTATCTGCATCAGTGCAGTGAAAGACATTCTGCACGATGTGCAAGAAAAGGCATTATTACCAATCTCAGGAACAACCATTACTTTCTGCACATTATTCCTCAATGTGTTCATTTAACTGACTAAACTTTGATTGAATCCCTAATGGGACTGTGAAGTGCAATAGTTATTCTCAGCTACAGCCATAAAACCAACTGAACAGAAGTAACCGGAGCAGTTTACTATAGGAAAATAGTCTAGGCCAATACCTTTGGGTTCACTTATACTATATTAATGGTCCTCTGCTCAAAAAATAAATACAACTTTCTGCTGCAGACAGAAAGAATTCCAACAGAACTGCAGTGTACTCTATAAAATCAATATTAATCATTTTCAAATCGTTTGCTTCTTGACTTTCCGAGGGCAGCAAGAAATCCTCAGGGCATCTTAGACAGAGCACAAACAAAATGTTCGACAATAAGAAAATATGTTTGGTGTTTTTTGCCTCTTACATTTCACATTTGACCTTTACAATACTGTTGTCATTTATTCACATAAAGGGGCACCAAATGTGATGAATAACCAATATCTAGTCCATAGTCATGCTTATGCTTTCGAATTCCGAAATAATTTACAAATTGCAGTAAATAACCAACATGCTGGTTTAACATTTTATTACTTTATTTTGTGATTTCTTGGTCATTGCTAATGAGCTGTGAGCCGTACAAACATGCAGAAAAAACCAACAACAACAACAACAAAAAAAACACCATTTGTGTCCCCAAGCACAAGCCAGTAATGGAAAATAAAGTCCAGAAATATCCAGCAGTCCAGAAATATAAAATCAGGCTGAATTACTATATTCTTTCCCACAGAAAATCTGTTTATATTTTACTGACAATCCTCTAAGATTTTTCATTTTATCAAGACTCGCTCATGCTGCTTTTACAGTGATGGGATATTCATAGCAGTGATTGGATCTCAGGGAGAGGATTATTTTGCTCCTGTTTCATGAAGACAGTCCTACAGATGACTATTTTCAAATGAGAATGCTAATAGTTAAAGAAATCATAAGGAGAATACGATTTAATCAAATTATATGAACATGAAACAAATCATTTTAATGAAATATAGAGCATGTTAACTACATTGCTTTTACCTCTACCTTTTGCTCTGGCCCTGGGGTAAAATTTCTCTTTTTTTTCTCTCTCTCTTTTTTTTTTTTTTTTTTTGGCTATCCCAGTTTTTGACAATATGCTTTTGTAGCAGTAACAGCTATTGCATCACTTAGCCATCAGAAACTAGAACTTCTTCACTTGCCTTCTGTGCATCCCTCTCATCCCTCTGAAGGATGATTTGTTCCTCAAGGGCAGTTTGTATGAACAGCAATTTTATTGAGATAAGAAGGTTTACCAGGGGTAAGAAAATAAACACAGTAAACCCAAAAATGTTTTGTTTAATATGCCTGCGCTTATATTTTTGCACAAATGAAATGAGACAGGAAGATCTTGAATAATGTTACAGAAAGAGAACACATACATATATTTTCCCCAGAGCAGTCAGTGGCTCTGATGCCAGAATCAGAGTTCTATCCTCCACGTTATACTCAAATATACAGAGAAAATTCCTCTGCTGTGCTTACTGTCCCCCATTTGGTTTTGCAGCTTTTGAGAGATTAAGGAATCTAATAAATACTCTTATTCAGACATGCTCTCTTCATCTGTACTATGGAATATGAACACACACGAGGCCACACATGCATGCTTACACACAGAGCTTTGAATTCACACCTTTTTTTTTTGCAAGTCTATTTATCAGATGAGATTAACATTTTTGATTGTCTTTTGATGGTTTTTCAAATCACTTAGAAAGCCCCATGAGGCTATATTTTCAGATCATCCTTTAATCATGTACAGGAAACCATACCTAATGTGCAGTGGCAAACTATGTTTTTTCCATTGGACAGGGTGTTTTTAGAGCTGTTTCTCATCAATTTGCCTCACAGGTTTCTTAGATATTATTTCACTGGCAAAAGTGTTGTTTGACACATCTGTGCAGAGCTGTTTTCATGGGCAGAGATGAAAAGGTTCCAACAAAGTAATTGTAGGATGGCATGGGCAACTACTGGGCTCTTTTTTTTTTTTTTTTTTAAGTTTTGGCCATGCCCTGACTTTCTGCCCTTTAATTATTTCAGAGAGCACCTTTAATGTACACAGAGACAGAGAGATATATTCTTTTCAAAGCATGGAATTACAGGCTGCAGTTTTATAGCTCTCAGCAAGCAACCTAAAGGACTCATTAATACTTGATGAATCCCTCTCAAAGTCTCAGCAGTGAGGAGAAGACAAACAACCTGCTGGATGATCGATGGTGTGCCTGCTAAGGAGAAACTTTAAAGCATGATTCTTTCCTACAAAAACTGTAAAAAAAAAAAAAAAAATCAGGCCTGGGTGTGATCCTGCAGTAGCAATAGCGTGGGCTGAGCGGAGATGTAATCTCTACCCTGTTGTGCCCTGTTTTTGTGTATATGCCAGTCTGCAAGCCACGGGGCAAGGTGGTGGAGGTGGCCTCCCTTCAGCTTCCCCAGTCTGGGGCAGACACTGTTGGCAGAGGGACAGAGCTGGCAATGGGAACGAACAGCAACCACCAGGTCCTTTGTGTAGCCAGCTTGGGTCATTCAGAGGTGGTGTGGGCTGCCCTAATGAATAAGAATATCTTTTTCTGGGTCCTGAAAAATTCTGGGAGGTTTGGGTCTGAAGTTCCAATTTTCAAACACATTGTTGCTTAACTAATACCAAGGATACGTATAAGTGCCAGCCCAAATCATTATTGAGCTAATGAATATGCAGTAGAAAACTAACATTGTCATCACTCTGAAGTATTGTCTGCTCTCTGAACCTTGTAATTCCATGAAGTCTGTTATCCCCATCTTTTATTGTTTTTCTCCTCTAAATCATGGAATCTATACCCTGTGCAACTGGCCTCCTTCTGCTCTGTTTCTTCTTGCTCTCCTCAGATACCCTGACCTATATAGCCTTTGTCAGATGAGACACATGGTCAGCAATCTGCTGTGTGCCTTCCTGACCCTAGAAATCAGACTGAAGAGATCCTTGCCTGAGCCTGATGCCTTACTGGTGAGGATCACGCACTTTTTCTGCAATTTGATTGTTCATACCAAGTTGTTGTGGTTTGGTGTCCATTACTAGAATAAAGCTGTCAACGAGTGAAACAAATAAAGCTGTGCTTTTCCTGCAAATGAAGTTTTGGTTGCATGGACATAATACAAGGTCCCTCATACCAAACAGAATTCCTAAGCTGCCCATGGGGTCCTCTGACCACAGGGTTCAGATTGCAATGTTGCTTTGTAACCTGTGTGCCAAGTCTACCTCAGAAGGGATGCTTGTAATATACATTAAAAATATATGGACATTTACACTGCCATGGGAATATTCAGCTTCAAATAGGAACAGCTTCAATAAAACTCAATTTAATTTCAATTAATGCAGCTTGGCCCATAAATTTGCTTTTTGCTTATTTCATTTTGTTTTCATAATCACAACATATTGGAGCCAGAAAATAATAAAAATTCCACTCCAGGGCATAATGAATTATTGATTAAGGCAGCTAGATCAATATGAATCCATGTAGGAAGCCAAAATAAATCTGTAAATGGAAAGGTTTAAACTACATACTTAGAAAAAGGGATTTTGGCAAATGCTGAAATGAATATTGGACAGAAAAATATCTAATGGCCTGAACCAGGACCCCTAAATGTCAGGTCAGTCCCTGATCTAAATAAGCTGTAATTTGGAATCTGAATTATGTAGGCAAATGAATCCAATAAAGAAAGCAGCTTGTAGAGGAGTTGACACTGAAAATCTGATAGCATTTAAATCCCGATCATGTGAAAACATTTGTTATACAAAAGAGACAAAGGATTTGTGAGGAATGGAGAGACAAATGCTTTTCCTCAATAATGGCATAAAATGAATGCTCACTGAAAGCAGTACTTGTACATGGATAGATACAAGCAGAAAAATATGTTCTCTAGAGAAATACCTTTCTCGGGTCTGAAAGGCAATGTATTGAGATAAAGGGAATATTGTTTGCATGTCCTGCATTGGCCTGTATGTTGCAGTGAGTGGACCATATTCATCCTTAACTGCAGTTTCTGCTGCATGCAATGCTGACACCCATTCATATATTGCTTAACTTCAGCCTTTAAAGGAGTTGTTTCATTTCAGAGAATATCTCATGTATTAAATGTTGTCCTATAATTCCCTGTTTACAGTCACCTCCTCTGCTTTTCTGTATCTCCTCTAGTTTTAAAAATGTGAAAGAGATTTGTAAGCTCATTGTGCTTTCAGTGACAGCAAAGCAGCAAAATAAACAAATAAAAAAAAAATTAAAAAGAAAGAAAAGAAAAAAAAAGCAAACAAAAACAAACAGAAGAAAGTGCCTAGGCCATACATCTTGCAGACAAATAGTAAGGCTAAATTTTCTCTACAAACTTTGAGGGACATTTTTAAAGTATATACATGTATTTTTCCATTACAACAGAAACCATACACCAAAGCCACTGAACTTAGAACATATTAAATTGGTAATTCTGTGCATGGCGATGTCAGGGAATGCTAGTGTTCCAGCCAGTTGTCATCTTTAGCAAACACCAATCTGAAATTTTGATAATCAAGTGCTGATGGAACAAAGAACTCTCATAAAAACTCCCATACTTGTTATATTTTTTATAAACGCTCATATTGCATTGAAAAGTTATGCTTAAAACAACTGAAATAGCACTGAAACATTACTAAGAGATCCGCAAGGGTATGTCCACATGACGGGACAGTGCCATTCAACAGAGAGCCCAGTAACTTCACTGACCATTGTGTTGGCCACACCAGGCCTCTCTCCATGACCCAGCTCCCCACATTGCTGCCACAGTTTGAGTCAGTTTGCTCTTGGATGATATCCAGAGAAGACAGCTGTTTAGACGTCATTAAGGCTGGTACTCCTGAGGACATCGATTCAAACTCAGCTATGGGCTGTTTCTCTTTCCTATTTTAATGACAGAGCATGTGTGTGGAACACTTCAGAATTAGTATTTACTTGAGCACATTCCACAGATGAAATTGTTTGTCAATTGCAGGACTGTCAAAGTCATACAGAGACTAATGAAAATTAATGTCTACTTGAGAGTTTGCATGAAGACTAGTAAGGCTATCAGGACCAATCTTTAAGTAAATAATAAACGTCAGGCTATCTTTAGCAATTAAAGTGTGTTTCTATTCTCAGAAAGGATTCTGTCAAATTAGGTCAAAGTACTACGAGATTATGTGCCTTCTCTAACTCAACACTTTTCTAGTTGTTTGATTTATGGGTGCATTAGAAGGAGTATATGCTTCTTCTAAGTGGAAATTCCTCAGTGATACATGAAATTCAGTTTGATTCCTTTCACATTTGAAAAATACAGGAGATACAGGAGAGCAGCAGAGGACTGTAATCAGGGAAAACGGAAAAAGAGCAAACTCTTTGTTTTCTGTTGAGCAAAGAGTACTTTGAACATCATATTTTTCCAGCAATGAGAAACAGACATGCATAAAGTTTGTAAGTTTTGGGTTTATCTTCTAAGCTTTAATTAAATTATTATGGCCTTTAGGAAAACACAACGGAGTTAGAATTCACTTTGCATAGATGAGAGTGAAACAAGTATCCCTAGGAGTCATGAACCAATTAATACAAGAAAAGCAACAAACAAGCATTGCTCTGTTTTGGAATGAAATCTGTTTCGTTTAGCATAGATGAGCAGTGAGCAAAAGGAAATTTAATGATATAAAGGAAATCTTATCTTCAGCAAGTTATGCAATTATGCAAATAAGGAAACATTTAAAAAAATAACTCAAACCATGCAAAGAAGCTCCTGCTTTATACTTTTATGTATCAAGTGATAATGATGATTCACAGTAATAAAACCGATGCTAATGATGATGGATGAGATACACTGCATGTAAGACAATTACACTATAAATCCTCTCAGACAAATTAAATTCTGAGAATGAAATTAATAGAAGGCAAAAAGATATTAATATAAGACAAAATTTAAGAGAAATAATACTACTCACCAGACATATAAGAGGAATAAAATAAAGAGTATCCCTTTTAATTTGTGTTATGAAGAGTCGAATATCTGAAATACTCTCCAGGGTTTTTAGAGGGTTTCCAGAAGGATTATCTGAAATCCTTTACTGTTGAAATATTGCTGATAGATATTTTTAATTTTAATATAATTTTTTATTCTTGATTTTTCTCCAGCAGCTTCTCTTTTTAGCAGTAGCTGCCTCTACACATTGGCACGCAGTACAACTGTTTATCTCCTAAATTTTGAGATATTTTACATTTGTTGAGCTTTTTGGTAGAAGTTCTTCACACCTTGCGGTAGGGTTGATGTTGGATTTTTGGAAGGTTATGGTTCTCTCTGTTTATGATTTGCATTCTGGGAAGTAGCAACGTTTGCTATTACTGAGATGCTCCACAAGCTGATATTTTGTCACCTTAGACATAAACAATGACTGCTTTAACTGATTATCTGCACAGCACACCTATGTGGGGATTTGCCAGGAAGCTGAAGATTGTCTTAGGAATCCAGAGAGCATGCAAATATCAGGAACACCTCCATTTTTTTTTCAGACTGAGGCAGAAGTTCCCACTCACACTGCCTCAGACTTGACTAATCCCTAAAGCAGGATATCTGTAGGACTTTACTACCAGTTGCCTTCTACTTGCAACTATACTGGCAATCGTATCTGTCAAGATCTGCCTGTCTGAAAAACCTCTGAAGTTCCTATATTCCCAGAACTGGAAAGTGTTACTCTCGCCTCTGCTATCAGTGGAAAAAACTTCCTGACAAGTCTTCCAGCTACCATTGCCTGTGGTTACAGAAATGCCTCTCACGTGTCTGTAGCTAATTGCTTCCAGTTAGACATGCAAGAAGTAATGATTCTCTCTTGTCAAAAATTTCTGAACCACAAACCACAATCATAAACAGAGCAAGCAGTTTCTAGCTTATGATATCGTATTTCCTGGAAAAATAAATAAATAATGTGGCTTCTGATCTGCCTGGAAGAGTATCTGCCTGTCTCAAAGCCTGTTGCCTTGAGTGCTCTGCTCTGTCACTTCCATCTCATTGTGTGACCCTTGATTCCTCCCATGCCAGACTTGTGTCTGTCACAGGCAATTATCCATCATTTGAGCACTGACAAGCAAAGGACACCTGATCTGTCATTGTGCTTGCTGATCAAACATAGTGGTGCTGCATATATCATAAAAATACCACATAAAGACCAGACAGCTTTTTCTGTGATAGAGATGCTAGCAAGCTAAATGCAAACTAAAGAACATGAGAATATGTTTTAAAAAGACAAATTATTCAAGACTGTTAGTTTTTATGTTTGTTTTTGTATAATGGCAAAAACACTGTAAAAAGTAAATTTGGCATATTTTGGATGTACACATAAAAAAACATTTTCTGTTACCAAATTCTTCGGAAGTTTTGGAAAGCTACTTAGTCAATGAGTAGGAATCAACACATATCTTCTTTGATCCATTATATCTAAGCAACATGTAAATCAAGCTTAGAGTAAACGAGGAAAGCACCATAAATTGAATAATTAATATTTCTGATGCCACATCTGTCTTTTGGTGATTATTGTACAAAAGATGTTTAAACTGTTGAATATATTAATCCATTAATCTTTTGGCTCTAATTATAATAATAAGTGAAGAGAGAAAACATACATATCTGCATATATTGGTATTATTTCTCCATTTGTGTTTAAGTTCTCAAATGCAGCTAATATTTCTTCCTTTTTGCTTATAACATTGTGGAATGGCTTATTGATGGTGACTTGCCATCGTTTTCATGAAAACATAATCCTATTGATGTCATAACTTATTATTGAGGTTGCTAGACATCACGTCATGGATTAAAAGGTCCTT
>VXAV01013063.1:84693-114930 GCA_013399715.1 Alectura lathami | reverse complement strand
ACAATCTGCTCTGAAGCATTCTGCCTGTGATCCACTGGGACACAAACAGCACTTGAGAAAAATCATTGCCAAAGGATAGGAAGTGTCACTGGAAAACTTCAGATTAAATCATAAACCAAGGGAGCAGCTGGCGGCTTACGGTTCTTCTTCTTTCCCTGTTTCTGCCATTTACTCAGTATTTTTATTAGTTTTACTTTCATTACAATTACTATGGTATAGAATATTGATGACGTTGTAAATGCATCTGTTTATTGACTTCTCTGGAGTTCGTTATGTGTATCCTTTCCAGAACGCTACATCAACAAACTGTATTGCATTAGACAAGAATGACCAGATATTTGAGTGTGGGTAGATCTGTCCTTCTGTGGAGTTCTTATGAGTGACAGAACCTACCTTTTCAATCAGTCAGCCACTGCCTCAACTAATCTCTAAAAACTTGTCTGCTTGCAAACTATGCAGATTCTGTTGTTGTCTGTACAATGTTAAATTACATAAGAAAGGAAAGATTTGTGAATGACGTCTTTAAACGTTCATACATTTTACATGGTCTCCTGTAGTGCTCAAAAACTCTATGTTATTGGCTGCTTTATGTTATAAAGAGGTAGATAAACTGAATGGATGCATTTTGGAGATGAGCTATTTGGATTAACTGAAGCCCTTGTTCTCTGTTTAATGTGATAGTCTCCTTCCTAAAGAAATATGAAAATGACAGCACCTGCCCTTGCTATTTGTTATTAAGCTCTTCTGCATTTTTTCAGTTATGAAATAACTCATCCTCAAAACCCAAGGGAATGTGAACTATTAACTGAGCTAAGACACGTTTGTACTAAAATCTAGTGGGAAATCTCAAGATTGAAATCAACAATGCAGTGAATACTTCTTTTGAATTTTACTCAGAAAAGACAGAGTTTACTTCGTATAGATGAATGAATACTATACTTATTCTCCTTTTTGATGCAGTGAATGTTACACTCAAACATCTCTCCAAGCATTTTTTAATTTGATAAAGATAAATACACAGTATAAAAAGCACAGTACTTTAATAAGTATAGAAGGCCCTAGCTTTAGACTGTGATGGTTGTTTTTCAGACAGATGAAATTATATCTATGCATTTGAAGCAAACAAGACTTTAAGACTATTAGGTTTGAGATTGTTCAGCACACCACACTGGTCTATTGAACTGATGACTGAAATTTATAGTTTACAAAGATGTCTTTCTGTTAGCAATTAGTCCTGGAGGAAAAGTATATCACCTTGTTAGGAAGTTGAGGCTAAGATCCATGTAGATGATTAAAAAAGTTCACTTCTAAATATCTGTGTCTTATGTGCAACTGTAAGCTGAGTGCTGGAAATATTAACAACTTTAAAACAGATGTGTATTTGTTTCATACACATTTTAATTCCTATAAACATTTATAAATTATAATCATAGTCACAATGAACTTGCTGGCTTTGTGAGCAAATGCAGTAGTTTCTATGATTTGGAACATATTCCTCACAATCTAGACTGAAGTTAAATACAATTTCCACTGATTTTAGGTCAAAGGCCTCACACTACCAGTGAAGATGTGTGTGAGCTACCACTGGATAGCCTTTATGCACTAAGTCACTGGTCACTTATTAAGGAGATAAAGGCAAAATGAACAGACTTACTTCTAATTCTTTATTTTGGTATTATATTATTCTTTTCCGTTCCTACTCAGGACTACATGCCACTGCTTGTTATTAGAATTTCAGCTGCTGTGCATATATGTGTGTGTATTTAGGTAAACATGCATATACATCTACTTACAGCAAGAAAAAACATTTCCATGAACAATTCATAATTTGAAGAGGTGGAAAAATGTTAGTCTTGTTTTCTAGGTGAGTTCAGGAAATCTGAGGATATGAAAGACTACAAGAAATGCCTTAAAATGCCTACAGATCAGCTACATCTAGAGATGACGTTTATGCATTGGGTCCTGGAGTGTGATTCACTACTCACAACTTATGAAGTGTGTGGAGAAATTGAGGTGGCTCAGAGAAGGAACCAGAACAGCTACCACAGAGAACAAGAAACCACCTAAAAACATGTGAAGACAGAGAGAAAGAAACAGTTGCACTGTTCTTCTCTGCCCTTCTTGAAAGTGGACAAATAAGATTATTTGTCTAACTAATCCTGCCCCCAGGATTATTCTATTTAAATCAGTATCACTGCTACACTTTCAAAAATTGGTAAAGGAGCTGTGTTTCTTTTGTAATCCAGTATCTAAATGGGACTGCAGGAGTCTGAGCATCAGTGCCTATGAAGAACATCCAAATAATATAATATTTTTGCAAAGTTTTCAGGTTTTCTTTGTAGTACAAAGTTTAATTTGGTGGAATTGATTTTGGTTAGCTCTTTCATCTTTTAATTCTGA
This sequence comes from Alectura lathami, assembly GCA_013399715.1. Lineage (NCBI taxonomy): Eukaryota > Metazoa > Chordata > Aves > Galliformes > Megapodiidae > Alectura > Alectura lathami. Next base: position 112,530 of record VXAV01013063.1, on the reverse strand, counting down.
AAATATTGATTAATTTATTTCACCAAGTCCAAAGAAAAGCACAAAATAAATTAGCAGACTTGTATATTTGTAGGTGCAATTTCAAGACCTTTTTTCAATAATGTTTTCAAGAATGGTTTATCATAGCACTTTTTCAATTAATTGGATTCTCTATTTTAAATAAATAGGTATTTGAAACACATAGAAAAAATAGTAGATGCTGATATGTTGCAGCCTCGCATTTTGACAAAAGCACTTCTAAACAATCTCATTTTTTTTCTATTATTTTAAAAATAATTTCTAGGGAAATTGTTCTTCAGGAACTTTGGAGTCATTCATTTACTAAGACTCCCCAGTTAACAGTATTGGAAAGTAATCACTCCTAAACATAAAATGTGATTATAACTTCTTTGATATTGTATGCTGTTCACTGAATTTGTACCTTGCTAGATTGAGCAGAGGTTTTACTGTTTATATTTTGGATGATGGAGAACTCCAAAAGGCTTTTTGAGGAAGACTGTACCCTTGACAGAAGTATCAATGCTGCTTTTTAATGAAGTCTGCCAGACACTTAATACTTGAACGCCCTGTTTACAGCAACTTGGTGCGTATCTGAAGGGCCAACAGCCAGAATCTGTATTGACATGGAAAAGGAAAATGAGCTCTCCATGGCTAAATCACATAAGCTGGAGCATGGGTAGCACACCAAGGCATAACAACAGTGGTGGTGGCGAGGAATAGCCATTACTTCCCCTACCTGTGTGACTGGCGGCATAGCCTCCAGAGGCTTACGTATGGGGAAGTGATAACAGATAATTTGCATTTCTGAAGAGATTCAGCTAAGTAACATGTTGTGAACCTGGGGGTTGGTGCCTCAAACAATGACACATGCTCAAAAGCAACAGGGAAGAAGAGTGCAACTGTCAGCAAAGTGAGGAATGACCACTGACTCTCCCAAAAGGTTCTGTCCCAAAGGTTAGATAGTTGAAGGCCCAGATGAAGCACCTGTACGCAAACACACACAGCATGGGTAACAAGTAGGGAGAGCTCATAGCCAATGCCCAGCTGGACAACTATGACCCGATTACTATCAGAGAAGCTTGGTGGGATGAATTAGACTATTGGGGTGCTGCAGTCGATGTCTATAAAATATTGAGAAAAGACGGAAAATGAAGAAAATGTGCGAGAGTTTCCTGCACACAAAAACCAGGATTTATTGCACAGAGCTGTCTTTGAAGATTAGCAATGCAAGCTGAGATCTTATGTGTGAAAATTGGACAAGCCAACAAAGAAAACTTTGTGGTTAGTGTCTACTACGGGCCACATGATCAAGGAGAAAATACTGATGTAGAGTTCTTTCTTCAACAGCAGGAAACATCAAGTTTGTATGCCCTGATTCTGCTAGGTGAATTCAGCCACCTGGATATCTACAGGAAAAGTGGGACAGTATACTGCAAGCAGTCCAAGAGGCTACTGAAGTGCTTTGAGGACAATCTCCTACTACAGATGACAGAGAACCCAACAAAAGAAGAGTTGTTGCTCAACCTGTTTTTCAATGCATAAGAACTTATTGGAGAGGCCAAGACTGGAGGCAGCCTGAGTGCACTGATCATGCCTTGGTAGAATTTTTTATCTACAGGACAGGTAAAAAGTAGAGTCAAGACCCTAAACCTGACACAGGAACACTTTTAACTGTTGAGGTTGCTAGTGCATGGGATCCCTTCAGAAACTGCCCTCAGAGAAAAGGGAGAAAATGAGGGCTGGGAGATATTTAAAGACATTTTTCTTGGCATAAGAATTTTCAATCCCAACATTCAAGAAGTCAGAGCAGGCAGGAGACCAAGTTGGCTAAGTCAGGTACTCTTAGCCAAAATAAAACACACAAAAAATGTGTTGGCAGTGGAGGCAGGTATATGTATCTTGTGAAGAATACAGAGATATGGTGTAGGACTGCACAGAGGGGATCAGGAAAGACAAGGCACAGCTGGAGGTGAGCTTAGCTAGCCATGTAATACATAGCAAGAAGAATTTCTTGAAATACATTGGAACACAAAGGAAGGTAAAGCAAACTGTACTACCTCTGATGAGCTAAACAGGAGATCTGGCTACAACCAAGATGAAGAAAGCTGAGGTACTCAACAACTTTTCTGCCTCAGTCTTCATTGGTAAATGCTCTAGCCACACTGCACAATTCACAGAATCCAATGACAGAGACTGGGAGAATAAAGAACCATCCACTGCAGAAGATCAGGTATGAGACTATCTGAAGAATCTGAATGTGCACAAGTCCATAGGACCTGACGAGATGCATCCAAAATTCCTGATGTAACTGATAAAGCTGCTAAGCCACTGTCCAACACAGCTGAAAAGTCCTGACAGCCCAGTGAAGCTCCCACTGACTAGAAAAAGGGAAACATAACCCCAAATAAAATAAAATAAGATAAAATAATAAAATAAAATAACAAAATAAAATTGCACTACAAAAGGTTCTCTGAAATGGATAGATTTAAAGTTATTCTGAGCCTTCGTAATGACAAACTGTCTTGCTGTAGAAAAGTTGCTTTAGCTGAACCACAATTTTTAAACCCAAAAGTGATTAATTACTATGGAAGGAGCAAAAACTTCCACTTCAGGGGTGGAATATGATCATTTGGCTTACATAATACAGAAGACTTTCTGACTTTGAAAAGGACAGATAGAAGGTTTTAGCTGTATGGTAAATCATCCACTGAAGTTGCTGGACTTAGGATTTCAAGGCAAAGAAATAGGAAAATGCTAATTTGTGGAGCTAATGACAGATTTCTTTTTTTAAAAAAAAAGGAACAAAATGTCAGTAAGAATTAATGGATGCAATGGTTAGTGAATATCGGGTTATTGGCTGCATCAAATATTTTGAAAGCCTAGTGTAAACAAGGAGTGCCTAAACAATTATTTTTCTTGCTTTGCACAGAATAGTTCCAGTGAGGAATTAGTTTCATGGTAAGTGGATCCCTGAGAGTGGTGAGGCGCTGGCACAGGCTGCCCAGAGAAGCTGTGGCTGCCCCATCCCTGGCTGTGTTCAAGGCCAGGCTGGATGGGTTCCTGGGCAGTTTGATCTAGTGAGCTGGTGGCTGGCAGCCCTGTCCACGGCAGGGGGGTTGGAACTAGATGATCTTTGAGGTCCCTTCCAACCCAAGCCATTCTATGTTTCTACGATTCTGTGATTTTCATTATGTGATATGTGTGTTGTATTGGCCTCATATCAATACCTTCTAGGTCTTCCTCTATTTCATTTCAAACCAACCTTGTACTTCCAACAACTAGTTATTTTTGTGTGTCTACAAACAAACAAAAGAATACAATCAATCACCTGCAACAAGCAACACTATTGCTGATGACGTTATAAATTTTATTGCAAGAAGTCAAGTTTCCAGTCTAGCCTACAACTGAAGATGTGAGTAAAACCTTGTGATCTTTTTGCGTATCACTGCTACATGTGTCATATGACACAGCATGCTGCTTTCATGGAACCATAGAATGTCTTGGTTTGGAAGGGACCTTAAAGCCCATCCAGTTCCAACCCCCCTGCCATGGGCAGGGTTGCCACCCGCTCGATCAGCTGCCCAGGGCCCCATCCAACCTATGCTTCCTCTGTTTCCAGTTTGTATGACACTCCCTCAATTCCACTGTGAAACCCTGCAGCAGTTCAATGAAGACTTTTAACTCTCTGTTCTGATTACACTCCAGATTTCAAAGATATAAATGTAGAAACAATATAAAAGACAAAACTGAGTGGAATATCCCATATTTCTGTGAGGTTCATAAACACTAAATCCTTACCAAATAAAAACTTGCCTAATTAGTAAAAAATGATCTCCACCCCTATTGTTTCAATTAATGAATCTATTTTTCATTTCCTCTTGAAACCATCTTGCATGTAATAATTGGAGTAGAATGCCAGCTGCATTGCCCTCCTGGGAAAATCCAGCATGAGATGTAATCATTCTTCTGCGGGTGCTATGTCTACTGAAACCCATCATTAGTATTTCTAAAATGTTCCAATTATATAGTGTCACTTCCAATTATTAAAAGTTCTCCTAGTTTCAACTTCTCAATAAGGTGGTTTTTTTTTGGTATGCTATCTTTGGCAGGGACTGGGTTGCATAAAATGAGGAGAATTAGTTGTTTTGTTAAGTGGATGGCTATTTTTAATGAGATCATAAGTAAAATCTCAGGAAGCCGTTTATACTCTTAGTAGACTGCCTTCTTTGTTATTTAGGCTCTGCCTCATGCCCCACCTCCTCTTCTCCCAGGTTAATACATTTTTTTAGCAACATCACCAGACTCCAGTTGGAGAGAAGAAAGATCTTTTCCTGCCCTAAACATTGGGATAAGGGATAAGAAGCATTCCTACTAGCTGGCGCTGTGGCTACTGTTAAAAAGCCAAGTCCCCCATTTACTGCAGCAAGGCTCTGCAAAGTAGGTTATGACATGGGACATGTATATCCTCTTCTCAGGATGTGACCGAAGATAGCGGTGTGTGTTTTGAATGATGAGTGTATCTAAAACAGTGGAGACAGTCACAGAGCCAAATATCCACCTGAGAGTGCTACTGTGTCCTTGCATAGCTTATGCAAGAAAATGGTTTTTTGAGGAGAGTGTGTAAAAGCAATGACTTAATCACAGGGTTTTGGTATTTCTGGGATACCATGGTGATATCAGTGGGATGTGTGGAATCACTCTGGCAAATGAATTTCACTCTTGTGCCTCTGGAAACTGCTAATTGCTCTTTGGACCTTGCCCCAGATGCTTCACATAGCCCAGAAGTGAAATTCAGTGAAATTGCTTACTGTAAATTATTTACCAAATTTGGCTTTAGGAAATACCACTAATCCTAAACCACAGTAGGAGAGATACACTATAAAAAGGGAGATTTTCAGTAAAATGGCAGTTTTACAGATTGACAAGCTTCAGAGTTTTATATGCACTGTCATGTTTAATGCTTAGTTTGGCCCCTGCTCTTCAAGCAGTATTACACCAAATTTTTCTGGGCAGTCATTTCTGTGCTTTTCTCATCTGTTTAGCCATCTGGGTCCCATGGTGGCATATGCATTAGTGTACCATAAAAAAGCAATTCCTGACTGGTTCCCTGGGCTGCAACTTGCAGGGCTGGGGAGGCAGCGGGGGAGGGAGCGCTATGCCGGAAGAATTTGTAAGACCACTGGGCAGCATTGCACTGTGCTGCAAAGGAATCTGCCGCAGCTGGAGGGGAGAATTAGCTTCCTTTGGAAGAGAACAGAAAAAGGAGCTGACATTTAATCAACAAGGAAGAGAGAGGGAAATGAAGTAACAGTGGAAGGGCAAGGTTGCTATTTCCACTAAGAGTTCTGGAAGCAGGCAATCTCATCCCAACTGCATTTTCTGCATTAAAAGACTACTCCAGGAAATCAAAGGAGCAAAGCTACCGTGAAAGACATTAGCAGGGACCCAACCGTGACCGGCTCCCAAGAGGACAGGTACAAAGTCTTGCTCCCTGCCTGTCAAGCAGGCAACAGCTGGACCTGCAGGTAGAGGGCTCTCCCTGTACATGTCCCTCTTTGACCACAACCCAAGGGCACAGCTGGCATGAGCTGTTATGGGCAAAAATGTCCCACAGGAGCACTAAAATGCTCTGTGATAAGACTAACCTTGTGAGTGCCCCAGAGGCCAACTAGAAACACACGTGCAGCATCTGTGACTAACCCCCAGCCAGGGCACCAGATGACATCCTGCCTCCATGTCTCCTGGGTGCAGTCTGACAACAGACAGCCTTGACTCCTAGTTGGCCACCGATTTTTCTTAAGAAACAGCCTGTGGGAGATAACTAGCTTGTCAGACAGTGACCTGCTCCTCAGCTGGGTCTGTCACAGGCTCCCATGTTCCCTGCAGTGAGGAGGTACTCTAAACAGTGCTGGCTACAGACTCAAGTTGTGTGACATCATGCCTTACATATATACAGTTTTCAATACTTTTCCTTTTGCAGATCCTAGATCTGGCAAGCTGGATTATCAGTTTCTACGTGGTAAATTCAAACCCACTGATACTAGGCTGGCTCTTTTTAATCTGCTGTTTGATGAATAATTTTTCAGCATGTTCATTTTCATAACTTTAGCGAACTGGTCCAGAGCACCAATCTGGCTGAAAAGCAACCTGCCTAAAGCAAATCAGTCAAGGCTGCTCCTCATTCTGGCTTTCCAAGTAACCACATAAACATTTGTGCCAGAACAGTGCAAAAGGTAATATGGGGACAGAAATGAGCGGCTGTGTTGCTTTTNTTTTTTTTTTTTTTTTTTTTTCTTTTTTTTTTTTTTTCCCATAAGTACTGGCTTATGGTGATCTAAATCATGTGCTGAACTATAGCCTTCGTTGCCTATTGTGTAGTGCCTTCAGCATAGATCCCAGACTGCTGGGATTTTGTTAACCACAGCATGAAAACTATTGCCCTAAGCATAAAAAAAAGCGATGGCGTGTCCTTGTGCTGACTCCCTGTGAGTAAAATAGGTTGGGAAAAACTGCTCCTCTGGGGATGTTTCTGGTGCACAGGGCATTCTGTGAGTGATAGCTGGGGTGTCCTTAGTGGGCACAGTCTATACAGAAACTGGTAAACACAGTGACCCATGGCAGACAGAGAATTATCCCAGGACTGTGATCTGGTGCTGTCTTTCCTAAAGGTCTTGTTCTGAGTGCTTCCGTGAAGAACCATTCGGAGACATATGATGTTCATAAAGAGCTCTTTTGTTACCCGCTGCTTTCCAGAAAAGATAGAAGGCTCTGTGCTGAAAATGGGAAGATACTTCCTCAGTATTGTGCAGCTGCACAGAGAGACACAGCCCTAGAGCAGATCCAGCCTTTCAGAGTTAGTTCTACCCACCATCTCCAGAAATTCCTCCTTCTTCAATCTCTGAGAAGTAAAAATTATGAAAAATACTTCGCAAGAAGTAAAAGATTCTGTAGAAATAACCATATAGGGTGCTTAGCCTTACTACATTCAGTCCTGAAGAAATAAAATCTACTGCCAGCTCCAAACCATCACCCTTACTATGTTACTAAATGACCATATGCCTCCTAAAAAGACAATAGTACAAGTTGTTTATCGGCTACTTCTGCCACCATTGCTCATGTTGATTGTTGCTTTGCTTCACCTCTAAACCCACCCCACAGCTTCTAGGACTGCTCACAAAATTAGAAGTTCCTGCTATCCTAATGAGTCAAGTTGGTAGAATCAGATTTTTAAAGAGTGAATAATGTTTCCTCATTTCTGACTCATTCCTCAGTTTGAATGCATAAACAGATGGAGTGGGGATTAGCTGTTGTAAAATAATGTGGCCTCTTAGCTAATGTAAAAAGCAGTCTTGATGTGCTGGGGATTTTCTGATGGCTCATTGAATGTACTTATGCAAAGTAAAGGATGCTTACAGTATAAGTAAAATGCTCATCTTCAGTAAGTGTTTGCCTTTGATAGATAGTGCTAGGGTGATGCATATGTGTTTAGAGAAACATGCAGAGAAATGTTGGCAAAGAAATTAAAATCTGTTATTTGCTTTTTATAAGCTAGATAATCTAGTTCTTGATGTGTGGCAGGAGTTACTACTGCTCACTACGTTTCATATCCTGCTGAGGCCGTCTACATGGTCTTTTGCAGACTGATATATGTTCCCTCTGCCTTTGCTCTGAAGCGGCAGCTGTGTGGCTGTGGCTGGCATGCCATGCGCTGCAGTGCTCTGCTCCAGCTGCACAGCAGGGTCCAAGGCACAGGGTGCAGGTAGGTCACTGCAGCTTGGGGCTGATTCAGCTCTTTGGTGTGGAGTAACGGGGCGCTTTGTTAGAGCAGGGACTGAGATCATATAGCTATAAGGGGCAATAGCTTCATCCTCTGAGGATACAGGTGAAATGTCTGATTGAAATTTACCAGGACAGAAATATAATGATGGGGACCTAAATTCATGGACAGTATTTAGCATTAGGTATTCATACCATGCCATGTTATTCCTCTCCAGCCTTCAAGAGAGGTTGCCTTCAGTTTTGCCTACAGGGCCCTTTGTGACTCCTTATGAATCAAAACCAAGCATTGATACGGTTGAACAACGTTGGGGGAAATACAGGGTTTGTCTGCACTTCAGAAAGATAGTTTCCTTGATCCAATACACAGAGATAAATACTTTTTATCTCATTCTATGAGGAAGTAAGTTATGCTTAAGCTGCAGAAACCAAGACGTCAGCATCCTATGCAGATGATACCTGCTCTGCTCAATAATGCTGTTTCCTAGCTAGCCTTCCACTGGAAAACTGTCTGCTGCACAGAAACACTCTTGTTGGCCTGCTAAGCACCAGGGTGGTACAAGATGGTGGTTCTAGGCTGTGTTTCCTTGGTCTGCATTGTTTCATGCTTCAGGAGGTACTCTAAAGTTGAGAGCCCTAGACAGCTGCAGAGCAGAGGATTTCACACATGAAGTATCTGCTGCATGGCTAGAAGCCAGCTAAGCAGAGTCCTGTTAGCCAGAAGTACAGCATAATACAGCTGCATACTCGGATCAGTCTGTTTGTGACAGTGCCTGGGAAACTTTTTCCCATTAGGTATCTTCTGAGCTTTACTACAGCACAGTTACTTTGACTTGGTATCTCTTTTATATTTGCTGGCTACTATTCTTAAGAGCGGTAGAAAAGCTTCAATTTTTAGGAAGAATGGAAGAATATCAATAGAGCCTCCAAATTCATAAAACTCATTGTCAAGTCTTGTTCTCTCTCACATATATACACAGATTTAACTCAGTAAGTTCTCTAATTATTCTTTTAAATAACATTGCTTGGCATGTTCCCTGAGGGCTATGTAACAAGTGTGGCTTTACAATAAGAATGGTGTCATTAATAGATTAATAGCTGCAATAATGCATATAGAATCATTAGTAGGGTGGGTGAACTCATTTAGGCAAGATAGATGAGATCTTTGCTTTTCTTCACCCACCTCTTGTAACTTAGATGTTTAAATGATTAGATAGGATACAGGAAAAGACAATTCCTGACCTCATTATCCCTGAATTTTCTTTCCCTTTTTTTTTTTTNTTTTTTTCTCCTGACTTTTTCATCTTCAGCTCTGCTCTGTTTTCTTCCCTTTCCTCTTCTTTACCTCTTAAGACATTTTCCCCTCCTGGAAAAGAGGATCTACGGCCATCTACATCTCCTGGCAGTTACTGTGCAAAAGGAACAGCTCCACTATGCTAGTATTTACTTATCACTTCCCCCATGATACCTCTATAAAACAAGTGTATACGCTGGTTGTTTACACTTTTATTATCCACTTTTAGTAGAAATAATGGGAGAGAAGACAAGGAAGTTTCATTTCAAAGCAATGCATTGAACAGCTCACTATGCCTGCCATTAAATTCTGGAGGACTGCAGGCACAAGGGTGAAGCAAGCCTCCTTCTTCAAGAAAGACTATGTTTCTTATGTGTCAGATACAAACGGTGAGGATTAAAAGATGAAGTGACAGAGTTCAGCCTCCCATGCTGTGCAGAGCAGGAAGAGGAGGCTTGATTGGCATCTTTGACAGCAATTCCCATATGTAGTATTTTCTTACAGAATTTTAGTACTGTGCTCAAGACTAAGTTCACAGATGACTTCTTTACTAGATAACTGCTTTGTTTTGTCCTCTTGTGAATCAGCTGTAACACTTACGACTACAATAAAATAATTGCACTGTCTTTGACAACTATGCTGGGTTGCCTCTTGTCTCTAACTTTTTAGATAACTTACGCAACGAAGATTATAAACCTCAGGGCTGTTTCATAAATTAGAACTCCCTGCATTTGAACTCATGTATTGCTTGGTCTACATGTAATCTACAGGTGGATAATTTGGAACTTTAGCAGAGACCAAGAAGAATAGTTAACAAAGATTTTGAATCTTACTTGACTAAGTAACACTTGCTAAATATACACATTTTATATATACATAAATATACACATATACACACAAATATACCCTCATTTTTTCCTATTATGAGACTTTTGAAGAATCTTTGGATCTTACTTATTTTTATGAAACATTACTTATAATGAACAGGAAGAACCTGATGGATTCCAGCGTGTATGAGCAAGAAGAACTAGGAGAAAATCAGGGCAGAGAGAATATCATTTCCTAGAACTTTACTAAATGCCAACACAGATGACCATATTTACAAAACCACAGTTGGGAGTAACATGGGGTTAAACAATAAACCTGTGAGAAAGTAGGGTGAAATTGCAATAAAAGGGGGAAGGACTCTGTAATTTGATGTAGAAAGTAGAAGGCAGGAACAGAACTAAAATTTAATAAGGGAAAAAGAAATTGTAGAAGGATAATCCAAAAGTTTGATTGTTTTTTGTTGTTTTAAATGTAGATTTAGGGAAAAAAAATAGTAAAACAACAACAACAAAAGCCAACTCTCTTCTATACTGGAACCCTAAGCCTTTTGAAGACTTACCTGTTTATGAATTACTTCACAGATTCTTACTACATTTAATTTTAAAGTTGGTTCATATTTCCAAATTAGTGTTCCAGGCAGGACTTTTCCTTGCATGACCTTCTCATAAGAAGGAAAATAAGTTGCTTCTGTCAGTTTTTCAGCTGTTTAAGTGTTTATGTGATGACCCTAAAAAATCTGCCTGATATTCCGTTTATGGCTGGCTTGGTAGATCAGATGTTTTTACTCTTGATCTCTGTGAATTCTGTGTGAATGTCATGTCACACTATCCTCATATTCTGTTGTCACTTGTTCCTCCTTTTTATTTAGTGTATCTTACAGAGCCTACAGCTACTAAGCAAAAGGTACAGACAGGCTTCTCATAAACTGTAGGCATTCTTCCCACATCATGTTACTACTCAAGTACAAAAATGTGTTCCTGGGTATTAGAAAATTTTTTGCAGGTGTGTTAACGATGACTTATGCCTGTATCTGGCAACACAAAGGATACAGCCATCTCTAAAAAGACAACTGGAATTTTAGGTCATTGCAGAGAGAGAATCTGGGGCTGGGATCTCTATTATGTCTTAATAATAGGCGTGCTATCAAACGCTTCTCTTTACAGCCAAGAGCACAGTGGCATACATGCACACTATTGAGCTGAGCATGTTAATTGGGTGGTTCAACAACATGTAACAACCCCAGTTTAAAGCTCTGAATGAGTGGTTTTCTGGATGCCTTGTCAAGCTTCTGTCTGCCTCCCTGTTAGTTTCTGCACACAGCTATTGGCCCTATCTTGAACTCAGAGAAAATTACACTAGAAGGGTGCTGGTAGCGCTGCTCAGGACTCAGTGCTGGAGGAGTGAATTCAGAGGAGAGTGTGCTTGGAAACATTTTACACTCTTTAGATAACAAGAATGTGTTGTATTTTTTTTATCCAGATGCCTCGCTATGTATATTGCTGAAAGGTATTTTTTTAATATTAAATTTATTCATGAGGAATTCAATCATCAAGACTGAAACAGAAAGCATATAAACACATCTCAGTGGTGTACACAGTTTCCCAAACTGCTGCCATTAGCTTACACTTAATGCATACTCCTCAGAAGGCATTTGTGTCCTTGTCAGGGCCCTGGGACTTCCTGGCTCTGCCGAGCCACACTGGGGCCTCCCCGTACACTGCCTGTGGGTCCAGGAGTCCAGCGCCAGCTCAGCTCAGTGGCAGCTGAGGTTCATAAAATTGTCTGGTGACTCCTTGACTGTCAACACCATACCTCACATGTCCCCCATCTCTCCAGCCCTGACTCTGGCAATACTTGGCCCTGCCATACATGAGCACAGGGCACATGGAGTCCTGACCCAGGAAAACCATCAGAAATGGAATTTGGAGAGAAGACAAGAGAGAGCACTCTGGCATGGCCAGTCAGGCTGACTAGCCAACCCCTGATCATGCCGCTGGCCCATTCTAATCTTTTCTTCCCATACCCCAGGGGAGAACCTCTCCTGCTATTGCATCGTGGGAGGTCAGTGGAGCCTTTGACACCGTGAGAGGCCAGGGCAGGGTCTCCCCTGTCCTTGGGCGTCCCCAGTCCCCTCACTGTGTGTGGCCATATGGGGCCCTGCACCATTCACACAAAACTGCTCACCAATGTTTTAGTTTTGTTGAGTTGTTCATATTCTGGCAGATGAGTCTGTAGAAGCTAATAGCTTATGTGAATTAACAATTTCTAAGTGTGTTAATTAATGTAATAATTGTTCCTGGATGTCACCAGAAGAAAAATACTCTGAACATTATAAACAAGAAAGTTTTTCTGTTGCTTGAGGTGGACTGTGTGCTCCTCCACAGTTTTTTGCTGTGGTTATGTTTCCACCCCTGCCCAGGAATGACGCCCTTACCAAATTTGGCTGAAATTCTTCAAGCAGTTGAAAAGCTACAGTGTGCATGCATGTTTTCACAAGTGGTTGGGTAGTCCTTATTTCATTAGGAGCTGACCCTCATGCCAAGACCATTTCAGCAATATTTACTGGGTTAAAAACCAGTTCCCTCCAGATCTGAATAAAGTTGACCTCAAATAGCAGTCAAAAGTCTGTAAAGTACTGCGTGCTTTCAGTGAAGAAAGAGAGATAGCCATCACTTCCCAGTCCTGTTGCTGGTGTTAAATGCAAATAATCTTAATGCCTATAGTGGGACCACTGTCATTGCCAAACCTGTGCACTTAAGTGCTGTTAGCAAGGTGATGGCCTGTAACAGTGTCTTAGATCCTTAGCGGGTCAAATACTATCAAATCCTTCATTTCTTCCATGGTTTGTTTGACTTTGTTTAGTTAGACTGCAAAATTCTTGAGATATAGATCAACTCTGAGTATGCCTTCAAATTGGAGACTCTGCCTGACTTCCTACTTTAATATATTGGCCAATTATAACTCTTCGTAATATAACACTAAATTTCCTAACGTTCTAATAAAATTAATTCAAATTCACTTTAATTAAATTTGCCAACTGTACTTGCCTTTTCTTATTATCTTTAAACAATCTTTAGGTGCTGAAATTTCACACTATTATTGATCTTCCAGAGCTAGGAACCAGAAGATATTTTCCTATTCTATTTATAATGATTAAGTCTACATAATTTATGAAAGAGGCATAAGAAGCTAAATATAGAGAATAAGTATGAACAGCCGTAGATAAAACCTTACTGATTTTTTCTTAGATAAAGAGGATAAAATTGTAATAGTGTTTTTAATCCTTCATTCCTACAAAGGGATCTTATTTCCCAGCATGACCAGCGGGTATGCTGGGTGGAATGAAATATCTGTATCGTGATGAGACTGAAAGGCTCTGGTAATATGAAGCTGAATTCTTCATGGTAAAACAGTAATCTTCTTGAGAATTTTTTCTGTGCAAACAGAAAAAAAAACCTGCATCATTAAGCAGAAGGGAAAGTTTTGTGGCTTTTCTCTGAAACATCTGAATACAAGTTCTACTGTTATATTGCCAATATATACACTATAATGCAGTAAAGGCTATAAAATCCATTCTGATTGTTGTACAGGGAAACATATGGTCTTAAACAACTAAAAAAAGATATGAGTAGAGAGGAGCCAGGAACAACAACAAAAAAATCAAAACAAAAAAATGAATATTCACCACAAACAAATAAACAACAACAATAAAAACCCCTTTCCTTCACAAGGTAAGGATAATGGTAAACAATAATTTGTCTCCCCAACACCCATGCAGGTTTTTGAGATGTCTGAATGAACATAGGCTATATTGCATTTCCTTGTTGTCTTTAAGTAATGGCTTCTTCTGTGAGAGAGAGACAACATATTGTAATAAAAAGGTAGGTGAGGAAAAACAGCAAAACAGATCTGAAAGGTTTAAATTGATTTGAAAGGCAGTTCTTCAACTGAGAAACATACAGTATTTCGACATCTTTATTGAAGTCCTTCATAGTCAAGCCAAAGCCCAGGCATTCATTGTGGTTACATTTTACACTGAGTTAGGACAGACATTATAGATTTGTTGTATCGTAACAAAAGTCTTCAAAGGAAGAAAGATGTTATGATAAGGGATGTTTTATCTTTTACAAATTTGAATATACACTCTAGGAATACATGTTCTAAAGGCAAATGACTGATACTTGGAGCAGTCTAAAAAGAAAGGAAATTACAGATAAGAAAGCAAAAGGGAATTATTGATGTACCTGGATTTCAAGGGATGTCAGACCTGAGAAACTAATGTTCAGTATCAGCATCTGACTTACTGCACAGTGCAACAAGGTACAGATACACACTATCTGAAAATATCCAAGCTATTCTGGAATTAGAAGCAACACAGAAATATCAGCGTAATGTTGTACTTGAGATGCTTAACTTTATCTTGTAGATTAATCAGAGTATTATTAGCTTGCGCACAACCTTGCATCAACTGCTAGCTTTTGCTCAGCACTACGTTGGCTCAGGTGTATCGCTGCTGGTCTAGCCTAGCTCATAGTACATCTGTGCCCAAAAGTACAGGAGACCTGACATGAAGTGAGAATTGAAGACCAGGATGCAATCCTGTCATGACAGGGGCTAAGAAATCTTGACACCATTAAACCCTGAAACTGGTGGAAGGGGATGGTGAGAGCAGATTACAAAATGCTACAGAATAAATGATGGTGGGGAAGCATGGCAACATTTCCAAAGGAAATGTGCACTGTGATAACAGTCATTCAGATTTGACAACAATGGATATGTATTTCTGACAGGGCTTTCTTGCACCCAGTGGGAGAAGCCAGCAAAGATGAGAGAGAACATCTTGAACACCAGATCTCAAATAGAAACCATGATGAATTGTGACCTTATCAATTGCAGTAAGTTATGCTCCAGAAACACTTTCCTTCTTAGAGCAGTGAACATTTCTGCAGTGGATTAATAATTAGAGAACATTGTGTAATATCTACCATTAGGTGGTTATTAAAATAATTTATTGCTTTTTAAATGCATCAGCCTTTCAGAGAAATTACTCCTTTCTCCTCCAAATGTGAAATTTCTGTCCTATTCCTAGAGATTCACTCCTGATAGTACAAGATTTATGTGGATCAGATATTGCAGCTTTAAATACCAAATCTTCCCTGGCTCCAGGGCTCTTGACTGTTAGAAAGAGACAGGTCAGTTACGTCTGTTTTATAAGCAGATTAATCTTTCTAAAGCAGAGGTAGGAAAGTTATTAAAATTATAGGAAATATAGTATGTGCACATTAAGCACAGCAAAATATGTAATTAACACTCTTTATTGCTAACATTATGTAAGCTTTTTAATAAAGTGAAACTCCAGCAACTTTTATACAGGCCACATCTCTCATTTGGTAAGAAAAGGATAAATGAAGATGTCAGCATTCTTTTCTAACCATTCTCAGAAAAACCACCTCATCTACATATTCTTTGTAACATCTTGCATGGTATAATTCTGCTCGGTAATGCTACATACAAGTCATTACATCACCAGCGTTACTAGAATCATAGAGTTCTTACATGGTTACTTGAAAATGGTAAGAAACAGGGATGAATTTTAGTGATGCATAATGTGAAGGTCTTTTCATATGAGAGCGTCAATTGTAGTTTTATTAATTTGCTTATTTATTTTAACACATGCTGAATTGCCAAATTATTAAGTTGTCCCCCACCCTAGCTTTGTTTTGTTTTGTTTCTGTTCTTTTTTGTTACAGCTATTCCATTAAAACACACTACACATACTGTTTACATAAAAGACAATCCATTGCACACTTTACAACCAAGGTTCTATGTTAGTTCTTCATTGTTATGTCAAAAACCCTGATGTCTATTACAGGAACTAACGTTCAGACAGGTATCTCAAAATCTTAATCATAGCTTAACTTTCATAACCATTACAGATGTAATACAAATAAAAACTGGCCTCCAGCACAAGAAAGATGTGGAGCTCTTGGAGCAGGTCCAGAGGAGGGTCACAAAGATGCTCAGAGGGCTGGAGCACCTCTCCTGTGCAGAAACACTGAGGGAGCTGAGCTTGTTCAGTCTTCAGGGAGACCTCATTGCGGCTTGCCAGTACTTGAAGGGAGCTTATAAACAGGAGGGGCAGTGACTTTTTATGTGTTGATAGTGATAGGACAAGGGGAAAATGGTTTTAAACTAAGAGAGGAGAGATTTAGGTTAGATATTAGGAGGAAATTTTTCACTCAGCGGGTGGTGAGGCCCTGGCACAGGCTGCCCAGAGAAACTGTGGGTTCCCCATCTCTGGAGGCATTCAAAGCCAGGCTGGCTGGGGCCTTGGGCAGCCTGGTCTAATGGCTGGCAACCCTGTCCACAACACAGGGGTTGGAACTAGATGATCTTTAAGGTTCTTTTCAACCCAGGCCATTCTATCTTTCTATACAGAAAAAGGAGTTCCTGAAGAGAAGAGTGGTGTTGGGAGAATAGTACTGTGAGAGTCCAGGACATTGGGAGTTAAAGCTCATACAATCTCATATATCAAAACTCTATTCGGACTATTTTTGAGGAGTTTTTTATTCTTTTAATTTTCTTCTCCCTTAGAAGTTCTGGTAATTGCTTTCATGGTAACTAATACACTCTTTTCCTAAGGCAAAGAGAACAGAAAATGATTAAAAACACTTTATGCTCATGTTTTAAAAACCTTTAAAATATTTCTTTAAAATAGATGTTGCTGATCTTGAAGTACCTGCTTCGTATATTAAAAAAAAAAAAAAAAAAAATTGATTATAGTCAAATACCTGAGTATACTTTAATATGGTGATCATTCTGAACATGGACTTCAATAGAACATATAGCCACATGAGAAGACAGGAACTGTTCACAGAACATCTAAGTTGGGTAAAGCTGCTGGGAGCCAAGGATGGGTTTTCTTGGCAGAGAAGTTAGACTAGAAGGTTCTTGCCAGTGGTGTTACTCAAATACCAGTTTTGAGCTTGAATTTATTTACAATTATTCTTGAAATGGAACAAAATGCTAGGATTGTTCCATCAGAAACTGCTACTAGCACAAGGCTGATAAATGGTCATGAACAGCTATTGAAGTACAACTGTGAAAACATCAAATGTGAGCAAGTAAGGTTTTCCTAGTAGAGGGGAAGGATCACCAATACTTCTGTACCAGGAAAATGTAATGTATACTATTATGTACTTTCCTGAAAAGAATAGATAATAAAGAGTTAATCTATACCCAAACTGTTGTCAATAACATTTTTAACTGGGATGAGCTACGGAGTGCCTAACTTCGTCAGTACTGAAGCTAGACTTTGAAAGAAGCATCTGTCTGGCTGTAAAAAGTTGGAAACAGTTGGCCAGGTGTTGGCAGAGTGTTGCAGATGACTGTGGAAAATTGAGATACCCGCACCTATCCAACAAAGTAGTACATGTGGTGCAGTATTCCTGTTAAATCTTGGCTTGATACTTGGTTTAGTCAATTTCTTTCTAGTGGTGATTGCTTTTGGGCTGGTAATTAGGGCACTTTCCTTGCTTGCAAGGGCATGTAATGTGTGGTGTAAAGATCTGAGCTCTCAGAGATCAAAGTAGTAAAGCCACATGAGACAGTGCAGTATTGCTCAGATCCTGTGCAAACAGCTTGGGTGTCTCTGCGCTGGCCCTCCTGCCTATCCAGCTCTCATCTCTGCATGCGTAGGCATTCTGGCTTTCTGCACATTTGGCAAGGAACTTAGCCATTGGGAATTACAAGCAACAAAATCTCTCTGCAAGTTAGCCCAATAAAATACATTTACCCTTCTGTGAAGTCTTTGCTTTAGAAACTTCAGGTGATCATTGGTTCTGGTAGAGGCGATAGCCTCAGGAATAACAGACTTTCTGTATTATGAAAGATTGCTAAGGATGGAAGATAAAGACTTAAACAAAAATGTCCACTGCATCCCATCAAGTCCCAGAGAAGACTCGCTGGATGATAATAGTAACACATAATGAAATCGTAATTTTCTGGTTTTTAATAATATAAGCAAATACAGCTGTGTGACTGTCTCACTGTCTTTGATGATAATCTTGAGTTCCCTCCAATCGAGAGGTCCATGTTCCACAGAGGGTGTTGACATTGTCACCCATTCTGGTGAGCGTTTTCTGCTCAAAATTATGCTGAAAAATCAGGATCAGAAGGATACGTACTCCTAATGAGAAGCTGAGATGGACAGACGTAAATACACCTTTTCAGAACCTGAATTACTTTTCTAGAATGGCTGATCCAACTGGGATGAAATCTCTACTAGATATCCCCCAAATGGTTGGGAAATAGTCCTTTATATTCTGTGTTCTTTGCATGTAGAATTCAATCACTTGACAAAATTTATAAAGAATTTTAATCAATAAACGGATGGAGAATGAACCAATGCACTCTTGGTTCTGTCTTTAATGTTTAGCTTTTGTACACCAAAACAAATAAGGTCAAAATAAATTATCTTTTAAAGTTAGGTATAAAAAAATCACAAATCTTTTTTGAAAGAAGGGGAGGTGAAAGTAATGACATTTTTCATTCCTTTGAAAATAAGCCACTGTACCTGCAATTCAAATCTCAGCCGAATTCTGTTTTCCCTCAGCTGAATACATTTTAAATACATATATATTTTTTCAGGATCATTGATTTCCAGCTCTCTTCTTTTTAGTCTGAATCACAAAAAAAAAATATTGTCTAGCACAACTTTGTTTTGATTTATTAGCCTTTTAGGCATACTGCTTTGGACATGAAAAATTATATCCATTTTCTTCTCATTTTCACAGTAAGGGTCACAGTAAGGATCTTAAAAATCTGTTTGACTCATATTATAGTGCAGCTTCCAAGAGATGGGGTCCTACCTTCCTCAAATCTGCAGCACCATAGGAAATGTACCATATACCCAGCCTCAGATGAAATCTAGCAAAGGCATAGATTTCTTTGCCAACAAACCCAGTGAACCTTCAAATATGACATTTCTGGGGGACAAATCGGAATGTGCAGAGTTAGACTGCTTACGCCTGAAAATCCTCTGGAGGAAGTCTGGAGGGCTTTTCTCGTCTCACTGTGCAGGGATGAGTCAGTACATTACACTGAAGGCAATCTATTCACATCCACTGAAGATGTTTTTAGGATACAGGCAAAAGCAGGTGGAAGGAGGCAGATAGCTGTTTGAAACAATGCAGTGAGAATCCTGGCACTCTGCAGGGATATTAATTTCCTTTGAAGACACTTGGTTAGCAAATTCAAATTAATTAGCAGATGAGGAAATCAATTTAATACAGTTTGCTTCATCATGTGCTGTGAAAATAAAAAGTTCCTTTCCCTGGCACATGGTACATCTGCCTATGAAATCACTCAGATTATAACCCAGTTCACTTCCATGGAAAAAGGATCAAACCTAAATATTTCTACAAAAGATTTTCACACCTGCTATGGTCAGAGAGATTTCTCATTTCCAGAAATCCCCAGTGGGCAAAGCTACAACTGCCATCAGGAGATGCAAAGAACAGAGCTGGCACTTGGAGTGGGAGAGAAGGTAATATATCATATGCCAAAATGATAAGAGTTAAATTTTGTGTTAAAGAGTTAAATTCAGTGTTGCAATCAATTATAAGTTCTAAGAATAGAAGTGTTAATATTAGATCTTAACTCTTCAGAGTTACTGGTAGAGTTTACAACTGTCAGACTGTTAAAATAAGTCTTGGGGATAAAAATCAGTGGACAAAAGGCAGAGATAACAGTCAAGGGCCAGGATGCATACTGTTATGCTATAGTTCGATAATCAGGTAAATATGTGTCAGTAATGTCCAGGTTATTCATGCTTTCACCAGTGAATTATTCAAAATGTGTTAGTAGATCTACATATCTGTATCTGTACCTATAAGAAGAAATGATCTGTTCATCATTGAAGTACAGCTGTTAGACTGCATTACCAACAAAACAGCATTCTGTCATTTTCTCATGCTAATGAAAGCTTTAGCGAGGGAAAGGCAGAACAATGTGAAACATCACAGGAAATTTGATGCATGCAAATATAATTATTTAGATTGGAAACTGGCCAGAATACACAAGCCTATATACATAAACACAGACACAACTCTTGTCTGAAGAACAATAACGGAATTTTGAAAAAATGATCACTACAAATGAGTTTTTGAAGTTATTACTTACTATCCAGGCTTTATTCTCGCAG
Organism: Alectura lathami; assembly: GCA_013399715.1. NCBI lineage: Eukaryota > Metazoa > Chordata > Aves > Galliformes > Megapodiidae > Alectura > Alectura lathami. The sequence goes on along the minus strand of VXAV01013063.1, from coordinate 92,428 downwards.
ATTTTAATTTTTTTCTGAGGCTCTGACTTGATTTATAACCTGATTATTTATTCATATCCTTTCATTAACTGATGTGCAATTTGACATTATATTCATACACACTTTCTGACATTGATTTACTATTCAGCAAAGCAGTGATTGAACAAAGCTACACTAAACTAAAGCTGAATAATGTTTGACAAATGTCACCCCTGTGAATTTTTGAAACAAATAGCTGAAACTTTGCAGTGAATAATTTGTAGTGCACGAGGTCTTACTACTCCAGAGATTTGGTGTCTCAGCAGAGGTAATACAGGTAAACATGTAAAAAAAACAGGTAAAATGAAACACAGCATCATACTTGCCTGCAACAGAATTCATAAGAGCAGAGCTTACTTCATAAGTTGGACAATGTGTTATTGAGTCAAACCAATGAAGGACTTAGACAGGCTAATAGCAATGCCAGAAAAATAGAGGGGTGTGAGACTGGCACACTAATGGGGAAAAATTACAAAAGAAAATAGCTCCTAGTCCTTGAACAGAGCTGGCTTCAGTTACAAGGCCAAGCTGGACTGAATTCCTGTCTTAGATGCCTAAAAACGAGTAGTATCCACCTCTGTACGCTTGGTGCTTAAGGTAAGAACCACCTGTATCTTCAAATTACATAGGAGTAACATTCTGGAGAGTTATCTCTTTCAGAGCATCTGTCAACTGAAGGGCATACTGGCGTTCACACACCAAACATACATCAATAGAACCATGGGAACAGAACAGTTTGCTTTCAAAACAGAGATGATATTGTGCTGTGTCCCTTATTTATTACAAAATAACAGGCTGAACACTTACCCAGGAAGTATAAAACTTGAGCTATCACCATCCTTAACATGAGCGGCTCCATATCCATGTCCTTCACTTCCTACCAGAGGTCTCTGTGAAAAAACTATAGGCTAGTCAGAATAAAGACACATTTCAAACCAGTTGAAATATTGTGTGAAGAATTCAGTTGGAAGAGGACGTTAAAGGTGGGATTCAGATTAGGAATCTGATGTGGGTTATCTCTGTGTGCATGAGGTACCTTTGTTAATGGAGCCCAGGTAGCTCTCTAGCTGACCATGCGTATGTGTCTACTTTGGCACCACCAAATAACTCCTGACAGTAACTGTATCTCCCATGCATTTCATGAGATTCAAGGATTTCAGTCTAGGATTTCATACTCCCCTGAAGATTCCTGGTTTTGTAATTTCTCCTTCAATTAGTGCATGACCAGGCAAAACTTCATAGATATGCAAATTCTCAGGGATGTCAGTGGAGCTCCACAGATGCTCTCATTAATGATTAATAAGATTTTGAGGAGAAAGGGAGAAAAGACAATAAAAACAATAGGAAAACCAGAGAATGTGTACACAAGAACAGTTACAAAAGTATATGACTTCCCAGAGAGGACAGCTAGCACAGAGCAGCCCGCCTGCACAGTTCTCTGACTGCAGAGAAAATTTTATTGAATGTCACTGCCCCACTGAGAAATGGGTCTTTGGCAGGGATCTGAACCATAATAGAGGATATCTGCCATGCAGGAAGTATTTTATATATGAAAAATATGATGAAAAAAGGTGAACAGGATGTAAGGCAGTAGTCTTGATGGTCACAGTGACACTACCAGTGGTGAACAGCTCTTGTATTGTTGTTCATTTTCCTCAAGAGAGAGGCATTTCTTCTACTGCAGTGAACATAACAACTTTTCAAGTTGTGAGAAAAAATATATATAAACAGTGGAGGTTCAGTACATTCAAACAGACAGAAGCTTCAGGGGATTTTATGTTCTCTGACCACTTAGAGATCCACTGTCACTCACACTCACCTTTCTGCTTAATACCAGCTGAAGCTCATGACAAACAATGCCTGGCTGCTACAGCTGAGCTGTTTTTTGAGTAAACACAGCAGGAAAAGTAGCCTGGTTCATCACTAACATAACCTGAATTTTGAGGTGGGGAGTTAGAGTTCAACGCATGGATTTGGACCACAGGGAAGGTAGTAATGTCTGACAGCAGGATAATGTACTAACTCTAAAGAACTGCCCGAGTTGTTAGGGGGTTCGTTGATTCTAAGCCTGGAGAGGACCGTTAGCTTCTGTACTCTCATGTACAACCAAGCACAGCCTATAAAACTGCACCCAATTCCTTGCGCACTGATTCTCATAAGCACGTCTTCCAGAAGGTGCCAAGGCTTACTTTGAAGGCATCATGAGAGGTAACTAGTCACCGTCCTGAGAGTTTGTTTCAGTTGTTAATCCTGCTAGAGTGCTTTCAAAAAGAAGTCTCCCACTTCTCAAGAGAACAGCTGTTTCTTTAAATGCCTTTTGTTTTGAGACAGAGAGATCTTACTTCCTGACTTTGTTTGCTGTATACTGATATACATACTGATATACATACTGATTTACTATAACCAGTTCAACTGTCAGTCTTGTTTTTAATATCTGCTATGTAACTATCTCTGTAGGCCAGCATTTACACTTTTGTTATGGCTTTCTCCAGATTTGCAAATCCCTTTTAAAATTATGATACTACACACACACACACCGTATTCCACTGTCAGCCTCACAAATGCAGAGGAAGAATCTCAGCAATATTCTTATTTTTTTTCTCTTCAGACTTCCAAAGAGACACATTTTTGCAAAAGCAACACATCATGCTGTGCCTACAGTGAATTCTACTGTGCGAGACTGGTGCCCTGGTCATCCAGCAATTTGAATTTTTATGAAACACACCCTGGTTCTTGCCCTAGGAGCATATGAGTCTCTCTTAAAAGGAATCATAACGTGTAGGGAAATTAAACATAGTCTGATATAAGGAAATCTTACAGTCAGGTCATGGTCAAGGAAAGTTTCCAAGGGTAAGGACTACAAAAATTGTAAAACCAAGAGTATGTGTTCATACCATTATAAAACCAAGGCAATTTTTGTTGCCTCCTTTCAGCTGGAGTTTAGTTTCAGAGTGTGAACATTTCTTAAAATAAATGGAAAAGAAAGCTGACACAACAGGCTTTCAGAGTGACCTTTTGGATTGGTTATTGCCAATTATTAGCATAGATGCTACAGAGAAAAGAAAGCCATTGTCTGAGGTCTAGCAAGAAAGGAAGCATCTAGAGTGGGATTCATCTCACCTAATGACATCTGCATCTGAGCTAGGTTTCATTTCAAGTCATTAGAGAGGAAGTAGCACATTTTGAGTGCAATCCATCTAATCTGTTGTAATTATCTCTTTTATGATGAGATTAATACACTTGAAAGTCTCTCTACTTACTACAAAGGCACCTAAGATTAAGTAACTCAAATATAGACATCACATTTTAGACAGATGAGTCCTACCACATGTAACAACTTTTTTTACCTATTTTCAGCACCTTGAGGGCATGCAATTATATTCTGGAATGAAAGGAAAGTGCAAGTGAAAGATCATGGTAGGAGGTGTTAAATTCTAGCACCCAGAAGCATGTCTTAGAAATTTATTTGCTTTTTTTTATTTTGACTTGGGAAATAAAAGACATTTTTTGTACATGGTAGACCTCTAAAAAGTGTCAAGCAGACAATTATACTTTCCTACCTTATCATTTTGGGGGAAAAGGAATGGTGAGAAGGATGCTGATATCCTTTCCTGAAAGTTGTTTGATTATAAATTTCCCGTGTCCTGTACCCCATAACTCAGTCTTCAACTCATCTTAAGCTCCTAGAAACAATTCTTTAATACGTATTTTGTGTTCAGCAGAAGCTGAAAAAATGGTTGGTAATTTATTTCATCCACAATACAAAATATGTTTTTAGTCCTCCACTTCATGAAAGTCCTCCACTTAAATGAAAGACAATTAAGTGTGTCTCTCATTTATTTTGGGCTTTAACTTTAGTCCATGAGACACAAAGGAAAAGTAAACCTTCCTGGAGAAAGCACTCTTTCTACAGATGCTAAAATTCTCTTGAACTTGAACTCTGCTTAGCCACTTAACCATCTGTCTCGAAAGTATACCTGGCACAAATATTTCCATGTCTGATCAGAGTTCAGCCACCATCCTCACACTACAAAGGACCCATTCAGTAGATTTACTTGTATAGATCTACTTTTTCCCTGACACCTGCTCGAATATTCTTTTACCCATGGCATACTGTATAACAGTTAAAAATAATGTGTAAAAAAATGTTGGATGCTTTTTTGGCTTTTTTCAAAGTCACCAGTAACCCATTTCTAGAGTGTTAGATCAAATGTTTTTTTTTTTTTTTAAAGAAAATGGTGTACCTTCATTTTTGGCTAATATTCGCTCTTTGTAAACAATTTACTGATTTCTACTGATATGATGGCACAAATGCAGCAGTTAGAACACTCAGATATGTGTAAACTGGAACTAAACATGGAATACTACAAAATCCATGCACATTTTAGTTTAAAAACAAAACAAAACAAAAAATCAGAGTTCCATTTTTTTTCCTGACATTTACAGATATCATTACAGAAGACTTTTTAGACTGCAATCTGCTTATCTCATGTAAAATGCCATTTCCGTTTTCCATGGTTATAGAGTAGAAAACTGTTCCTCACTGAGTGTCCAGAACTTGCATAAACTCTTCCAGAGGAAGCTTTGCTTAAATGTGATCTGTACAATCCCATTTTCAGGTGATGTGACTTGCAAGACAGAACTGTGTCTCTCTAACCGTATTACACCCCAAAGTCATTGAGAAGATCATTTTATAAAGATGTTCTCTTCCATACACCTAAAAATCACAGAGAATCAAAGGAAAATCCTCCTAGAAGAGAGTTCGTGGGGTAATATTGTCTAGTCTCCAGACAGAGAAAAAAGTAACTATCCTTATGTCACTCTCAGCACATGCTTACAATATAGCAAACAAAACATTGCTAAGCAAATTCAGTGCTTAAGGGGCTTCATGCAGGCAGGTGTTACATCTCAGTGATTGTTTTCTACTTATTGCCGTATTAGAAAGGAACCCCACTGTGTAATCATCTATTTTGATCTATACTTCTGCAGGAAAAAACAACCCTCTATTTCTCCTGCACTGTTCAAGCATTCCTTTTCAGAACAGTTTTAAATTTCACACATTTCAAGATGTTTTTAAAGCAATCTAAAGAATATTTTCTATGAAATTTTGATGTGTAACAGATTTGATAGCATGCTGTCTCAGGAGATACTTTGGTTGCTTGATTGGACACCCTCAGGCCATTTGATAGCAGAAGGTGGCTTCTCCATTGGAACTAAAATGAAAAAATTAGATTTCTTTATTCTTGTCTACATTCATGATTCAGAGCAGAGAGCAAACTGCATTATGTATTTATGTCTCTTAAGATATTGTGCTCTCTAAAGAAGATTATCCTCTATTTTCAGTCAGTAGTGACAGTTTATTTAAAACTTGTTCAAAGGCGTTTGGTTTTTTTGTGCAGTACAAAGCGTTTTCTCAAAGAGGAATATGGATGGAATTGGTCAGCACCTATCTCCAGAATGCATCTGATCTTGGTCAGAGTTCATTGCTTTGTGTAAGACGAGAAGACGGGCGGAAATGACTTTTTGGATATGCACCTGTTTCTGTCTTTGTGACTGAGGCCAGAGACTGAGTGTGGTGTAATTACAGAAACAATAAACAACAATAAAAGAAATAAAGCATTCTGAAGCCATGAGTGCTTTCTGATGCAAAATAAGCCATGTATTTGGATTTCCTCCGTTCTTGTTCCCCATGGCTGTGGCGGTTCACGAGGCACTTCTTCAGAGACTGCAGCACACAGCACCAGCTGCAGAGAGCCTTTCAGAGCACAAAATACATCTCTGCTTCCATCAGCCTGCTGAAATGTATCTGAGACAAACTGTTCGACAGCATATGGCTCTGTTTGGGCACTTTGAAAATCTCCAGCTCCATTAGCTCTTTGGGCACAGGCTCTGTGGGGTGCAAAATCTGGAACCAGTATGCAGCAGCAAACCAAGTGCTGCTGAACCAGCACTTTGGCCCTCATTTTGAAAGATATAAAGAACAGGTAAGATGAATGTCAATAATAGCTGGGAGCTACCTGAAGCCAGGGGTCATCTTTCAAGGACAAGCTTGCTTCTTGAATTAAGCTCAACAAAGAAAATTTCTCCCAGAATCGTGCTGCTCCCATACAGACTCTCAAAGCCTTATGGAAAACAGCTCCTATGTTTTCCATTCTCATTGTGGTTGCAGGCTCCCAAGGGTCTGGCTTGTGAATTTCACTTTGTTTGCATTTTGTGGAGGTAAGAACACAGTTAAATTACTTAGATTAGTCTGGACTCACTTGAAAAATTAGGTAAGCTTAAAAAAAAAAAAAAAAATAACATGTTTAATCTTGCAAAGCAAAGTGGGGAGTCTTAATAGCAGATTAGAAACTCAGTGGAAAGACTGAGCAGTTAAGCCTAATAAATTGTTGAATTAAACTATGCCTATGAAGAACGTTACTAAATAGTAGTTTTATTGTCTCAGTCGTATAAAGAACATTTCCAGGGTAGGAAATGATACTGAATGTCTCTTACCTTCACTCTGAGGATCTTTTGTGGAGACATTTTCTGAGCGTATTTCTTCTTCCCCCCTTTTGCTTAAAATACAATCCATCTTCCCTCTTCACTTTAAATCTTCCTTCTTGGTTATTTTCATAGAATCACAGAATCAGAGAATTGTCTGTGTTGGAAGGGACCTTTAAAGGCCATCCAGTCAACTCCCCTGCAGTGCACAGGCACACCTACAGCTGGATCAGGTTGCTCAGAGCCCTGTCCAGCCTGACCTTGAAGGTCTCCAGGGACAGGGCATCCACCACCTCTCTGGGCAACATCTGCCAGTGCTTCACTATCCTTATAGTAAAGAGCTTTTTCCTTATATCCAGTCTAAGTCTCCACTCTCTCAGTTTGAAACCATTTCCCCCAGTCCTATCACAACAGACCCTGCTAAAGAGTCTGTCCTCTTCTTTCTTGTAGCCCTCCTTTAGATACTGAAAGGCTGGTAGACCTCTTCTCCAGGCTGAACAGCCCCACCTCTCTCAGCCTGTCCTCACAGGGGAGGTGTTCCACCCCTCAGATCATTTTTGTGGCCCTCCTCTGGACATGCCAACAGGTTCATGTCTCTCCTGTACTGAGGACTCCACATCTGGAATATTAGCCAATATTAGCACATTTTAGCCAATACAAATTCAGTTTGTGAGGTGAGATCACATACTTCTAATAAAATTTCTCTTCTGTACCATTTGTCTGGATACCAAATATACAGTGACATCATTCATGTCCCTGCTATTCTTTTAAAATAAATCTGATCTACATACCTTAAACAGAACAGTCCCTGTAGTTGGTAAAACCTCTTCCTAGTCACAGCATATTCAAGTCTGCTGGAGCTCTTTACAGATCAGGAGCATAATTTCTTTACATATTGGAAGTATTTCATATCATCCAACTCGAACATTCACATCATCTTACCTACTGTTTCTTACTGAGAGTGAACAAGCTCTGCTAAGAGTGCAGATGACCGATTGTATTGAAGAGGTTGTGCCTTCCCCATCACTGATCCATTTCAAGATCTAGCATTGAATGATGAAGTGATCAAAACTGAGCACTTGTTAACAAGCTACAGAAAAAGCATGAGAAGTTCTTTGATGTGGGTACTCACTTCCAGGCTGACAAAAATGACCACCTGTGGACTAGTGAGGTCTGTGATGGCTTTGCAAAAAGGGAGATGGAGATGAAGTGGGGAAAAAAAAAAAAAAAAAAA
>VXAV01013063.1:62077-82465 GCA_013399715.1 Alectura lathami | reverse complement strand
CCTGCCTGCTTTTGGGATGGCAGGAAAATAGCAGGATGAGCTACCTGGCCTGAGGTTTTGGGGTCCCAGACAGAGTCTGAGGACAATTTCCAGAGTAAGAGTGTGTGACAGGGACTCAGACTGCCCTGACTTTCCATCAGTGCTCCAGCCTAGTTTCCATGGGAGTTCATGCTCTGGCTGAACATCATTGCTTCATTTGCAAGTTATCATTCAAAAAGAAGGCCATATTTCACAGAATGTATTGCTATTCTTCATCAGATAAATTGCCCTCATTTCAGTTTATTCACAATCTTTAATAATATAGATTGTTCTCAGCAGGCATTTTTCATACTAACATATTAATCCTGACAATCAGACGAACAGATGAATGAGGCTTGCTTAGTATAGAGGCACAAAGGAAATTCAGTGAATGTTCCTACAAGTTCTGCAAACTAATGATGCCCTTGTCAAAGAATTAACATTACTGCAAGAAAAATGGGAACACGAGGAAAGTGATAAGAAAAATTAAGAAGAGATCTACATTTAGAACTAGTTGTTGCTAGGTCTTATAGTAATGTAATAAGTAATATATTTGTATATATATTAAAGTTTTCTTAAGGAAGTCAGAATTACTTGTGCAGAATTTTATAATTATTAACTTTCAAAAAGAAATGAAAAGAAAAAAAAAAGCAGTAGTAAGCAAGACAGAGATGGGTCAAACTTTAAAAGTACTCCACAGGTAAACATTACAGTGAGTAAGATGGAAAAAATACCACATTTTGGAAATTGAATAAATCATATAAAAACTGTTTGGGAGAATAAGGCACAGCTGCTGGTGTCATTCTGAGTCATATAACGGCTTATTACACAAATTGCTAGGGCAAAGCAGAACAGAGCAGATGTACTGGTAAGCCTTGATGTGCAGCGCAAGGAGACCGGAAGAAAGCACTGGCACGGAGCTGCAGAGAAGCATCCTCACACGTAGGAGGAAGACTGAAAGCATTTGCTGAGAAAATGCCTTGATACTTAGATCTGCTTTTCCTGCAAAGCCTGAAGTTGCTGTCCCTTCCCATGGGAGGTACAGCCAAAGCTGGCACTTGTTACTTTCTGATGGCTGCTTGCTCCATGCTTATGTCCTGCAAACAGGAGGACTGGAGGGAAGCGCAGAAAGTCATCACCTTGGTTAAAGCACTGCCAATGCATTAGGGATCAAGTCTCCTTCACTTACAGGATCCTGTTCTTCAACAGCTCTGCAACTCCAAGATGAATATGCACAAAGCCACATGTCTGACAGATTTGTGGAAGTTCACACCGGCAGACAAGTCATCAGAAGAAATAAGAATAGTGATTAACATCATTTTTTAAAAAAAATAAAGGACTAACAATCCAGTAGAACCACATTTCATTTTCTTATGAACTCTTATTCTTCATCACTCTGCAGTAACAAATAAAAGAAGCCAAATCAGTTGTCAAAATGATTATTTATTTCTACCTGCAAGTACATCTCTCCAACAAATAAAAATATCAAACAAGCCTCTGACCTTGTAAGCCTTATCCCAGGCAGGAACACAGGGAATTAGTACATAAATCATAAACTTCTGTTTCTGAAACCTGTTTCCCAGACTGAAAAACCATTTTTAAGGTCAGAAATCTGGCATGGAAATAGCAAATGATTTAGGTGTAGAGAAGCTATTGATGAGTATAAAAGGTGGCTTCTTCTATGAAGCCTCAGGTGTTGGTAAGGATCAGTAATAACACAAGGCATGCCAGCTCTGCCTATCCTCTACTGACAACTGATTGCATTTTTGCGTACAGCTTCCCTTTCCTTAGGCAATGTAAGTGCTCCAGGTAACAGATCCACTTATTGTCTCATTAGAACCACAAATAGTAAAAAGAAAAAGTAATAAACAACAAAATTGTACTCTCTGTCTTCCTAAACATATGCTTCTGGAAAGGATATTAGTAATTCTATCACCAGCTTTACTCTATTTTTATTTTATTTTCTGCTAAATGTTATGCTAAATTCTCTTGCAGTCGACATACACAACGCATATAACCTTACGAACAGGACTTTCTGTTCCTAAGTTAGATGGGCTTGTCTACATAACACATTTCTTATTACCACAGAATAAACCAGAATGTAAACATACAGCATATTAATAACCCAGCACCAAGTCCCTATGTGGACTGTTGCCTAATGATGTATGTAATGTGTGTAAGGCTACAGCAACATTAAAACATTTTGTCCTACTATCAAATGAGAACCAGATTTCCCTAACGGTGAAGCAATGATGTTGTAAATTGCTGATGAACCTTAGAAACGTAAGGACTGGTCAGGGTAACAATTACAGAACAGCTATGAACTGGTTTATTAAAATATTTCCACAATGTATGCTTGTTGTGAGGATCTCATACTTTTGCTGGCAGCAAAAGACACTGATTCTGTTCTTTGAGTATTTAACATTTAACTAGAGTGGTAGAAAATACATATTGTATCAATGACACCAACTTATACACATCTTCAGTAAGGCTATTGCAGTTCCACAGCTCAACAAAAACTTTTTATTGTCTTTAATTATGGTCTTAATTGTAACAAACTAACTGACCTAAGCCAATTTGGTCTTTCAGACTTCCATTCCTGTCAGGGGTAATAACCAATAGGACACTCTGAGTACTCAAGATTTTCCACAAGATACTCTTAATAAAGAACTTTTATAAGTTACGTTGCTTCTTTAGAGATAGGATAATGTTTCCCTGCACTTGATGAGCAGTTACAGTCCATGTAATGAATCAGCAAAGAGCAACTATGGATCTGTAAATTATCACCTTAGCTCGTGCACTAAATTCTCCACACTGACAAGTCCCAAGATCCCAGAAGAGGTATACAGAAGAACTGGAGCATAGCAGGAAAATGCAGTGGGATGCCTTTAATCTGCCCAACCTCAACATCATGGTATGAAAGATATCTGTATGCAGTGAAGAGGTGAAAACTTACCTTGTTTGTTTGTCAGATGAGCCTGTTTTAATTTCAGATGAATCATTCACGAGGTGGAATTATCCAAAAGATATTTCAACACTTACAAGGGTAAGAATTCCATAGTAAGAGTGCTTACTTTAAGTGTATGCTGCTAAGAGGTCTAGATATTATTTCCTCTACTACCTTCCAGAATTTTTTCCTTATGAAGTTCAACTATCTTTTCAGAACAAATCTATTCAGGAAGTGGAAATGGGATAGCTATGCAGTGGGTTATTTTTTCCTTTGAGTAGCTGACAGCACAGAAGTGTCCTTTGATGATTAGACTGATTCTGTTTTGAGAAGAAAAATCATGTTTACTACCCACACACTTAATGGAGTAAGGGGAAAGGGAGTAACATGACATGGAATAAAGACAAGAGGGAAAGAATTCATTGCAGAAGGTATTATATACAGGAAAGTTTGGCAATGAAGAATGTTTGAGTGCTCAGGATACTGGGGAAATATTTAAATTCATTCTGCACAAATTCAGCATCTCCATTGTACAAATAAAGGCTGCTAGCCATTTAATAACTTCCTCATTTCTGCACACTTGGTCCAGTCTTGGTTTTGTCTGTCAAAGTACCAGTCTGTTTTATGGCTTTGTGATATAGGGCTATTTTTTTAAACATCATTCATCTCATATAAGGAAACACCCAGTAAAGCATAAGACCATGGTGAAGAGCATTACTCACTCAATACAGCCATCAAAAAGGTCAGCTCAATGTCAACAACTCAGAATGAAATTAAAATCAGTTGTCTAGGGAATTACAAGTAAATAATTGCAGAGTAAATAATATGCCACTGTCACAAAAATTACATATTTTCTCTTCAAAGATGAAGAGGTATAACGTTACACTCATTCCAAACTTCTGTTTTACAACTTATACTTCCAAACTTCATTTTTCAAAGGGGATTGAGCAACCTAACGTAAAGGCCCTGAGCATGCCTGAAGCTACTGTGTGCGTTCAGCATGCAGCATGTTGTTGCACACAGGCATTCAGCAGGGAAAAATTAAATACCGTCTAAGTCTGAAGTTAGGAGATGTCTGATATCTTGGCTGAAAGGAAAGGATTATGAATTTCCTGTTAATGAAAGGATCATGAATTGAGTTGTATTAGTACATGAGTCACAGAATCACAGAATGATTGAGTTTGGATGGGACCTCTGGATCCATATGGTCCAATCCCCCTTCCAGGCAGGAAGCTGAGTACTCAGATGTACTTCTGCACACCTGGGAAGAGGCAAAGTGAAAATGTAACTAAAAGGAAAGACAGAAACTAGGAACTCCATTGCAGTCAGGAAGCCTTGTTGGGTGAGTGAGAGCAAGCAATGGCAGGGTTATGTGGTACCCATCATGACAATCTAGGGTTCACCTGATATGGATAGACAGGAATAATGTTGTACCCTGGACCCTGAAGCAGCCAATTTTCCCAGAAATCCATGGTCACATTGTTGCAATGATATCATTTACGGCTGGCATGGCAGAAAATCATCCAGATAATCTCCCTGCTGCTTTCTTTACTGCCCAGGTAGTAACGCATGCACCAGTACAGGCTGGGGGCTGACCTGCTGGAAAGGAGCTCTGAGGAGAAGGACCTGGGTGTCCTGGTGGACAACAGGTTGGATGTGAGCCAGCAGTGTGCCCTTGTGGCCAAAAAGGCCAACGGGATCCTAGGGAGCATTAAAAAGAGAGTAGCCAGCAGGGCGAGGGCGGTGATCCTCCCCCTCTGCCCTGGTGAGGTCGCATCTGGAGCACTGCATGCAGTTCTGGGCTCCTGAGTACAAGAAAGACAGGGAACTGCTGGAGAGAGTCCAGCGTAGGGACACAAGATGATTAGGGGTCTGGAACATCTCCCGTACGAGGAAAGGCTGAGAGAACTGGGGGTCTTCAGCCTGGAGAAGAGGAGACTGAGAGGGGATCTAATCAATGTATATAAATATCCGAAATGCGGGAGACAAATGGAGGAGGCCAGACATTTAATTAGTGCCCAGGGCAAAAACTGGAACTCAGGAGGCTGTGTTCCTTAGATACACATCTAAGGTTTCTTAGATACAAAACTAAAAAAAAACTTCTTTACTCTGAGGGTATTGGAGCGCTGGAACAGGCTGCCCAGAGAGGCTGTGGAGTCTCCTTCTCTGGAGATATTCAAATCCCACCTGGACACCTTCCTGTGCGACCTGCTGTAGGGAACCTGCTTTTGCTGGGGGGCTGGATTAGATGACCTCCTGAGGTCCCTTCCAACCCCTACAATTCTGAGAATCTGGGTATACAAGCTTGTAAAGACATTTCTGTAGTTAAAAGATTTTGTAAGTGAGCCAAGAGAGTTCAGATAGTTGTGATACATTTTCTGCTGATGGGGTAGCAGAGCTTGGTGCACTTATAGCGTGAATGAGGAGGTTCCTTAGCAGTGCTGCACCTTCATGGAGGAGCAGCCTACCTCAGGAGACAATGCTAATGAAGAGACAGTGATCCCCTAAATCAACCGACACCTCTTGGGCCCCCAAAGCTTGGCAAAGTCAGGAAAAAACATATCTTACCCTACAAATAGGGAGAATTGGTAAAAGCATTGCAAAATATTGGTTTTGATATCTGTATTATTTGGGGGTTTTGGAGTAAGTTTCTTAAATCATAATGCTATGGAGTGTACTGAGGAACTTATCTGAAGTAGGAGGGCAGGCAGCTATACTAAATGCTGATATATATCCTTGTGGCAATAATACAGTATATAATTTCAAATGCTCTGGAGACCTTAATAAATATTTATGGACACTTTCACGTAACACTTTGTTTTAAATTTTCTAGAAAAGGTTGAATTGTATTATAACAAATTCTCATTTTTCCTGACCACAATAACTTAAAAGAATATCCTGGAGATGATTTTGGAACTGATTCATTTCAAAAAAATATATATACAATGTATATGCACATATGTGTATATAAGAGGACCCAGCATTAAATCCATAAGCAGCCTATAAAAGGGGGAAAAATATAGACATTTATTACAATAGACTACTCTTGCCAAGCTTGTAGTCTCAATGTTTTGTAGCCAGTTGCTGCTAGCTGAATCTTCAAAGGACACTGAATATTCCATGAAAGGAAAAAAAGACTCTTGTTTTACAAATGCAAAAATAAGTATGATGTATAAAATATTTTTTTTTTTGTGAAAAAACATGTTTTTTTGTACATTTCCACTGTTTCTTTTCATCATAAAGGCACATAAAATGACCAAAACCAAGATAAAATATACAACTACAAGCCAAAATTATTTTATATTTGCATTGCCTAAATAATGCTATGACAAGTGATTATAAAGTGGAGGAGTTCATAGAAAAATTCTGTATGCTGTGTAAAAGATGAGAAGGAGCTTGGTTTTCCTTTGAAATGGAAAATGTGTTTATTCAAATTAATTCATCATCGGAGGCCAGCAGTAGAAAAGAAACCCAACACTTGCACAATACAATTGCAGTAAGAAGAAAGCACAGCTCAAAACCACCTTACATTTCTATGAAAAAAAAAAAAAAAAAAAAAAAAAAAAGATGGATTAGAGCATTTCGTGATACCAGGTACATTTCTTCATATCCTAGCTATCCCTTCTATGTAGACACATTGGCATTTGCTCAATCTCTTGTTTAAAGCAACGTTACAAGGAACCATAGGTAACGCTCTAGCTGGAACTCACAATGATGGCCCTTACGGCTTTGTGTGCTGTGGCTTTATGACCTACACTATGGCCAGTGGATCTCCTTGATTACCTACAACGTGTTAGTTATCCCTCACTTCTCAGCTCAGAGCTTTTGTCCTGAGATAAGCAGATTTGCTATGGAAGCTGGGAGCCATCTTCCATGTTCCTTGGAGGAGCAGGGGGCTCTGAAGCCATGCCCTTGTGGCCAGCCTGCAGCCCACCTCCCACCTTGGGGGCACAAGGGAGCCTCTGCAAGGAAGGGTCCTGTGGCTCAGGCCAGTGCAGGCCGCAGGCCAGGCAAAGTGAACGACAGCAAAGCCTCCATCTGGTCACTTCCACAGAGGTGGTGGAGAAGGACTGTGGTGTATGCTTAGTACGTGATATTGCTAAGCATTAATAATGCTTCACAGAGGGCCATATTTCTCTCAGTTGTGCTGCAGTGCAGATTCAAGGTTGAGGCCCCTTTGAAGTGTTTATTTTGGATAAGGTGTCAACATTGACAAACAGATCCTTTGGGGGATCTTTTGACCAGTATGACCAGTTTCCTTCTTGCTGTAACATCCAGCTTACACAAGTTCTTTCATAACCACATCAGCTTCTCTATAATACTGCTTGGTTACCTTCTGAAGGCCTCTCCAGAAACGTAACATGTTCCTCTGCTACATGGAAACTCTTCTCTCACATCCTGTTTATTTTTCCCAGGGCTTAAATGTATTACACAATACTTATGTCAACATTTTACTTTGCTTAAATAGGTCTTATTCCTCCATGATATATTTTATTCATTTCCCTAGTCACATCAGGTAAACATCTCTCCCACCAGTATCAGCACTCTGTTTCTTTGGACTCTTCTCCTGCATTCATCCATTTCTACAAGACTTTCTTCTTCCTACACTTCCAACTCCATGATTTTACATGGAGAACATTTATCAGAAGAAGTCCTCCTTTCCTGAAACCTTTCCCCTGGTGAAACACACCCAAACCTCCATTGCACAAACCTGTGAATTAGAGGAAAGGGGCGTAGGTGAGGTGAGCGTGGGAGGTGTCAGGGGAAGGCAGGCCCCTGCTTCCACGGATCACAGAAGCACAACAGGCCAGAGTCCAGCCATGGGAGAAGAGAATAAGAGTCACTCTGAAAAATGTAACCCCACAGAGGACAGGGTGATGGTAAGTGCAGGATGGCATCAAGTGCACAGGGAGCAGACCTTGGGCCTCCCATCAATCAGTCGTTTTGTCACCCTTAGGAGGTTGCTTCTATTGCAGCCATCTACTCTGCCTAAAAATTCTCCTGACTACAGGGAAAAAAAAAATGGAGAAAACCAGCTCTGACCCACATGGAAAGTAAGTGAACTCCTTCTCCTCAAGGACAATTTTTTTGGGACTTTCCTATTCTGTGCTCTCTGTGACCCTTCTTGTCGCTATATCTTCTTTTTAATATCCACAATGACTACAGCATTATTCATACCACTGGATCCTCCCATGATGTCTAGTCTAGTGCTAGTCTGGCACTCTATAACCCCAGGAGATTACATGAATGTTTGCCTGCCCAGAGTTAAATCTGTTTGGTGGCAATATTTAGAAAAGCAGAAATCTAAAAACAATTCCTAGATTTTCATATGGTTATTGTTACACAAAAATTCCAGTTTACACTACCTGATAAAATGCTCAATAGATGCTTTTTGTTGTCACTGTTATTAATTTGAAAGGCAGGAGTGTAAGGTAAGGTGAATATTCAGAATAAACAGAGTGCAGAAATGGCATTCATTCCAGCTATGTCTATTTTCTCCCAAAGGAAAGAATTAGTGCCTGTCATGTATCTGTGTCACTTGCTAACCATGCAGTTACTGTGACTGTGTTAACCATGGCTCTGTTTCTGTTTCCAATGGGAACTGAATGCCAAACTCTTTGATGTTCATCTCATCTTCTGAACCTGAATGTTTCCATAAATTGCGCAGGTCTATCTCTAACAAAATCCTTACTGCTTCTGACTTCTAATGATTTCTCTTTCAGATGAAGAAGTTGCCAAAGCGAATTATTATTTCTGGTGTATTTGCAGTAATTGATTCATGTTTGTAACAAGTGGGAAAATGTCACCTGAATACAAAACAAGGTGCCTTGCCTGCTGAATTTCTTTTTGTATCTATTCAGTGCTTTGGTAATGACAATGAATTGGACATTTTTGTCTAATTTTCCAAATGCAAAAGGGAAATATGTTGATATATGTTAAGATATAAAAATTGTGATTTTAATGATTTTTTTTTTTAATAGCGAAAGCAATTAAAAGGCTGGACCCAGACCTACACGAATTAGGACTAATATAGCTTGTTCCTACCAAACGCATTCTTTTATTTCAAGAGAACTAACTGCATCTGGATTTGCAGAAGAAAGATGAAACTTCATCAATGTGTGGTCTAGACCAGATATGTTTAAGGGAAATATCTGACTTGATTGGGTTAAAGTAATCTTTTTCCTAACCTTAGCTTTTTGCAAATATATTCATATTAAAGAGCTGTGTGTACAAGTCTGGTGCTGTTTATTTGAATTTATTTTCAGGCTTATGAATAGAAATGACTTTCTGTGTGCCATTTTTATTCCTACATTATAAAGACCAGCAATTCTATAAAAATTATATAAATAGGTCAACAAGAAGAGATAGGGTTTGCTCTGCCTAATTTCCTCCTAATGTTGACTACAGAAGCTGTTGCTTTTCTAAACTTCGTGGAAAGTTTTATTTGTTCATTTATTTCTTTGTTTCTTGTCCAACGATGATTCATCATTGTGCAGGCTGGTATGATTTCCGAAATTGCTCCGGAAGTAAAAATATTCCTTTTTAAGTGAAAATTTGGAACTTTTGCCTTCTCACTTCTGCCTTGTTTCCCTGCTCCATGAGGCTTGCTGGGTGCTGGGGAATGCTGCTCACAAGTGGGAAAGACGCTGACAGGGCACTTTGGGAAGCAGCAGACTCTGCTTTCTGCTCTGTGCAGAATTCACCATGAGCAGGAAGGCAGAAGGTTGCTGGTAAGCGACAGGCTTACATGCTTTAATGAAGTAAAGAGGGATACAGATATTAAAAATCCCAGTGCATTTCCATTTCTCTACAAAAACATATTTTTCAGGGTTTTTTCACTGTTTTTTTTTCTTCTTGCTTCAGTATCCAATAAAATCCATCATTCATTGTTTTAACAGCCCTTCAGTACTGCCTGGGGGTTGTTTATGTCTTCTTGGTAGGACACTAATTTTTAAATTATTTCTGTTTTGAATATCGAATCTTTCAATCTACATATTTCTCGATTTCAAAGTACTATTACTGTATTTGGGAAAATAATCTACTTAAATTCTGTCATTGGCCATTTTCTCAAAGCTTGCCTTTTCCTAACGTTTTATGTGACTGACCAATAGCATTTTCACCTTGAGTTTTTGTCAAGGATTCAAGGGAGAAGTGATATGATAACTGATTTCCCTAATTTCAGGTTTTCCATTACCCTTTGTGGAATAATATATCTTGAATGATGGGCAAAGACTGAAGACCTAGGCACTTCACCAGTGGGGAGGGAAGTTTTAGTATCTCATTGCTGACAAATCTCCTGTGGTTCCTAAAAGTCAGTTTTCTTCAAGACTTAAAAAAATCACAGTGGTTAAGCCATCTCTAGCCAGCCCTGATGGAGAAAAAAAAAATAGAAAACATAAACCAGAAAATTCATGCTCTATGTGTAATTTTAAATGCTTTTGTGGTATAAATTCATAACTTGAATCAGTGGTGTAATCTGTACTTTCAGAGTTGCTCAGATATGTATGAGCAGGGCAGAGAGGAATTTCCAAATAGAGACAAAAGCTTTATTCTGTTACTGCTTCAAGGACAAAATCTCAATCATTCTGGTTCTGCTTTGAGGATGTAATCTCTATCCTTTTGCAATGAACACGAGGTAAAACCTGCATTGACTACAGCAAAAGAAAGAATTCACACTAATATTCAAACTATAGTTAAGACTCGCCCATGTGAAATAAATGAGCTATCACTCCTGTTCTACAGATGAGAAAACTAAACCGCTGAGATTCTGTAGGATTTGCTTAGTGTTGCATGCAAAGCTGAGTACAACCAGGCACTTGCCTCACAGTCTCTCTCCTTAATAACTGGACCACACATTCTTTCTAAATAGAGTTGAATGAAAAACATTGTCTGAATGATTATGTGTTAACTCTAAAGAGTCTCACAGAAATGTTTATGCTCAGTAAGTCACATGCTGGTGAAAATTCTTCTGTGTCCTACATAACTTGAAACAATTCTGAAGTCAAGGCAGAATTTATAATATAGATTTACATCTACAGAATTTTTGGTTTTGAATGAAAATTGTTTTCTTTATAATAAGTAAAAGTCAGGCATGAATAATGGAGGCGTGCTATCATGAGCTCAGAGAAGGTATATATAAATGAACTTACAGCAGTCATACAAAAACTCACTGCCTTTCATTTCTTCATCACACAAAACACCACCAAGTATGACATTGCAATTTTTCAGATGCTGTTTCCCTGTTTGTTTTACACACCAAAAATTATTATTTCTTGCCCATAGCCAGCAGTGATGACTCTGGAATTCAGCATCTATAAAATTGCCTATGAACCTCAGATGTATCATCCCATGCAATTGTCTCCCAGCAAATATTCATATTAGAGATTTGCTTCGGACAATGCTGCAGTCTGCCTGTTGACTCTACACTTGTAATCAATTCTGCTGACTAAACTCTTGAACAATTCCCAGGCCTGTAATTTTCACTTCCTGAGGACAGCTAACATGGTGGGATCAACCTGGCTGTACTGCGAGGTGATGATGCTTGATCTTCCATGTTTGGATGCAGAGCATTTTCTGAAAATTTGTAACCAAGACAATTTCTTCCTGACAAATGATATAAGGTTCTGATAGGCATCTGCTCCTTTCCCTCTCCCATGTGAAGTTCTGATAGGCCAGCTCTTGGAAATCTGTACCTCTCTCCTATGCCATCTGCTAATGGCAGTCACTACCCTAGTGACAAATTCCTGAATGCATATTCCTTTTATTCTCTCCCAGCAGGATAATTCCTTTGTGCTTTTATACGAAGGAAAAGAAAGATAAAGAGTGAGTCAGATAACTGAAGACAGGAGCTGACAGAGATGAGAAATGAGCGTAGTCTTGCAGGCATTGGGCTTCAGAATGGCTGGTGCAACTTCAGCGGCATGCATTTTGAAGAACTGCAGTTCTGTATGTGCTCACCAGTAGCCATATCAATATGTAGCACATTACTCTGGAGCAATGACATTGCCCAAGTGTGCCTTCCTCCTTCATCTCACAGCAAGGAGATGAATCTCTGCTGATGACCTGGATAGAGAAGATGTATTTTTCATTCCCAGGATAGTCTCTTTGCTTTCATTCTGGTGGTTTTTATCCAGTCTTGTCAGGGTAGAGCATTTCACTTTTCTAACTTCTCTAAGTTTAGGACAAGCATTACCTCCCACTTGACAAATTTTAGGCATCTTTCTGATTGGAGTTGGCAGGAAAGAAAAGTTGACAATCTACACAGAACGCCTTTTGAAAAATAATATAAAGGCTTTTCAGCTCAGTCAAACTAAAGCCCCTGTCTTCACCTGTTGTTTCTTACAAAAGCAGAAATTCTGAGGAAAAAAAAAAAATGGAATTACTGAAAATGTGATGTTTCCTAAAAGAGAAATATTGCCTGAACACTTACGCTTTCCATCACTGGAGCCACCTTGGAAGCTCCACCTTGCATCCTGCTACAGGACCACTGACTGCAGGAGGTTGTTGCTGCAACCCTGGGCTCTTGCTTTGCTCTACAATGTTCAGCAGAGAGCAGACAAAGTCATTGCTGAAAGTCTTCTAGCTCTGCTTATAGTAACAGCTAATAAGCTGCTGTTTTGGAAGACGTTTTAATGATATATCTGTTTTGCCCACAAAAATCTGCAGCACCTCTGATACCTGGTACAGTAGCATGGCAACTGAAGAAATCAGAAAGAAATAAAGCTCCTTTGTACTTTTGGGCCACTTTTTCTCTCTGCAGTCAACAGGAGGTTTGTCATGACTTCAAAGGGAGCAGAAACAGGCCCTCTGTTTGAAGTTTAGTTTGCAAGCTTCTGAGGAATGCTACAATGGCTCAAATGCAAGATGAAAATTGAAGGGTTGAAACATTTAATTAAAAAGAAAATCAACAAGTAAAAACACCCAACTTTAAAGCCATAAGGAAAAGCTTCATCTGTAAAGAATATGGTCTTAAAACCCTTCAGGGACAAACTGTTGTAATTGTTAGCCTTGCACCAACGAGCAGTCACTTCCACTGGAGAGAAAAATACAAAGCAAAACAAAACGAAGGAATTTTCAGCTTGTGTTGATTCATCATCATTTAACAATGAAAACAAAAAGGAAGAAAAGAAAAATGAAATTTCCTAGTTGCTGTAAGGCAGTTCTGCTGCTGACTTCGTCTTCTTTACATCAGTGTGAAGAAAGCCGAGACTCACCTGAAGTGCCCTGGTGAGGGTTCCTCTGAAGTAAGCAGGTGGCTCTGCAGAGAAAGTGGGCAATTTCTTGCATGTTGTTATCACAATTTCCTTAAAGAGGAAAAAAGAGAAACAGAGAGGGTGCGCCAGCACACTGTGGCATGATCCAGCAGCCCTCAGAAGCACAACTTCATGATGGATCGCCCTGCCACTATGGGCTCTCCTGCTCTGTACTTGGGCTGGTGGCTAAGGAAGCGCTGGCCCGTTCAAGATTTTCCCCCTCAGTTGCACATAGTGGGAAAAGGATTCAGCAGAAACTTGTGGCCTGAGCAAGGAACTTGAGAAATGAAAAATGTTTGGTAGATTTTAACAAATTTGCACTGCCATCATCTTCTTATATGTTGCTGTATGTATTTTACACAGGGAAAGTTAGAAATATTCAGCTGGGAGAAATGGCTGATTTCACTGAGGTACTTGCAAGCATTGGCTTTGACAGATCTTACAGGAGATGTCTTGGCTGAAAGGTAAATCCATTCATAAAAGTTACTAGAGGACTGATAAATAGCAATCATAAAACAATTATTGTAAACATTTCTAGATCCTTTGTGTTTATTTGAAGGCACATTTAATCATTCTGTATGCTGTTGGTGTGCCTGAGATGATCAATACTATATGGAGATGGGTAAGTAGAAAATGATGATACAAAATATACAGCAGTCAATGTATATGTTAATCAATGAATACACTTTTACGATGAATCTGAAAACACATCCTTATAAATCATTCTTCACCACTCTGGAGCAATGTGTCACATCTTCCAACATTTCAGCTTGTTAAGACATGACAGATGAAGTGTCACTGTGTGATTAGTAATAGGGCAGGGTGCGGTTGAGTTAAACGAAGTCTGAACCACTGCTCCTCACTCAAAACAAACCCAGTTACTAACTGTCTGAGAAAGACCGAGGACACCCATCTCCTGTCATCCCCCATCACACTATCAATAACAAACCAATCTCCACCTACTCTCCACACTTTCATCCTCCTCTTTTAGAGCTCATTCCCCTGCAATTCCTCTTGGTGGGAGCATGATGACCCTCAGGAAAACCCGCCACTGGGTCCTGGCTCTCATCGGTTTGAATTGTGTGTCCTACAGGGGTCTGAGATAATATTCTCCTAAAACTGCAGGACCCAAGCTGCACTAGGAATATGCATGTGTTGACAGAGGCAAAGGTAGAGTGGCTGTACCTGTGTGCCCTGGAGTGTATCTACTGTCTCCAACTACTGATTTCCAAGCTTGTAAATCTGTGTTTGCCCTCAGGATGTGCTAAACAACTGAGTCCAGTACTGATGTTTTCAAAGGTATTTGCTGAGATGCTGTGGAGAAGTAAGAAGAAGACACATAATGAGTTTGCTGTAGAAGATGAACAAGCATACCTGCTGAATGACTACCTTATTAGCAGAATAGATAAAATGAGCAAGTCAGAGGCAAGGGAAGACCTGAAACTCTATAGAGGTTATTAAGAGTAGTGGCATATCTCCTTGCATTTCGTTTTCAAAGTTACAGTATACAGCACAGACAAGAAAACATTTCAACCAATGACGCTGTCCTGAATACTAGTTTTACCTTATAAGTTAATAAAATATATAAATGTGTGTCCTTTTCAGTTCTTTCATCTCAAAAGATCTTTCTCTTTCTTTCACATCATTAAGAAAAAAATGTCCAGCTCCCATAGAATCACTATCAGAGTAATTTTTAATGAATTATTTCAATTTCTCATTCACTACCATCTTGGAAATGATGCCAGAAATTTTCATAGAATCATAGAATTGCTTGAGCTGGAAGGGACCTTAAAAGGCCATCTAGTCCAACTCCCCTGCAATGCACAGGGACCTTAAAAGGCTAGATCAGGTTGCCCAGAGCCCCGTCCAGCCTGACCTTGAAGGTCTCCAGGGACGGGGCATCCACCACCTCTCTGGGCAACATCTGCCAGTGCTTCACTATCCTTATTGTAAATATCTTTTTCCTTATATCCAGGCGAAATGTCCCCTCTCTCAATTTGAAACCATTTCCCCCAGTCCTATCACAACAGACCCTGATAAAGAGCCTGTCCTCTTCTTTCTTGTAGCCCCCCTTAAGTTACTGAAAGGCCGCTGTCAGGTCTCCCCAGAGCCTTCCCTTCTCCAGGCTGAACAGCCCCAGCTCTCTCAGTCTGTCCTCACAGGGGAGGTGTTCCACCCCTCAGATCATTTTTGTGGCCCTCCTCTGGACATGATCCAACAGCTCCATGTCCCTCCTGCACTGAGGACTCCCCATCTGGATGCAGCACTCCGGGTGGGGTCTCACCAGCGCAGAGCAGAGGGGCAGGATCACCTCCCTTGCCCTGCTAGCCACGCTTCTTTTGCTGCAGCCCAGGATGCGGTTGGCTTTCTGGACTGTGAGGACATGCTGCTGGCTCATGTCCAGCTTGCCATCCACCAGTATCCCCAAGTCACTTTCAGCAGGGCTCTGCTCAATCCTTGCATCCCACAGCTTGTATTGATAATGGGGGTTGTTGTGACCCAGGTGCAAGACTTTACACGTCTTTATTGAACCTCATGAGGTTCTCCTGGGCCCACTGCTCCAGCCTGTCCAGCTCCCTCTGGATGGTATCGCATTCCTCAGGTGTGTCAACCACACCACACAGCTTGGTGTCATTGTCAAACTTGCTGAGGGTGCACTCGATCCCACTGTCGATGTCGTTGATGAAGACGTTAAAGAGGATCGGTTCCAATACAGAGCTCTGAGGGACACCACTCGTCACCAACATCCATTCAGACATTGAGCCATTGATCACCACTCTGTGGGTGCGATCTTGCAACCAGTCCTTAACACATCATATGGTCTACCCATCAAATCCGTATCTCTCCAATTTGGAGAGAAGGCTGTTATGGGATATTGTGTCAAAGGCCTTCCTGAAGTTCAGATAGATGACATCAGTGGCTCTTTCCTTGTCCACCGATGCCGTTATTCCATCATAAAAGGCCACTAGGTTGGTCAGGCAGGACTTGCCCTTGGCGAAGCCATGCTGGCTGTCACAAATCACCTCCCTGTCTTCCATGTGTCTTAGCATAGCTTCCAGGAGGATCTGTTCCATTATCTTCTCCAGCACAGAGGTGAGGCAGACAGGTTGGTAGTTCCCAGGGTCATCCTTTCTACTCGTCTTAAAAACAGGTGTGACACTGCCTTTTTTCCAGTCACCAGGGACTTGAGCTGACTGCCATTTTAGCAGGTTTCCTTTTAGTTCATCTACCCTTAGGCACCGTTGAGAATATTGGACCAGAAGGGAAGGGTAAGACTATTTCAGAAAATTTGTAGTTTACAATGAGGGCATATTTGGGGAGGAGCATGTCTTAATGGGGGATGGAATTACGCTATGAAGGAGAGAGAGGCATGGTAAAGTCTCCAGGAAAAAGAAAAAAGGCAAATGTGAAACAACTTGTAGAATTGCACAAGGCTTACGCTTGTCTCCCAGCAGGAGTACGGCAAATAACGTTCTCCCCTATGGAATATAAATCGTACCTTTTAAGTGCTAGTGCTGAATCCTTTCTACACAATTCTCATCTCCTCTAATCTCAGGATTTTGATTCTGACAGAAAGGTAATCTCTCTTTTTGATGTCAAACTATCTTTTATCTATTTCCAGAAGCACTAAAGTTACTGTTTCCAAACACTACTGATCTCCACCTAAGCTTGCAAAAGGCAGAAGAACTTGACAGGTCTGGTCAGAGATATGAAGGAATTGTGCCTTCAGGTCCTACACAGTAACAAAACAATCATGTTGCCTGTTTTTTACCTGTTGATCTTATTCCCGTTCATATATTTCAGATTTTGTTTTTCGATCTTCCATTTTTGCAGTCTTAAAATGTATGCTTTAAACCCTTCACCATGAATGAGTCACTAGGCAATTTAATCTTTCCTAGATTTAGAGAAGTCACCTCTAGATTACATTAAATCTTCCCTTAATTTATTATAACACACCAATTAGATACAGCAACATGTCAAAAAAATTCCTTTTGTTGTTTCTGAGTTGTAGGCAGATCATTTCTACTTGGCTTTAATTTGGTTCTACCTTTTCTTCAATTAAAGTTAATGAAGCAAACATTTCATTCTGCTTCTCCTTAAAGCATTTCATTTTATTCCTATTCTACTTGTTTTAATATAATTAACACAATAGGTCTAATGATATCTTGGGTCCTGTTTGAAAGCAAAATGGCATTCATCTTCCGTAGCACAACAGTCTGCCAGGAACAGTGATATTCAGTTTTTGTGCTTTACGGCCCATTCTAATGAATAAACTCAGACAATGGCATTCAACCTCACTTCAAAGCAAAGTTTTTACCAGCTAGCTCTTTACTCTTTCTGCAGCTGGCTGGATGTCTTCCAATAAATATTCATTTAAGAGAGGCCCATATTGAAGTAAACCCCTTTTTTTAATCTCATATTTTTTCAAGAAAATGAGAACACAAATAGTGAATTTGTCATCTTACTCTTACATCATATTTTTTCAGTAAAGTACATGAGAAATAGGAAAGAAAGAGTGTGGAAAACAAAATAGCTTCTGTCAAATCATAACTGTATACTTTTGTCTGAATAAGCAAACATCTTCCAGTCTGTGGAATAAAAGAGCTGAACATTGGCAATCATTTTCCTCTATTTTTTTTTTTACTAGATCTAAGAGTTTCTCTGAACCTTAGGCAATAAAGAGGCATGCTTTGTAATCCAATATATTAGTTAATTCTTGTTTGCCTACAAATGGTTTAATTTATAATAATACCTATCCCTGAGCCTTTCTAAATGCAAATCATGTTTGTTATATAAGAAAAACTCATATTGTAGCCAAAATGGCCTGAAAGACAGGCCAGGTGTTATTATAAATTTACTCCACTTTCACTGGAAATGGTTATGCCTT
The DNA here is from genome assembly GCA_013399715.1 of Alectura lathami. Lineage (NCBI taxonomy): Eukaryota > Metazoa > Chordata > Aves > Galliformes > Megapodiidae > Alectura > Alectura lathami. The sequence continues at coordinate 64,359 of VXAV01013063.1, read as the reverse complement.
GAAAGTCAAGAATAGATTTTGTCAAGAAAATCAACCCATCTTTAGGTCTGTGATGATACATTTTTCCTTTTAAAAATATATATATATATTTATGGCTAAATGGTATGTGACCGTGGTAGGAGATTTAGAAGAAAAACATAGTAAATTTGAGTGGAAAACAGAAAGGTGTCTTTACAAAAAAAAGGAGTTTTACAAATGGAGTGAATAAACAAAAGGTTTTTACAAGTACAGCAAGTGAAAGGAAGATGTCTGTGGCTTCATAAACAAGAAGGCAACAACATTCCAAGCATTCCATTCTCAGAGAGCACCAAGAGCAGCCCAGCTAACGTATTCCTTTCTAGTACTTGTTTTTGCACCTGCACACTATTCCTTGTGATAACAGTCAGCTGCTCCTGCAAACTGTCTCTTTTAAGCTTGAACAGTTTAGGCTTTTTCTATAACATGTTGGTAAACTTTCTCCTTTTTTTTTTTTTGTCTAACAGAACTGTAAATATTTTGCATAGGTGGGTGCCAGAAGTCAATAAACTCCAAGTACCTTAGCCAGCAGGAAAAGGAGGAGGGTCACCTGCGGATTGGGCAGTAGGGATAAAAAGGGAGCTACATCTCCTACATTTTGAGAGACCCCACAGGAAATGTTCTGTAGACTCTACCTTTATTCAAATAAAGCACGATTTTAACTCTCCTCTGTCTCTGTTTGGAATGAAACTGCGAAACACTGAAGAATTTTCCAAATAAATTCAAACCAAACTTTTGCCCTCAAAAGTGCAGAAAGATGCTGAGTTCCCCGAGTTAACTGCTGTTAGTGGCTGTCTGAATCAAAACGCCACCTTGAGAAGTAGGGTGATTTAGTCCAGCGTCAGCACTGTGCTAATTCCTCTACTGCTGGGACTGGTGCTGGCACCTGCACAGCCTTGTTCTCCAGAGTGTATATGTGCAGGTGCACTACTTTGCCTGCAGCTGGCTTGAAAATGCTAACACAATGCTTTTCTGGACTGGATGGGTATGTGCCAGCCTATCTCTAGAGCTGGTCACCTTTTGAAATACATGTATTCAGCCATCTCACTTGCATCCTAGAGCTTTGATGTGATACCACAACTCCAGTAAGGATACCAATTCTTAACGTGTAAAGACATGTTAACAGCCCTATCTACCAACTGCTGGACCTGAAAACTCATTTCACTCTTGCTTTTGTCCTGTTGTTTTCATCAGGGCCTCAAGGCTTTTATTCCATGACCACTACTGTGACTGGATTGGTTCTGGCTTCCTATGGCAGATGTCTAGGACAGTACATGCAAAAATGTGTGATGTAGTGGGATGAAAGGGCAAACTTGTGCATTTTTATTTTCTTCCTAGTTGCCTGCATGATTTCCATACAACTAAAGTGCTGTATGACTTGTTGCACTAGCATGGCAGAAAATAGTGTACAGATCTAAGAGACGGAGTTATTTAAAACTTCCGAGCCTCAAAGTTCAATTAGCTCTTACCTATTCAGAAATACATACCTTTCAGGCAAGACACAATGTTCCTTTCTTATGATAAACATGGGACTTCCAGGAGTTAAGAGAAATATCTGTTTCCATCTGAGCTTTCCTCGTCTGACAAGTAAGCATGAGCCACAGAGTGTGTGGACAAGTTCAGATAGATAAACCATTCTTCACCCTTTTATAATAGACTCTCCTCTGGCTTTAGCATATGGCCAGGATATCACACAGAACAACAGTTTCTTATTATAGATTAGGAACAGCACTGAGCCAACTGCAGTTTCAAATCCATCTGCCCATATGAAAATAGTTTCTCACTGGGATCTTCCTTCTAATGCTGAGTTATTTCTAACCACAAACCCCTTCTTCCCGTTTGACTTAGGAAACAATATACATTTTAAGAAGCATAATTAAAAGGAACAGACAGCTCCCCCTACCCAGTGTCCCTATACTGGCCTGGCATTAAGTGTGAAGCCCACAAGGCTTCCAGCTCTCCCAGATCCTGTCAGAAAATCTTTGTAATGAACACTGCTGTTTTGTTGATTCAGTATTCAGTGAATATCCATATGCAGTCTTTCTCCTGCAATCGGATTTAGAGCAGACTCTAGGATCTGTGCAGAGCCCCAGTGTAGTCTCTGCATTCTGCAACAGTGCAAGGATCGCTGGCCTTCCCTGAATCAGTATCCATGGTACCATTTCCTAGTTTTCCATTGTCCTCTGTACAAGACTTCTATTTTTAAGGGAAAATATATATATATATATATATATTTATGCTATTTCTTTATTGGTATTGTTGTTTTT
>VXAV01013063.1:33231-61688 GCA_013399715.1 Alectura lathami | reverse complement strand
TTCCTTGTCTGAGCTGTGTATTGGTTTAACTCCACACAAGTCTCTGAGGTTACATTGATCTAAAATTGAGGTAACAGATCAGAGAACCAGGTCTATATTGGTTTTATTTTTGCAAAACCACATCTTTTTCTAACTGCATTCTAAGCATTCAGGATTGTTCCTAGCTATTCTCCTAAATTATTTTCTTGAATTTAAAGTCTGCCTCTGATGTACCAGAAGCAAGGTACCCTGCTCAGCCATGTCCAAGCTCCTGCAGCATTTCTGTGAAATGTGTATGGTATACCACTTACAGAATGGAGAAAAACCTTTTGGACAGGTGAAAAATGGAGCTGCATAAGCTGAGGTGGGCTGTGTCAGTTCTACTTCTAACTAAGGATCTGGTGGGAAACTGAGATGCAAATCAAATAGTACAGTAACAGGTTAACTGTCTGTGTAAATCATAGCTGATCATCATCCAGATACTAAGAGTATCTCCTAAAAAACCCTTGGACTTACAAAAAAAAACAAATATTAGAGATGAATCAGTGGCTCAGAGTTCTTGGTAATTAAATCGTTGTTGAGATATACATTACAGACACATCAAAGAACAATGTGATTTATGCTTTCCATTAGAAGTTGAAATGCGTCTTGGGCACTGACAAGAAAATGCTGACTAAATAAAAGAAAATTGCTACAGACTGTATCTCACTGTAATAGTGATTTACTTAAGGTTAAATTCTGCTGCTGCGCCAGGAGCCATAAGAAAATCTCAAAGCTGATCACACTGACATTCTTTCAGACAGAAAAAATCTTCAGGACAATATAGTGGTCTTGCACATGCACTGTGCTGCTCCTCTTGAGGCAGATGCAAGCAATACATGGCTTCAGGAAGAAACGTGGAAGTTGGAGAATCTAGTGTATGTTTTTCCCTACTGAACAACACTCAGACCTTTCCTAACAGCTGTAGGCACATTTGGCAATGTCTACAGCCTTTTTCAGCCGTGGATCATTTCACTAACCCAGAGAGAGCCAGCTTTGGTATAGCAAATATAATTCCATCAGAACTTTCTGGTTTTTTTGTTTGTTTGTTTGCTTGATTATTTTGTCTGGGGCTTTTAACTAATAAGTTTAGAAAATGATGCTTTGCTGTAGAAAAGGTTAACTATAAGAACAATTAATTTTTCTGCATGTTGGGAACATTTGACAAGGCTTTGTTTAAAGTGATAAAACAAAGGCTGATGAGGAGCTTTGAGCTTTGCTGGAATAGTTCTTCTCAGTTCAAATTCAGTGTGCTAGTTTCAGCCTTTGTTGTATTGATCTAAGTAACTAGTGGATATATGGCCCTTGTGAAACTGGAAGACCTTTTTTTCTGGCTCCTGTCCCTCTCTGTAAGAAGTGAAATGTACAGGTCTTGTGGTGATTACGCAGAATTAAACTATACTTGCACATCTCCAAAACAAAGTAACAAACAAAAATATCCTAGGCTTCCTCATTTCTCCTCAAAACAGCTGAAAACATCATCATTTTAGCCTTATTTACCAAAGAAACGAGGATAAACAATCATGTGATCTGTGTGCTGCATGTCAGTCCAATGTTTCCCTTGGTAACTACCTGACTGCAATTATCCATGTTAAAGAAGGAAAAGAGACATTTTCCCATAGGTGAAAAGGCCAGAGAGATATTTTATGTGAGAAAATAAGCAATCCTTAGACTGGTGTGGGTGATGTTCAGTGCATCAGTATTGAGAAATATATTACTTAATTTATTTACTGTGAGGATTTATATAATAAAGTGTAGCTTGCAGAAATCTGCCATTGAGAAACTTCAACAGTGCAACCAGCTGAAAATGTACTTAGATATGTACATGAATGGCAAACACCAGATTTAACTGAGAGCAAAGGTAAGTTTTGAGTCTGAGGGCAAGGAAGAGATCTGGATCTGTGCAAGCTGGTGGTTAGCTGTACTGTCACTGGATACATTCCTATGACTTCTGGGGTGCTGTAGACTCCTGAGGTACATTTTGCGAGTTTCTAAAAAGAGGTAGAGAGCCATATTTCAGAGAATCACAGGATGGCTGAGGTTGGAAGGGATGTCTTATCTGGTCCAATCCCCTTGTACAAGCAGGGCCATAGGTTGTCCAGACAGGTTTTGAGTATCTCCACAGGTGGAGACTACACAAGCTTTCTGACAAACCTGTTCCAGTGTGTGAGCTAGAGGAGCTATTTCTTAGATTATACACAGATTTTGAAAACTATATCCAAATTTTCTCCACAAGGATGGCACAAGGAATGGCTTGTTTGTTTATAATCAGAGTACACAGAACCATGCTCTACAAACCCAATTTACCTGAAAGGCAATATTGCAACAATTTTTACCAGCTTTTCAGTATTGTCAATCAAATCCACTCAGTTATACTCCTTTTGCCACATAACTGGTGAGCCAGCTAGTAATTTTTCAGACATTCATCACTTTCTTTTGTGCCTAGTTCCAGCCAATTAATTAAAGATTTGTCAGAATAAGAAGTGGACAATTATTGATCTGGACAAAAGCTAACAAGAACTTTTCTTAGATAGCTGGAATGTAGCACAGGGACACTGAAATGTCAGCCTTCTGCAAAATAACGATAATTATATTCAGCAAGGTACATACTCTTGTCTATTTGTTGTTATGGGAGATGTGAAAGAATGAAACAAAGCATATGCTTTTCATCTAAGTTCTTATATTCCCTGTACAATTTCTTTCCCTCATTTTGCTTTTTCTGGCAAAGTTTCCCAGCATGAGGCAGCTCTCCCTCTACCTCATCAGCCACAGAGTTGGGGCTGCTTGAGGGGAACCCTCCACCCCACCATCCTCCCAGCCTGACCCCAGCCTTATTTCATCTTTTTATTCCCCTTTGTGTCTCCAAGCGTTCATAATACCTCTTACTCCTGGGGCTATCTACATGTTCTGGTTGCTTGGAAACCACTTTTGAATGGATATATAGGATTTTGGAAAACTTGTCTTGATAACTCTCCTACCACCTTTCTTATATTGGAGTGTCTTAAGTACTGCAAGTAATTATTTTTAAATTTTCATTCTCCTTGTCTTTAATGTGGTTCTTAGGCTGTTCTCTGTTTTTACAAATGTCACTCTTGCTTCTTTGCTTTTCTTTCATCGTTATCCTCCGATGTGATATTTAGTGTCACAATTCAGTACGTACTTCTAAAGCAATGCAACTGAAAAAGTCATCACAGCCAGAGCCCTGGAAACAGGCTTTGTCTGGAGGTACAATGTAAAAATCACAAAGAGTCTGTACTCCTGAAAATGCCATGAGAGCATAAATAAGAACTGTTCCCTTCATCTATGCCAGCTCGATTCTTCTATTGAATGAGGAGGAGCTGCAGGGCCCTCCCCACCTCTTCTCCTGGGAAACACAAATCTCAAAGAGGCCTTACCCAATTAACACCTCTCTGTAGAAAGATCAGAGACTAAAGTAGGTGGCCGAGCCACTGCAAGAGCCAAAATGAGGGCAGAAAAAAGTACCTTTTGTTCTTCCAGTAACTTAGCTGGCAAAAGAATAGTTCACCAATAACATCCTAGCTACACTTCTCTTTTTAGGAAAACCAGATGTTTTCTGTGTATTGATTATCATTACTGTAACAGTCATATGTGCAGCATGGGATCTTGCAATATGCTTAATTAATTCCATGGACAAAGTTAATATTTTCAAAAGCCCAGAGTGCCCATTTGGGACTCTTTGGGACTCCTAAATCTGTACCCCCATTCCTTAGCAGTCCTCTGGGTTAAATATTCTCAAGGATATTAAGAGAATTCTTAACGTTTTTTTATTCTGCTAGTAGGCTTCAGAATCCTAGGGACATTCTAGCTGATTGTCTAAAAACTATTTTGAAAATGTCAGTTAATTCACTGTAGGTTACTAGCCCTTTCCATTGAACTAATATGCCTTAAGTAACTTGGATCAAATAAACAAATAAACTGATTGACAGCCAAGCAGGTAACTGCACATCTGAAACAGCCATGGAAGTGTTTTTGGTTGAGACCAAGATTAGTGACTGCCACCGACTCTGCCAACGGAGCCCCATATTCATTTGTTATCTGTGCTCTTTCCTTGTCATCCTAGCCTGGAGCTTGATCTTCCCCTGGACCTAGGCACAGACCATGCCCTAACACTCTGGAGATGCAACGACCAAAGTGTCTGTAGATCAAAGGTCTTATGTAAATGTGTATGAAAACATCCCATTGTGCTATGTCTTGGTACAAGTCAGGGGTAGAGCTCCCTCTCTGAAGCTTCAGGATGCTCAGAATTCAGNAAAAAAAAAAAAAAAAAGTTTTTAAAATTATGCTGCTAGTGCTAAATGCAGAAGAGTTTGAAGCTGCTCAGTATGACTACAGAGACCATAGCCCTGCCTGTAGGAAGATACAGCTTCAAGTGAATGCACAGCACAAAGGTTTTCCAGACATCAGTTATGCCACCAAGTTTCCCATTCTACCAGCTCTACTTCCATAAACTATAAGAAAACCGGAGAGGATGTGACTCTTCTGTCCTTTCCTGGGAATTCATACACGCCTTGCACTGCACCAGAAGTGCAGGGAACAGACTTGTTCCACAGGAGAAATGTCCTTCTTGCCACCATCTGAAAAGTCTTTATTTCTACTTTTTAAGGTATTTCACCATTGCATCCTACCCCTATTTTGAAAACTATACTTTTAACGTTATATATATAATAAGCTTGCTAAATATCACAAATTTAGCCTTGTAAATCTGCATATAGACACCAGTCTGGAATTGTTATCTCTTCAGTGATCTGAGAAGATTCAATGATCCTGTTGTTATTTCGGCCAAGTCCTCAGATCCTCTTACTTCTCTTACTTTGTCCACTAACATTATAAAAGAAGCCAAGTGCGTACATCTCAGTGGCCCACACGCCCGGGAAGGAGGGAGCGGGAGGGGGGAAGCATTTATTTAGCTCCCTTTATTCCCATGAGAACGACTAATCACGTGGGAGTAGAACAACAAGTTCTGCTAGGCACACTGAATCTGCTTATGAGACATCCCTGCATACTCTCGAGGTTTCATTAGCTTTAAGTGGATTTTTTCCACTCCTCCAGATCATTGTTATTTCAAAACCAAATTTATTCAAACTAGGGAAAGGCACATTTCTTCAAGTATGCCAACTTCAAGCTCGAGCACAAAATGTACTGTGTGTATTTTTTTTTTATTAGTTCAATGATTAAAATGTGCATCAGTTGCAAACATGGATTTATGGTAAACTCTTTCCACTCTGTAGGGCATGCTAGTAATTAGTGTGATTTCTGTCGCACTTCTAAGATACTGCTGAACCTGAAATTGTTATGGATAAAGACATTTTTCTATACTGGCTATAAGGCAAATATAAGCAGTTCTGTTTCTTATGTGATCACCTAGGGAGAGAGTAACACAACAGCTACACCCAGTGGTAACTACATGAAGTGCTATTTTTCTAAAGAAAACTGCTATGTTTTCTTACCAGGGGTTAACAATCGAGGCCAAACATTAACACTTAAACCAGGTTTAACAGCTACATTTTCATGAAGACAAACTCATTTTTAACTGATTACGAAGTAAGTAGTCTTTCTCTTTCATAATTCAAAAATCCCTTGCAATTTATCTTTAAATGCACATTAGTGGTACTCTTCTGGCCGATGTTCTGTCTTCTCTAAATAGCACACATGAGTAGTGTAACAAATCTTGGGAAGTCAGATATTCTGTTTCTTAATGATTTATTGTGTTTGAGAATTCTACTTCACTTTGATCACAAAAGGTACTTTCAGGCTATAAATCCAGGGAGAGCCTGCTGTATTACATTCTGCATTTGCAACAGAAACTGAAAGGGATGCTCTGATATAAACATGAGCCCTCTCCAGTTCCACAGGCTGTCATGTTAACCTCTGTCTCTGTGGATATAAATACACAAAGTAGGAATAAAATACATTTTTTCCCAACTTTTGGTTTCTGCATCTTAGGTGGACAGGCATCTTTTCATGGAGAAGTTAAACATTAAATGGAAGCTCAACATTTCCATTTTGTTTTAAAGAGAATGAAAATCCTTTTTACGTATTGCTCCATAGACATAGAATTGTGCATTATGTAACTGAACATAATTACATTTAGGATCTTTGATAGTAACTGCACAACCCTAAGAAAACATAAAATAAAAACATATATAGAAAAAAAAAAGAAGACAAAAAGTCTATAGTGCATGGGAAATAATTTTGACATCACAGATTGACTGTCAAAGTAAGAACTGAGAAATTGGAAGAAGCAAAGCATTGGAGTTTCCATCAATATTTATGGTGATAAATGGAGGTCTTTCCTCCATATGGGGTGCATTTTTTTGTTTCTCTTAAGTTTGCACAATGGCTGATTTAAGTTTGACAGATTATCACCTGAGAAAATGTATCAAAATCTCAATTTCGATTCATTGAATTTTACTGGGAATTTAGGAGACATTCCTACAAAAATTAACTATTTTTTGTTAATGTTTTGTTAATGTTTTGTTAATGTTTTGGAAGAACTAACAGATTATTTTCTTTATGGTACCTGAGCTTGGGTTTTTACAGTGGCATTCCCCACTGATATCAAGGAAAATTGATTAACAGTGTGCAGCATGCTTTCAGACTTACAGAGCAGAGGTAACAACATACCATAAAACTCAACAGGTAATCGATTCCAGTCACTTGCTGCCCTGAGCATTTCTGTTGCATGATTTTCTGTTTATACACTCACACAAAACAAGTGTGATGTCCTTTCCAGACACATAAAAAGAGTTGATCCTTCTCTAGAAGAGCAAAGGTACTAAGGATTTAAAAATACAAAGGCAGAGAACATGTGAGGTGACCAGTGCTGAGAAAGGAGGGAAGAACTCTGTCTACAAGTCATCTGCATCCATCAGGGCAACCTTCTGACCCGGCACAGGGTTGAAATTTGGAAACTGCCTTCACTATGTCACCACAACACACAGATCTCTGTCATACCACTTTTCAACATTAGCAGAAGGAAAATAAACCCTACAAAAGTCACAGATTGTTTTTCCCATTCCACTGCTCTAGAAAGAAGCCAGTCAGACCACCAAGAAAACCAAAAGCCACAGAATGAACGAGCACAAGTGATCTCTAAGTCATGCCAACACATTTCACTATTTCACCTGGATAGGCTTAGAGGGGCAGCAAAGCCTCTGCTCAAATCATTTGCTTTCTTTTCATCTGCCTGTCTCTTTCCACACCCAGCCTTCCATTTTTGCTAAAGGGCTGTCACTGCTCTTCAGTGTCACAGCTGAAAGAGCAGCACAGCTGAAAATTCACCAGGTGGGAAAGTAAAGTCCAAAGTTAATTGCTTATTAGCAAAGATGTTTTTTTAGCAAAACTTTGAAGATTGCATTATCCAGCCATGTGTAAGAGCCTCTCAGATCACATTTCTCAATCTAAGTTATTCTAAAACTAGGTCTGCTGATTGCGGTTTGCTTAAAGGACAGTTGAAGGTCACTGGGAGGATGCCAACATATCTGTTGCTGGAATGCATGCACTAGAACACACATCCCATATCAGGCAAAAACATAGCTGAAAGACACCAAACATGACAAGTTTTCACCATAAATCACAGTTGGAAAGCACAATTTGCCCACATACTGCAAGGCATTTGTTGCACAGAATGATCCCTGCAAAGGCAGGTTTCTCCTTGAGATTTATCACCAGTCTTAGCAGAAACCTTGCCACGTGTGGCTGCTCCTCAGTGTCCTCATGAGTAAAAGAAGCCACTTTGTTCTGCTGAACCCAATTGTGCTCCTCATGTGGACAGCAGGTCTTCTTTGCAGTGTTTGTCATTTAGCAAGAAAAATGGGAAGAATCTCTGATGAGACTGATGAAGCCTCTATGCCCCTGTCTTAAACTCAGAGCAGTCAGGGATTACCCTTGCACTGACTTGGCAAGCACAGCTTGGCTTCAGGTTCTATTGGATCCTCAGTACTGGAACTAATGAGGAAAAAAATGAAAGCAACTTTTTGAAGTAGAGAGAGAAGAGTTTTGATTTTTGCTCCTATGTAATATGGGCTAATAAATTCCCAATAAATATTCCAAAGCCTAAAGAGCAAAATGGCATCAGCTTCCAAGGGAACAGAAGGGACTCTGTTCCCAGCAAAAGTTCCCATGGTAGTTCTAAGTCCAGGTCATTGGCCTTTTCCTACTGTAGTACTCACACAAGTACTGTGTACAGCCCATTCTTGCATTCGCTCAAGTTAAGGGCAGAATTATCACTGACTCCAACGAAGACAAGAATTCTCTGACTCATTAATCTTAAATATCAGTTTATATATGCAGCTGTAGCATATGGAGCATGTCTAGCCTATCTGCTGACTCAGGGAACACAGCAGCCAGATGAGCAATTCACAGTCCATTGGTATGCTCTGGTTTTAGTTCTTTTTCTGCTTTCAGTTGCTTCCCAACTCAAGGTTCATCCTAGAAATCAAAGGCATCTTGTTTCATTTTTCTGTGAGCTTTCATAATCGCAGTGTAAATCTCTTCAGAACTCAGACTGCGCCCTTCTCTCTGACACCCACCCAACGTATTCATTGGAGTTGCCCAACACATTCACTGGAGTTACTGCTGCAAGGGTAAGCCAAGGTGTTGTGCCTGTGCTAGGGAATTGTGGGATTTGGGGCACACTGCATCTGCCCTACCCACGCTGGCTAGACATACACTTTGGCTGAGACCAGGCACTTTCTCTTGAGTCACAGCACTTCATGGGCATGCCTGGTGCTTTGCAGCACCTGAAGATCTGACTATTACCGTGGGCACATCGCAAGGATCACAACAGTGGAAAAGTTGGGAAGAGTGTGAAGAGGCACAGAAAATAATGAGATGGGCTTGATGTTTGCCCACAGTTGCACATAAGTGTTTGGGAGAGCTTGCAAGTACACCTGTATGAGAGTTTTATTTTATCTTCCAACACAAAAGATGGGTTGGTTATGCTGTGCTCCTTATTCAAGAGCACATTAACATTTCCTTGGTAAAAACTGTACAGGGTTCACACTAAGCCCCTTAATTCATTCACTTTAAAGGGTAATAAATTCACAGATACCACCACCTCCTTCAGGCTACTTTTTAGCATGAAACTACCATTACTGATGAAGTTCAATAAGCAAGAGCATTCCTCTGAACTGTTTTACTTTTAAGGTTGTGATGGGGATAACAGCAAAGACCTGAGTCAGGCCCACACATCCCTGCTGGCTGTTTGCTCAGCCTCATTTCTTTATTTTACATTTGTGCCTGGTTGCTGTAGGATGTAACACCTTGCTTTGTCTAGCAAGCAAGCAAGCGCTCAGAACAAATTACTCACAGGCTGCAGCTCCTGGCAAAGTCACCTTCATGCTGCAAAACCCACTGGTAGGGAACACGGCACAGTGGCTGTAGCTTGTGAGGAAACTCTCCAAAACATCTTGTCCCCCCTCCTCCAGCATCCTGTAGATGTTTCATCCTGGTTTCAGCTGGGACAGATTTGATTTTCCTCATAGTGTCTGGAATAAAGCTACGTTTTGGCTTTAGGAGAGAAACACTGTTGATAACACACCGATGTTTCAGTTGTTACTGAGCAGTGCTGCAAGAAGCCAAGGACATTTCAGTTTTCAGCTTCTCATACTGTTCTGCCAGTGAGGGGGGCCAAGGGGGTGTAAGGAGTTGGGAGGGGACAGAACCAGGACAGCTGACCTAAACTGGCCAAAGGGATATTCCATACCATATGGCATCATGTGAAAATAACATATAAAATTGTTGAGATTTGGCTAGGGGGTTGCTACTGCTTGGGGACTGGCTGGGCGTTAGTTCGCAGGTGGTGAGCAATTGCATTGTGCATCACTTGAACTGCAAATATTCATATATGCACATATAATTATAATTACTGTTACTTGTCTCTTCCTTTTCTGTCTTATTAAATAGTTTTTATCTCAATCTACAAGTTCTACTTTTTTTCTGAACCTCTCCCCCATCCCATGTTGCAGAGGGGAGGGAGTGAAAGGCTGTGTGGTATGTAGCTTTTCGCGGAGTTAAATAACAACATATCTACAGGGCAAGATCCTACTCGGGTATAAACTGCACAGTGGCTCATGAACTGCGCCCTGTTGTGTTTAAAGATGAGAAGGACCATTATGGCCTTGTGATCTGATTCTGTACATATCACCAAACAGGACAAAAAGCCAATTTTTCCCTAAGCTCTTCCTAGACTAAAGAGAGAGGGAGGCTCCTGTAGATGCCTCGAAGAGCAGACTCCCTCTGTACCTGATTCATTCAGTCTCCTTTGATCACAACAAGAGCCCATTGAGATTAGTCTCACAAAGATAACAGCCATTGCAAAGATTTCTTACGCAAGATTTGATGCCTATTACTGAGCTCAGGAACTCACCGAACTGAACATTCATTTTAGAAAGGCATCTGTTCTTGGGTTAAAGGCACTACAGATAGGATCGTCTGATGTCTCCGTCTCATCCAGTAGCCCTCACTTCCCTTTCCAGTCCATGCAGGTGAATAGGATATGCAAAACATTTTGGGAAAATGGTACCCTGAAGTACCTACATTTCTGCCCTGGCAACAAAAGGAACCTAGGGGACCACATTCAGAAGTTCAGATGAGGCAAGTCCACCTCAAACAATGCTGAACATCCCATCGCTTCTCTCTTGGCATTATCATTTAGATTTTTGTTCTTNTTTTTTTTTTTTTTTTTTTTTTTTTTTTTTTTTTTTTTTTTTTTTCTAGTAGGACCTTTTTCCTGATAGCCAGAGAATCACCAGCAAGTAAAATTTTAGCTTTCAATGAAACAGACAGACTGAGAGGCTTCTAGCCTTCTAGCCTGTGAATCTGTGCAGAGATTCTCATAAACACAAACAGCATGTCCTAGAGTTTCGTAAGTATGAAAGCAAGATAAAAATGCCTACTTTACTTTAAAAATAAATTTCATGATTTGCAGACCTTCCTAACCTTTAAGCTCTTAAGGTTGACGACAATGTAAGGAATAGATTCTGGCCCAAATTGGAAGGTAATTTTTATAATTTTAATGTGGAATTATACAAACAATAAATTATGATGATCTGCAACTTCTGCCAAAAATTTCATGAACAAGATAAGCAACTCAGAAGAAATATGTCGTATTTGAAATGTCTGTTTACACCATTAAATGGTCTTTCAGATCAAGCCTGCAAGGCAGATTAGGAGAGCAGCAAGACATTTCCACCATCTGCCCTGGTGGAGGGAAATGAGAAATATGACTTTGTTAAGATTTCTAGGAGCAATTCCACCTTTGGAGTCTTCACATCAGCTGAAAGACAGGAAATTAAGTTTGGGCTGAGCCTTAGACAAAGTCACCAAGCCATTGTCTAGACTAAAAAGCTCTTGCAGTCTTGCACCCTGTTGGCAACCTGTTTCTGGCCCCATTCTATCTGCAACTCTAGGTTTTCTCTGTCAACACGAACCTTTATCTTAACAGCTAAATAGGCCTAACTGGAGGCTATACTGATAGTCATCTGTCTTGTATTTGCTGTTGGCTCCGCTCGTGGTACCTACACCCCAAAGGAAATATCCAGCTTCAGTAGATCTCCTTGTGTGATTCCATCGTCCTTTCTTGTATGAGCTCACCCTCCATGGTTCAAGCTCCAGAAGGGTAGGGCCAGTTCCAGAAGGTCTCTGCTGTGCATTGAGGTGCTCCGAGCATTAGAGTGCCTCAGTCCAGACTTTAATGCAATGGACCCTCACCAAGCGACCAGGCTGAACAGCTGAGCCAAACTGACCAAGAGAATGTTCCATGGCATGCAATGTCATACCCAGCTGTAAAACAGATCCGTGGGTGGTTTGTGGAAGGTTACTGGAAACTGGATGGGAATTAATCTGTTTGTGGGAAGTGGTGAGTGACTGCCTTTACTTCGCTCATTTCTTCATTTATTTTTTTCTTCCTTTCTTTCACTTATTAAGCTGTCTTTATCTCAGCCCATGAATTTTCTCACTTTTACTCCTCATGTTCTCTCACCCATCCCACTGTGGGGATGAGTGAATAAGCAGCTGTGTGGTACTTGGCTGACTAATGCAGTTAAACCACCAAAAACTGGGATCCCTTAGAGCCAGGTAAAACCACAGTTCCAGCACAGTCCCCACCTCCAATGATGCTTTTTGTTTTCTAAAAGCCTTTGACAAACTGTCAAAAAGTCAAAAGGTTCTGGTTTGTATCTGTTCACATGCTGCTGTTGAATGCAGGAACAGGACCACAGCTACTGTGGGTAACAAAGTCTACAACACAGAACATGGACGTGTGCAGAACATGAGTCCAGCGGCATGCAAATAATGTGCACTGTCTGCTGCTCATGGGCAAATGTGGGTATAGAATGTTGAAGAAACCCTTGTAAAATATTTCAGTTATATCACACGGGCCACTGTCTACACTACATGAATAAACACAAAGGTAGAGAAACTCTGGTGTGATTGGATCCGAGGAAAATTTGTACTCTAGTTCAGGGCTTAAGTATCACAGCTAGATTATGGTAATGGCATAGTACTAGAAGAGGCTGCCAGGGAAGTGAATAATAACAGTACATAGACAGATGGACAGAAGGATAAAAATAATGCCATTAGGTAGGGTGCAGAACAGAAACATCGGGCCACAGGCTCACAAGTCCACAGAAAGTGCTGCTCTCTGAGGTGGAAGGGCGGGAATGGCTGGCCCTGAGAAACCTGGTGAAAGGAAGGTAATCAGTGCATCACTCCTGCTGTTTTCTAGGTGCTCAGAAGTCCATCCTCCACACAAAGCAGAGAGGATGGACACAGTTCCGGCACAGAGTTGCCCTAGCTCACATGAAGTATGCAGCCCTGGTGTGCTCCCAGCCCTCATTACACTGTGCTTTGAGTCCCTCTAAGGGCTCGGTGTACGACTTGGTGAGAGTGGATTCTGCTCTTGTCTTCACTCTGGACTTCACAGTGAAGGCAAGAAAATCAAATTGCTGGTCTTCTCTGTTTACAGTTACAAGCCATTATCAGTAGTCAAACCCTTCACTGCATACTGCTTTGACCCCTTTGCTGAAACGCAGGATCCAGGAATGCATCATCCAAGAATGACTGCCAGGCATTTCTATCGGATGGTGGGGCCCTGGCTAGAGGCATTGCTGGACAAGCAGACTGAGAAACATCCAGGCTTGACAGCAACCTGAGAGGTGGCCCTGGGCATGGGACAGCAAGCAAGGGACCCCACTGGCAACATGGGATGGCAGGCAGCTCGGGACCGGCATCAGAGATCAGCAGAGAGGCAGCGGAGGCTGTCCTGCAAGGGGCTGTAAAAGGAACATTGTGTTCAGGGCATTCATGGAACATAAAGGTCAGGAGTTTGTTTCTTCCATCTCTGCTTCCAGACACATTGCTGCAAGATAAAAAACAGCTTGCATTTACTGAAAGCTGAACAGAGACATCTTAATCATTTTTATCTTGACCCACAATATCTAGACTCTGTAATTTACATGGCACTTTAGCTGTCACCACAAATGACCATATACATTTTTCTGGTTTGTTTTTATTTTTCATTTTTGTTGTTGTGGTTTGTGTTCTGTTGTTTTTTCCTCCTTGATAATGGCTGATGCTATCGTAGCAGATGGACACAGCAATAGCAACATCTAGTGGCAAGTGAGAGAGCAGCACCCACACCAGAGCAGGATCTAATTCTGTTTAACCACATAAAAACCGTAATGCAAATGTGTTAAAATAGAAGGTAGTGACTGATTTTTTTTTTCTGTAATAATTTTCATTTTAAGTTTTTCTAATGTTTACATGTAAATATTGTATATATACATATATATATCAGATATAAGCTATTTATCTTTTCCCTTGCTTCACGACTAACGCTGTCATTATTTTAATCACCAACCAATCTGATGACAGTAGTTTGTATCTTATTTCATAATCTTAAATTTTAAACTTGCAAAAGAATACCTGAGAAGTGGAATTTCAAGGGAAATTATATATGCAGTTGTGATTTTGTTAGGTACTCAGGTTGTGAATAGTATGGTGTTTTAAACATGAAAGAAGCAGATGAGAAATAAGACTTCCAGGATTCCTGCTATGACAGGAGTGTGTCTTGGCTTCTCTATGCAAGAACAATTCAAAACAATTCAATTTTTTTTTCTTTTTCCTTTTGGTGCTAGTCATAGTTCAGAATGCCAGAGAGCCATTATTCAAGGTATGTAATTTTGTAATTAAAGCATACATCTAACTTACAAATTTTTACTGTCCTCTAACATTTTACTAGGTCTGTCCAGGATGACTTTAACTGTCTTCATAGCAGCCCTTATGGTGCTGTGTTTTCAATTTGTGACAAAAACAACACTGATACCAGTGTTTAAGCTGTTGCTAAGCAGTGTTTGCACAGCCTCAGGGTCCCCTCTGTTCCCCATTCTTTCCTTCTAGTGAGGAGGTTGGGGTTGGGCAAGAGACTGGGAGGAGTCACAGCCAGGACAGATGCAAAAGGGATATCTCATTCTGTGTAACTTCGTGCTGAGCAATAAAACTGGGGTAGGCTTTCTGTGGTAGTTGCTGTCCACAGACTTGCTGGTTCTGCTGATGGTTAAGTGATCGCCTTTGCATCATTTGTTTTATTTAGCTACTTATTTATCACCTTCCTTTTTCCTTAGCCTATATCTGGACACTGCCATTCATAGAATCATAGAATCACAAAGGTTGGAAAAGACCTCTAAGATCATCTTGTCCAACCGTCAGCTTAACACCACTAAGCCCATTAAATCATGTCCCTAAGTGTCCACTGTCTTTGCACTTGGCAACAGTTTGGAAGAAACTAGTCTACTTGTCTCCTGGAGCCCTAATCCTTCCAGCTTTCCCCCATGCAGGGGTTCACAACTGTAAGAAATAGGTAGAGTTGGGCACTGGCAGAGAATAACTTTCTTAAAATGAAACACCACACTGACCTGAGACAATACACATGGAAGACCAGCTCTCTAGCTAAAGGGAAATCCTGATGAATGTTAGTATTGCAGTTTCAAATGCTCAAAAGTCTGGAACGTCAGAGTTAAGGCAGTTTTCTGCTTCAGTGATTTGGACACCAGGCCTTGACATTGAAAAAATCCTTTCTTCTCATGCTAGTTGTACACTGTTTACACTTTGTTAAAAAGCTACACAAGTTGCTGCAGCCTCAACTATCGTTCAAACTATCGTTCATTACTGAGGGCTGTACTTCACCAACTGATTTAAACAAATAGTGGACAGCAAGTAGCAGAGAGATCCCTGATGGATGAATAGATATCCCTCTACTTCACGCTGCCTCACAGCTGCTATTCCCTGGGGTGTCAAAACTGTCACTAGTTAGTTCAGAAGCATCACTGGACTCCTGACACTCATCAGATTCAACTGTGAGTCATCAGACTTTTTCACAAGTTAATCTGCCTTCTAAGGGAAATACAACATCATTTTTAACCTTCCCCTGGACCTTCCTCGCATCTCGGCTTCTCCGTGGACCTGTCCCTGGATACTGACTTACCCTGAATCAATCACTTACCACCAAAATTGTCATTTTCCAAAACTGTCACAACAAAAGCCAGGCTAGAATTGTGTTCCTCTAAGTCCACTTCCTCATCCAACAGACTCTTTCTTTCTCTGTGAAGCACATTTGCTACAGATGAGATGACACATAACCCAAGGCCAATGTGCACTTCAGTGAAACTCTAGGTTAGAGAGATTGTGACCAATTGTGGGCAGCTGAAATAGTCTGTTGCACAAGCCTGCAAGTGTTCAAACTTTGCTCCAAAATTGTTTCTAACCACCTGTTGAGGTTGCATTTATCTGTAATAGATCATCTGTGAATTCAGTTTATGCCCTTGGGGCCTCAGGTATAATCTTATGCTCATAGTAGGAGGGCCTTTGACAAAATTGGAGCGGCAGGGTTCAGCAACACTAGAGGTGAGAATGCCTGATAACTAATGTTTCATTAGCAAAACCTAGTCAAGCATTTACCTGTGTTCTGCAGTTGTTGAGCAGTTCATGCTACAAAAATAATGGTCCATGAACAGACAGAAATGGACAGAAGCAAACTTAACGTTTTAGTAACTACTTCTCACAGATATTGGTATTGTGGCATAATATATATCCACAAAATTGCTTTATGGCAATGGTATGCAGATGGAAGACATCCACAGACCTCATATTTGAGGGCTTAGCGTTGCTGCCCTGAAGAAGAGATGCTTTCTAAGTTACCAAATTCAGCATGAGTTTTCAGGTTGTTCTTTCCCCATGTCTATCCTGTATTGCTGGTGCTGCCACACATTCAGTCAGGACAAATAGTGACTCCAGCTTTCCAAACGCCAGGTTACATGACGGAACACAATGCAGGGGTATGCAGAAAACCAAACCTCTTCAGGTAAAATGTGGTTTTCAGCTTAGCGTGGCATTACCATTAAATCACAAAATACAGTACACAATATATCCTTTTTTTTTTTTTTTTTTCCCACAAATACAAAGGTAACTTTTGCATCAGAGTAATTCTTTAGAGACATGGATAGCTGCATATTTTTTTCCAGAATAGAAACACTGTAATCACACATTTCTGAAACTAATCAATTTGCTCCATAATAACAAATGAACTTCTCTAACAAACTGGCTTTCATGTGATACACTCACATAATGCTTTGCTTATTGACATATGCCAACAGCTGAGGAACCAGCTGTTTCCACCAGCTCATATTTCCTTCATTTCTCAGGACCATTATTTTATGAATTGTTATTTTAAAATACTCACTAGAGAACACCGAGCAGATGGTGTAGTTTTCCTAATCACAGTGCTGTTAAGGTATGCTTGATGTTATGCGATCTTCCCATTTACACAGAGGACTTTTCTATAATTCAATGATTAGTCTGTCCTTCTTGGAAATAATATAGTACTAGCACACTACATGAAATAGATAACATTCCAGTCAGCACCTTCCCCTATTTGTATAAAGTTTGACATTCATGAGGATATAACCTTTTACGAGTAATAATACTTCACCTCAGTCCTGTACTAACACTTGTACCATGCCATATTGCCATATGGAAACTTTTACCACATCACTGATCATCACTGAGAATTTGTTCCAAACATGGATGATTTACAATAAGGTGGTTTTTTTTGACGAGTGAGAGCATTAGAGAGCATAAATGCATTTTATCTGTAGGGAAAAATACACACAAGCTTCTAGCAACATGAGCAGTCCAGGACAGCTGGTGGACAGATTCAGATGTGCTTCTTCAATGATCAGTGGCTATCAGCAGGTTCTTTACAATCCAGGGGCATGTCTTCACCCTGCTTGAATACTTTCAAGGTCTCTGTTGTTATGCAGAACTTAGGCATGGGGTAACAGACAGCGGGAGACATCTTTCAAGCTCTTATCCACACTGCAGTTTCTCAAAACATCCTGATAACAAACACTCTAGACCAGAACTGGAACCTAGCGAAGTTAACAGGAAACTGGTTTTAACATCAATGGGCAGCCCAGCTCTACCATTTCTCTTGCGTTTCTCAAAAGAGGAGAAAATATGATGGAAAAAAAAAGTTTGTGGGTTGAGATAAGGGCAGGGAAATGGCTCACCAGTTTCCACCCTCACTGACTTTAGTGCAGGCAGAGCTGCTTCTCTCCTGTCTCTCACTCCTCTCTCCCAGCTGCTGTTGTGCAGCAGTATTTCCTTTCTTAACTCTGCTCTCCCAGAGCACACCCAACATTGCTCATGGCTCAGCTCTGGCCAGTGCTGGGTCCCTTCTGGAGCAGCTGGAGCTGG
This sequence comes from Alectura lathami, assembly GCA_013399715.1. Lineage (NCBI taxonomy): Eukaryota > Metazoa > Chordata > Aves > Galliformes > Megapodiidae > Alectura > Alectura lathami. The sequence continues at coordinate 43,895 of VXAV01013063.1, read as the reverse complement.
CTGTGGTCTGACATGGGGCAGCTGCTGGGCTCTGCTGCTCACAGAGGCCACCCCTGCAGCACCCTGCTACCAAAACCATGCCATGGAAGCCCAATACACTGAACCATCAGGCATCACTGTTAACCTGTTAAGTAACACCTCCCTCATACAGAGCCAGAAAACCTCCTCATGTGCCCTAGTGAAGTCTTTAAAGTTGAATTATTGTTACCTGATTGCTACTGAAAAAGGAAAGACTGCTGCATCAGACAAAAAAAAAAAAAGTTCAAGTAACAAAAATAATGTTACATTCAATGTTGTTATACACATATTTTCTTAATTTCAATCATGTTTTATGCTTACTTTTTCACTGCCATCTCAGGTCCAAACACTGACCAAGTGCAGCAGACCTGCTCAAGAGAAGGGAGGCCCTGTGGGATGTTTCTGTCTCACCAGACAGAGTGACCGTGGGGCAGCAGCACTGCCCCAGCACCACTGGGCACACCCATCTCAGCCTGGTGACTACATTTCCTGCTCATTGCACTCAACTCCCTTCTTCTTCTGCTCTTGCTGATTCACCTCAGTTTAGGCCAGGTTTCATTCATTACTCTTATGGCATATTGGGAGCTAGAAAATTCATCTTGGCCTACATGGCTACAAACCCCATGAGGAAAGAACCCTGTTGACAAGAGCCATCTGCATCAAACATAAAACCTCCTGACCTAGGATCATGAAAGGGCCTTGAAGTTGGGAACTATATGCATTATGTATCCATCAACCAAAACAAGAAAGGCAGTTGCTTGGAAAACTTCACCCTATCACTTATTTCCTATACGATCTTCTTCAACATTACAATATTGAACAACAAGCAAAAAGCACAGCTGAGAGACCCCAAATATGACAAGGTGTCACTAGAAATAGCTGTTGGAGCATGGAAGCCATAGAAAACAGGGTCTTCATTTACCTATATGCAGCAAAACAGTTGCTATACAGACAAATTCCTACAAATGCAAGTTCTCCTTGTTATCTGTCAGCAAAGAGAGCAGGAACTCTGTCAAGAGCGGCTGCTCCTCAAACAGCAACATCCCCATGAGCTAAAGGAGCAACTTGGTGCTGCTGAACTTGGTTCTTGGTTCCTTATGTGGAGAGAAAGCCTTCAGTGTCTATCTTTTAGCAAAAGGAGAAAAAATGAAAGAAGAGGTTCTGATGGGACCAGAGGCAGGTCAAGGCAGGTCTCATGCTGGACTTTCTCTGGCACTGACTTGTTCAGTGCTAATAAGACAACCCTCTACTCTTGGGTCAGGATGGAAAGACTAAAGGATGAACAAAGGACAAAAGCATATGGAAGAGAAGAAAGACCAAGAAGGAAGAGGAGGTTGAACACACTTGAGTGGAAGGGGACAGAAAAGGAATAGGAAAATCAAAACTGAGTAGATAAAGTTCAGTGGAAATGACAAGTTCTGTCATTAAAATATTTTTTTAATTTTAACGTTCTAGGTCTCCAAACATAAAGATAGATTCATTTAACTTTTGGCACACTGATATTTTCATTATCAATACTCATCCCCATATGTTTTCAAGGTAAGGATAGGTCAATCCTGTTCTTTAAAGACCCAGAATCTTTGAATCTTGAGAGAGCTAAAAAGTACTCTGGAATCAGTGTACCTCTTGCATATTTATGTTGCTTCCAAGCCACTAAGTGGTAAGTTCTCGACATGCAGAACGAATCAACCCACTGCAGAAGTATTCTGTTTAAAGAATTTGTTTTGACAAACTGAAACAGCCTGCTCTTGCCCTTTTTTTTTTTTTTTTTTTTTTTTTTTTGTGAGGGGAACATTTAATCNACTGAAAATTTTTTTTTTTTTTTTTTTTTTTTTTTTTTTTTTTTGTCAAGTGAAAGGCAGAATTAGCACTGACACCAGCTGACAGGAATGACTCATCGAGGTTGTAGTATGCATCAGTTTACATACAGCAGCACACCAGCTGTGACTGGCCTGACTACTGACTCATGGAACAGTGCAGATATGTAAGAAACAAAGGGCACATGGGCAGGCAACTTTTCTGGGAAAAAACAAACAAACAAAAACACATCAGAGGAAGTACAGGCAGGATTCCACCTCCCCAGCATACATCACTGGCCATTTTTGCTGAGTTCCTCATTCATGGGTTCTTGGGTAAACTCACATTTCCTTGGCAAAAAACTGTACAGCATTCATGCTTAATTCCATTTAATTATCATTTACAAAGGTAATTAATTCACAGATACCACCACCTCCTTCAGGCTACTTTTTAGCATGAAACTACCATTACACATGCAGCCCAATAAGCAAAACCATTTATCTGAACTGTTTTAAGTTGACGGTGTAGAAATTAACACAGATCTGAGTCAGGCCCACACATCCCTGCTGGCTGTTTGCTCAGCCTCATTTCTTTATTTTGTGTTTGTGCCTGGTTGCTGCAGGATGTAACACCTTGCTTTGTCTAACAAGGGAGCAAGCACTCAGAACACATTACTCACAGGCTGCAGCTCCTGGCAAAGTCACCTTCATGCCACACATCTCAGGTAAGAAACACAGCATAGGGGGTGCAGCTTGTGAGGAGACTCTCCAAAACCTCTTGTTCCTCCTTCTCCAGTATCCTGCAGATGTCTGTAGGGTAAGATCCTGCTTGGGATAAATCCAGTGCCAGACTATCTCAGGCCCCTCTAGTCTCCAGCTTAATGTGCAATGTAATGAGTGCTCATGCCACATCATTAGAATGACTTTCTCATGCCTTTTCCAAATGATTCTCACTCTAGTAATCTGTATTTCTTCTTCCAAAAACTGGGTAGGTTACTGCAGATTGTGCTTGACCAAATGGTTTAAGAAATAGCAGGAGGCATGCAGTAAAGATCTATCCAGTATGCAGCTGAATGCTTAGGCTGCATCATTCTCCTTCTCAGCTTCAATCTCAGGACTTGTCCTATAACGAACATCACTGGGCTTCAGCTAACCATCAAGCTAGACTACAAAATTGTCTCACTCAACTTAAATCCAAATCTAGAGGAAATAAAATTTACATGCTAAAAATCACCAAGGCTTTGACAGATTTTCTCTTGAAACTCAGAAAAGATGAACTACAAGGAGACAATTTCATCAGTTTATACTACCTCAGCCCCCAGGGAAAAGAAAAAGCAGGTAACAGAGCTCAGTGCAGTGATCAGTTTTATTTTGCAGGAATCCAAGTAAAAATTCAGCTTTGCTTTTGTCAGGTACTATGTTAAAGTTAAAAATAAAAGAAAAAGAAAAAGAAAAATATCTGAAGCAGCTGCCATCTACACTGCACATTTCTTTCTTGTGGAACAGGTATTGAGTTCTCTCTCTACTATTCAGAGCCAAAGGAATGCCCTAGTCATTATTAGTGATTCCCCTGACAGTGTATCAGCTTACAAAAAAGTTGACTGTCTTCAATAAAAGCTAGGTTGATAATTGCCCTCTACAAAAAGAATATCACATTTCTCCACATGTGTACGTAGCAAGATAGAATAAAGAAGATACTATTTCCTCCCTAAAACAGCATCATAGAGTCTTCCAGTTCTCTTGACTTGAACCTCTCTGAAGCCAACTGCCTCTAGGAGCTTTCTGTACTCTGCTGCAGTTCGCTCTTTGCCTTCTGTCTGTACCAACATGTTCATTGAATACAGCTGCGTTTCTACAGGTCCACTTCTATCTTCACTCAGAAGCGATTCCACCAGCAGCACTCCACCACCTGGTTCAATAAAGAGAATGAAAAAAAAAAAAACAAAAACAAAAACACACTGAGCTCTGAGAAGATGGGATATTTTTCAGCTGAATTGTTAAGACCAGATCCTATCCCGTAGTTTCAGAAAGCAGCAGCCTCTCAGTTAGGTCATATTTCACCTTTCACCATCATGGAAGACAAGAAAGGAGCAAAAGCATCAGAGCATGCCACTGCTTGGCTACACAGGTACTGAAGTAGTGGGACTGAAGAGAATGCTCAAGTTCAGACAGAAAGGCCCATTTTCCTCAGCTGAAATCTGCAGGACCTAGGCTTGTAGGTATTGCTGAGAACCTGGCTTTGTAGGCAGTGTTTTCAAGGCTCAGAGAGTTCAACATGATGCTTAATGCATTTTTTCCTGTGACATCTACATGTGTACTGCCCCAGTTCCCTAGTCCTTACACCTAAATACTTGAAAGAGATGTCCCTGTGCAACCACAGAGGAGGCAGCTGGAACTGGGAGCCAGGCAGTGAGACCTCAGGCCTGTCCAGCTCAGCTGCTCCCCACTGACTTGGGAGAGTGAACAGCTCAGTCAAGAAAACTCTGCACTGAACCTCTGCCACCCAAATTGCCCACTGGAGCTGTGTGCTCCATGTAACCGATAGGTGGGAGTCTCCCTGCTCTTCCAGCGCTCACACCTACCGGGTCTGCAAGCCGTGTGGACTTTTGCCAGCAGCTGCCTACATTTCTCATCATCCCAATCATGCAGTATCTTGGATAAAATATAGAGTTCAGCTTCTGGGATTGAATCTTTAAAAAAATCTCCTGTGAAGCAAGAATACATATTTACACAAAAGCCCCAAAATGAAGAGGAGGTTAAACATGCATCTGCGGGTCTTTTCTGGGGTTGGCAGGTCTGTGACCCACATGAGACAGCAACAGAGTTACTCAGTAAGCAGGGATCTACACCATAAATCCATATGGAAGAAATACACATCTCACACCTCCTAGCACTAGCTTCAGTCATGCCTTTTATTCAGCACATGGTGTACTGCATTCATATTTTTCTCTACACATCTCACTTTCTCATTGTCACTCACAATTATCCGCATTACCGGCACACATAACCTTCCCTCCTTCCAGTACCTGAAGGGGGCTTATGAACAGGAGGGGTAGTGACTTTTTACACAGTCTGATAGTGATAGGACAAGGGGAAACGGTTTTAAACTTAGGGAGGGGAGATTCAGATTAGATATTAGGAGGAAATTCTTTACTGTGAGGGTGGTGAGGCTCTGGCACAGGCTGCCCCATCCCTGGAGGCGTTCAAGGCCAGGCTGGATGGGGGTCTGGGCAGCCTGATCCAGTAGGTGGCAACCAGCCTATGGCAGGGGATTTGGAATTAAATGATCTTTAAGGTCCCTTCCAGCCCAAGGAATTCTATGATTCTATGGTTTTCTTTTTCCCCACCTTTGCTTTTATGTACTCCCTCCCATCCTCCAAGGCTTCTTTCCTCTCTCAGAACTTCAAGCAATATTAAGTCCTTCCAATTTGGAAGATATTAAAAACAAGGTGTACCATCTATGATGAAAATGAGTGTAGGGACAAAGAACATGCAAGGACTGAGGACTGGACAGGAGGAATATGGGCTAGCTCATCCACATTCCAAGCCTGAAATATCTCAGGACAAAAGTCCAACATTCACAGCCAGAGAGGGAAAATCCCAGGCTCAGAGCAGGCCTGGTGTCACGTGCATCTGCCAGCAGGTCTGCACAGAAGAAAAGGGAATGTTAGGAAGCATTGTAACACAACATGGCAGTTGCTAAAAAGCTATGAGCATGCAACTCCAACAGAATTGCTTTTGGGAGGACTCAAACATATTTAAGCTGTTCTGAACACCAACCCTGGCTGCCAATACTCTTATATTAATCAGATAAGTGAATAACTCTTGATTAAAAGGCTGAGAAAGCTGCTGTCATTCTTCAGCATGGCCTTTCCAAGCATACTTTTCCCAAGGAAATACTGTATGAGAGTGCTTTTGGTCACCAGTCTCCCAGGTGAACAACCAGCCTTTGGTGTCCCCTGTCCCCCGTGACCCTGCAGGCCTACACTGCACCACTGCCACCAACACCCACCCACAGAGATGTCTGCGCTTACCTTCATGGAAGGCAATCCGTTGCTCCTCCGGGGGAACCAATCGCTCTTTGGCCACTTGCACTACTTTTGGCAAGTCATAAATTGTGACTGTGCAATTTGGGTACAAGGAAACATACTCCCGGGCCAAAGCTCCTCCACCTCCTTTGTGAGGAGAAAAGGAGATCAGCGTTGAACCAAAACCATCCCCTTTTGCCACCGCACCAGGAAGAGATGTTGGCAGTGGTGCATTCAGCCCCACGGCACCTGGCAGGGTACACTTGTCCCCATGTGCCACAGAATGGGAAGAGGAGTGACAGAAGCGGCCACCCAGGCCTGTGGGGTCAACCCTTACAGCCTTGCACAGTGCCTCAGCCAGACCCCGTGGTGTGTGCTAACAGGCGGGAAATGAAAAACAGAGCTGCTAAACTAGACACTGGGGAAGCAGTGATGGAGCAGTGAGGGAGCCTGGTGGTCCTATGAATCTTGGCAGTGTTCAGCAGCATTGGGGAAGGAGACTGCAGGCAGTCTCAACCTAACAGCGCTGAGTCTGGCACTGGAAAAACATATCAAGCAAGGCAAGAAAAACCACCAAACCTGCCACATAAACAAGGAGATGGGCCACTATACACACCTGTGAGAATCTGTAGACAAAAACATTTTGTTCTCTAATGCTCACACCACTCTACTACTTTTATTTTTAACTTAACCAAAATGAGAAATTGTTCCCTTTATTGCTGATTAGATTCTGAGATATGCCCTGTTTTCCATTGTTTTGCCCATGATAAAATATAGGGTTTTTTTTTTGTTGTTGTTGTTGTTGTTTTTTTTTTTTTTCCCCAGAGCTTGGAAAAACAGCAATTCAGAGGTTTGTTGAAGAAGATCTACTGATGCTCACCACCCAGGTCATAAATCCGTGTGAAAGCAGAAAGGTCAAATGCAGCAAGAACATCTCTGCCACATATACCCCAGACTGAGTTCTGGCCAGCCAAGAATTTCAGCATTTCTTCTTCTGATCTAGTAACACAGGCACAGCATGTAGAGATGTAACTCACACCAAAACGCACACAGTATTCTTGGTGACTCTTATCATAGAATTGTTATTTTGAGTTTTAGCTTAAACACTAGTGTCTCATTTTATTTGCAAACAATACATTCTCTTTGCACATAAACCTAGCTTGAGTCCTACTGTAGCAGAAGGGAACAGCTATGCATTGCTGCACTTGAATATGGAATTAAGACAAGTGATGTCCAACAGTGAATATTACCGCTAGTTCATAGGCTTCACAAAGACCTGTGATTTCTTTTTCACAATAACAAACTATACATTTCTCTTCAAAATATCAGAGTGTTCCAGTAATGGATATTGCTGAGAAGGGAAAACTCTGCATGATGTTTCCAGTTATTGGAATTCTCACATCATATTTAATGATACTCTGCCATAATTAAAAACAAATTTTGTCTACTATAAGAATTATATTTCTATTAATATACTAATACCTGTACATTGCTCCAAAAGGGTCTTTAGATAAAACACCAAAAGCTCTTTCATATTGGTTTCTTCCTTCTCTAAAATAGCAACCAAAAAAAAAAAACCACAGCATATTAGCATGGATTTCCTTTTCCTCCACTCCAAACATAGCTCTAACACTAGATGAAGTTTCAGTAGCAGGCACAATTCTCAGCTCTAGACAGATGACATGCCTGTGTGTTTGTCATGGAGGTAAATAACAACCTCACCTGCCACTCTCATAATATGGTGAAATATTTCTCAGTTTTCAACAAGAACGTCTTGTTCTTTACGGGACTATACCTGAGGCAGAGGTTCAAGACTGGCAGGATCATCTCCTCCTTCCTGCACAGCAAGTTTTTTCATCTGTTGCACAGACTGGAATAAGTGGGACTCCAGCCTCGTATTAAACTACCCATATTCGGTTTTGCAATAGAAGTACTCTTAGCCACTGTTGCCCATCATTAACTTTGATGTCTTCTAAAACAAAAGTGACTGTAATGGACAAGTGCTTTCTCAAATGCCAAAGCACACAGAGGTCTGACTTCTAGACCCACTCTACCATCAGGAAAAAAAAAAAAAAAAAGACAAAAACATGCAGTAGTGTCAGCAGCAGATCTTAACTGCTTTTTTCTCTTTCTGAGGTCCAGCCATTGCTCCCCTCCCAGGGACACAGAGCAGACACAGATGCACCACACAACACCCATGCTTTCCAACTCACCTCACAGCATCGGTCAGGTAGTGCCAGCACAAGTAGACAGTATTGGAGTAATACATCAGAATATGATACTGAGACTTGGGACTTGACTTCGTAAGGTAGGTGCGGGAAATTTCTGTGTTTCTGTAGAAGGCTAAGGGGTGAAATAAATTCTTTTACTAACATGTATGATATCAACTTGTCAAGCCCATTGTACAGCATCATATATACACATTATCAGAACACGTTTCTCTCCTGGGTTGCACAGACATGTTGCTTCTACAATCAGTCCTTCTAATTTTAATGTGCAGAGCAGTATTCTGGGGTTGGTAAGGGCTGGTGAAACCTGTGCTGTCCCATTTGATATGGATAAACACTATCTACCTACATATACTTTGGCATCAAACATTTATTTCAGGAACAGCAAGAGGAATGTCTTACAAGGTTCATCATTTATCTATATGTTTCTGCTGTCAGAGGCAGACCCTGAACTCAAGGGGCATCTGCTGTAAGCCTGAAACAAGGCAAAGGAACACAAGGCACAGCAGGACTCAAACCTTTCAAAGGTAATCCTCACTAGCTTTCTGTAGGGCACAGTCCCTTCTGTCTATATGGACTTGAAGTCTCCAGGGCAAAGTAGAATGAATTTACATCACCTCTCAGTTCAGACTAGAAATTTAAACTCCTTTACATAATGGTAAAACCCCAAAGGAAAGAAACTGCTTTTAAATCATGCTGCTGTCCATCCACCTTTGCATTTGTTAAGTTTAAAATCAAGTCCACAAATCAAAGCTGCCTTGAGACAAGCTCTGCAGAGACAGTGAGAATCTTGCATAAGGCCATCTAAGGCTCTTGCACAAAGAAATTTTGTGATATGTAGCCCTTCATCTGGGGGTTTTCTTTATGTCTTCAATCATGCTGAAATTCACTGCTGCTTCTCTTTTAGCTGAAGAGAGGCTCCCAAAGAATGGTCTCTTCTTCCAGCTATGGTAACTGGCCTAACACTAGGTATCGCCTTTCCCCACACATCTCACCTCACCTTTGAAGCCAATAGAGATTTAGGGTAGCAATAGTCATGCTATTTCCAGTGGTCCCCAGTACCAGGACAAGAGGCCAGCCAGCCCGCAATTCTGTGATTCTTCTGCCTTTATTACCTCCTTCTTGTGTCAGCTCTACTGCCAAGAGCTTCAATCCCACGCAGGCATCCAGAAGTCTTTCCATCCCTATGGCGCTGGTACCCAAGCGTGCAGCAATGGCATCGGAAGACAGAGGCTGTCCCGACTCCAGCAGGAGATCAAACACTCCCAACTCACAGGCAGTGAACATAATCTGGGAGTGAGGGAAAGGGGATCAGGTAAAAGCAACAAAGCTTACTGCATTTCTAAAGCTGCTTTAGTGGAGAAAACATGCATAAAATAAGGTCATTATACATAAGAAAAATAAATATTTCATATACACAAGCACAGTGATTAAGCTAGTTTCTCTGGGCACTGATTATGCCATAGATTGCTTGTAGTGCAGCTTTTTATTTTTATTTTTTACAGTGAACCCTGGAGACACTCTCAGGTGGTCTCCACCAGGGGGTGATATTCCACTCTGTGGACCGTCTCTGGGTAACGTCCCCACACGACTGATTTAACTCTCAGGAACTGAAGTCCTTGGTTAGATCCGTCTCCCTGGGGAAGGGGAGTTTTTCTCAGCCAAAAGGGCTTCCTTGTTCAGGCCAACAGACGTGTGCTGTCTTTTCAAAGAGAAAGAACGTGTGTGTACTAGCTCCAATAACAAGCCCGCAACGATCAGACAGACAAGAAAAACATCCTCCTCTAACTGTACACAGGCAAGTTTGTAAGTAATGGATAATCTGTTTCACTGGCCACACGAATGCTCCACAAACGCTAACAAAGTCATCAACTCATTTGACTGCCTGTGTCTACAGTGATTTGATAAAGCCCACGGGAAGCTCCTTTTACCCTCAAGTCAGAGCATATGCTGTGATTTAACGCCATGACAGCATGGTTCAACCAAATTTGAGGTTGTTTCTCAAAAACATTGTATTGATACTAATTTTCAAAGTGTTGGGCACTCTTATTTCTCATTAAGCAAAAAGGTCTGTCATCATCCATTTTCATCCCTCTTTACTAAATGCTCTGTCTTTCAGGAGCCTTTGGATCTAGCAGTATTTGCAGACCTCTGAAGTGCATTCCTTCTGTTACCATGTTAGCCAGAGATGCAGCAGGGGACAGCAGGAAAGATAATGAAAGTTGTAAATGAGGAAAAAACCTCATAGGAGTTTTCTGCCCATGTGCTCACACATGCACAAAAGTGAACATCAGTAAACATTAAGGAACCTGTAACTACCCTTGTTCTGCCCTTGTGCATTAATCAGGTGTTGTCTGGGAAAATATATATATATATATAATGTATATATTTTTTAAAATAAATAAGAGGTCATTATATGAGACTCTTTCCTCCACCTGAAAAGCGGTAACACACACATTACCAAGATCTTCATATTACACACAGGAAAACTGTGTGTGAGAGAAGGAAACTCTCTCAGAATGCATTTGAAAAATCTCACTGTTTGCGTGGTACAAAAAGTGAAAAGACGACAACGCAGGTCAGACCTCTGGTTC
>VXAV01013035.1:0-10423 GCA_013399715.1 Alectura lathami | reverse complement strand
TTTTTTTTTTTTTTTTTTTTTTTTTTTGTGAGCTTCTTTTCTTGCACTCATCAGAGTGCCTGAGTTCCACACACCAGGCTCCCTGATCTGCCTGCTGGCCTTTGTCAGGTCATTTCTGCCTCCACCTGCAAATGACGGCACAGACGCTGGCCCTTGGGTCAGCTGGGACCGTGGGCTGGCACTCCTGCTCTCAGCTGCACCTGGTGTGGTGAGCCAGCCTGAAACAATTTTCCCATTGACGCTAGCAGTGCTGGAAGCATCTGCTAACAAGGAACCCAAGCAGCCTGACTGATCACAGAGCTGAGCTTTGCACGCTCCTTCCCACCAGTGTCAGAGCATAGGATTACACATTAGATAGGATTATACATCTGTCAGAGCATAGGATTGTACATCTGTACTCCCAGCACAGGATTATACATCTGTATCCCTAGGAGAGCCTGCCCAGCATGCAGCAGGAGGGGACAGAGCTGCCTTATCCCGGCTGGAGCCCCGGAGCGACGCAGTGCATTGGGAGGCACATCTGGAGTTTGGTTACGTGCTAAATCAAGGCCGTGGCAGGTGTGTAAAGCTGAGATTTCAGAGCCGTGAAGAGATCTAATATATGTGGCAGTTGTTTATGCAAAAGAGCAACTGCTGAAACAGGGGTTTGGAATGATTTGTTTTGTTTTTTAAATCCCTTTCTCTGAATTCATGTGATGTTTGTGCAGCTATGAGGGAATAACGAGCAGGATTTCCTGAGGTGGGTCTTCTCAATGCAGAAAAGCTGCTCTGCAAATTCCTCCGAAGGCAGCAAGCCTTGGTGTTTGCCCCTGAAGCGCCCGCAGTGTTGCTGCCCTACAGACTGACCTGGGGAAAGGGTGCAAAGGGGCCATGAAATCTGGGGCAGAATTCTGGTAACGTACTCCCGTCAGCTAAAAATGAGCTAGACACATCCCAGCCAGACTTCAGCCGTGCTCCTGTCCCTGTCCCCCATGCCACCTTAGCTATTCTGTGTGCTTCTGTAGTAACATGGGTATTTCTGCAGCTGCTTGAGAAGCTGAGCACAGGAAGGTGAAGCCCTGCAGGCTAGGCATCGTTCCTAGGAAGAGGTGTCAGCTCCTCAGGTGGGTGTTTGTCTTCAAGGAGTGCAAGCTAGAGTGGAGGGAGACGTTGGAGATTGTGCTAACGAGGTTTCACATCTGAGGACTTGTCTGGCTTTGCCTGAAGGCATCCACTTTTCTGGCACGCTGTGTTTAGTGGTATTTACTGTACTCTGCGTTCAGAAGAAATGACTGAGAGTGGCACAAACCAGACCCATTTCTGCTTTCAGAGTCTGGCCCTGTGTTTGTGTCAGCTCTGTTGTAAAAGCCATGGCAAGCTCCTGGCTGCACCAGGATGGTGCTTATGGACACACCTATCTGTGCTGGGACTCACTGTGGTCTGTGATCTCCCCTCACTAGAGATGTGCGGAACACGAGCACAGCGCAGAGACCTCCTCCCTAACAGCCTAACATGATGTGCTCTGTAGGTAGCAATTAACTGAATGTTTGAAAATTCAAGATCACTTTCCCTGTTTGAAATGAAAGACATAAAAGTGAAGGGAAGACGAAGACCACATCAGCCAGTTCCAGCTACTGAAGTTCCCTGTCCTCATTTTTGTATGAGCCCCAGGAATACCATTCCCTCTGAGAAAGTATGCAATTATTTCTGGAAAGAAAAGCTATTGAAGACTTTGTGCCAGCGTTGGCATCATTACAAATGCAGAAAGGAAACTGTCAAATAACTGCTTGTGTTTTCAGACGTACCACATGTGACTGGGGCCGTGTTAGAAAACATGATCCATCCCATGTAAACCACGAACCGTTGAACAAAAGTCCTATTTGTAAATTTGTAATGTTGGCAGCCAGCTTTTGAAGCTCTCCGGTTTGAAAACAGCTCCGTGATGCTTTGAGCAAGCACAGAAACGCAGGGGGACTCAGCCAGGTTTGCTGGACCTTGCCAAGTTTCTACTCAAACCCTCTCTGCCTGCATAAACTAGGAGTAAAACTGGAGTAAGAGCCTCCAAATTTGGCTTGAGACACAAAATCAGCAAAGCCTAGCTCCAGAGGAAATTGCTCCAAAAAAATGTACTTTGTCAGACTGATCACTTTCTCATACTTTTTAAATTATTACTGTCAATTTGCCCCTCTTGAGAATAGACAAAAAGTGAAATCCCATAACTAAATCCAATATCACTTATTATTCAGCTTTTGACACCCCCCTGCCCTCCCCCAGCCAGCCCATTAAGCCTCTTTATTCACATGCAGACATCCAGAGGCAGAAAAAAGAATAAAGGTCTTTAAGACTTCAAGCCGGAGTACCAAGTCCTGAGATAGCAGGACATCTAAGGAAACCGTATTTTTATTAAGTGATATGAGAGAATGCTCCACTCAAGTGGTGAATGTGAACATTAAAGGAAATTTTGTTAGACTCACCCATTGGTTACAGCTCAGATGTTTTATGGAGCACAGACTTTTCAACAAAACCCTTGCCTAGAAGTTTGTCAGGAAGATGGCCCTGAGCAGATCAGATCTGCGCCATGACTTCGTCCTTCCTGGGCAGAATTGTTGAGCGCAGCTCTTTCACCACCTGCCTGCCACTGCAGATGAGTCAGAAGGGTCTGGGTTTACCCCAGAAAGGAATAAAAACTGGCTGCTGTTCTTTGAGAAGTTGTCGCCCTCTGAGCAGTGCTCACTTACAGGGAGAGTGGTATGGGCAGGCCAGCCCTGGGGCCAGCAGCATCTCCTCCCCAGACGGAAAAGCAGATCCTCGTCCAAAGTTTAATGGCTTTCTAAAAGTACAGCTACACTAAGGAGCATGCATTTTGTAAGGGAGGCCTGTGAACTTGGGCGAAGATTTCAGAGGGAAAGGTGCAGGGATGCTGGGTCCTAACGCAAGGTGGACCTTGTGCCTTCCAACTCCAGCAGGTTGCTTTCTCTCTCCATACCAGTGTTTGTGCAGGATGCCTGGGACTCCTGAAAGGTGCTAAAGTCAGCTGTTTGCGTTCAAGACCCACTTTTCCAGACTCCAAAGTTACATTCTAGATTTTTATTGAAAGACATACAACAAAGTGGGCATGAATTTTTAATACAGTGTGTCAAGTAACAAAAGGAAAAATTGATAAAGAAAGGTGGGGGAGGGAGGGGGAAGCAGGAAAATTACACTATTCACCTATTACAGCAAAAGAAAATGAGCCTTCCGATGAATCCAGAAAGCAGCACAGGCTGAATTTCAGCCATGAAGAGGTTATTGCCAAAACGCCCCCAGGAACACCCAGACGTGCTGAAGGAGCCCAGGTCACTCCGTGTGCAGGCAGGGCTGGGCTTGGCACCCTGTGTGCAGAGGGGTTCGTGCCCTTCAGTCATTTCTGTTGTTTCTCTTCTTTGAGTTTATCCAGGGCAGATGGGAGAGCTCTTGAAATTAAAAATAAATCTTGAAATTTCTTAAGCTGACCTGATGGGCCTTTTGTTTACCAGTCTGCTCAAACAAAGCAACAAGCGAAGCCCTGTGTGTTTCTCACCCCTTCCTCTGCAGTTGTGCTATGGTCAAAGCAGGGGCTGGACCAGATGAAGCCCGATCACAGAGTGGTGACAGCTCTACCTCCAGATAACAAAGCGCGTATTCATTTTATATTACAGCAATTCTTTTTATTGTCGGACTTTGATTTTGCCAGGATAAATATTTCTTTCCTGGTAAACCTGCCAAGACCTGGAGGCATGCGTGCTTTTATGTTTCTGCGTGTGTGCAACCCACAGTGAGGTCTATTTGTGTAGTATACTTGGGTAAAATTGTACTACTGTGGTGAAAGTGGAACTGATAGCATGAGCAGGCCCACCAGAATGCCACTTCTGAGAGATTTCCAGTGCAAACCTTCCTCTCTCGGGTGGGCAGGAGTTTAGCCATCACCTTGAGGGCTTACAAGACCCAGAGAAACCATCCCCAGCAGTGCCCCACAAATCACTTCGAGATAACGCTGAGCAGAGCAACCAAGCTTTTCAACCGATGTGAAAAGACCAGGCGCTAAACTTAAGACAAAAGCAAAAGTTTAACAAGTTACATTGATCAGAGAGTTTTCAAAGGAACATCCAATTATATCTGCAACACCTAAATAGAGGAGTTGTTCTTTTATTTATTTATTTTGTGATAAAGAGGGTTATTAGGTCTTGTTATCTCTCTTCTTGAACACATTCTGCTGAAAGCCTCAGCAAAAAAAGCGTGCTTTGTGAACAGCAGTGACAAGTGGGAAAAGAAAGATTAAAATTAGTTAAAGGATAAAAAGGAGCGTATATTTTACAGTCAAAAACTCCTGGTGTAAGCACTGATGCATTCAAATGAAGAGAACAGATCTTGATTACGATGCAACTCTGCCGTGCTGCTCCAAGTGCCTGGCTGTGATCCTTCTGCAGACAACCGAAATGGTTTCAGAGCTTGGAATTTGGAAGCAAACCATGCAAAAAGAGCTTACTGCTCCAGGATTCATCACAAGCATCAGCTGAAAAACGAGAAGGCTGCGCATGCTGGAACCAAATTGGCAGGGGGAAACCAGGAATCGTAGACTTGGGAAGCTGAGACTGCTTGCAGGGGAAGATGCTGTATCCAGATGCCAGGTTATGGTTTAAGGTTACTGAGCATTTGTGGTGAGAAGGTTCTCAAGTTTTACGGCCCTTGCTGTACAGTCCTTTTCCTGCCTCCAACCATATCTTTTTTCCTTGGAATCTTCTTCTTAATCACTTTTTTTTTCTTTTTTTTTTTTTTTTACTCATAGAGCCTGATGCAAATCCCAGCAAGATCAATGGAAAGTTTTCTGTTGACTTGGCTGATCTGTGGTTTAGGCACCAGTAAGCTTTTAGTCTTTGAGCTAGATGATATTGTTTATACTTGACTATTTTGCTAGCATAAATGTGAAAGAAACAGCCTTCCTAAATTGCTGTGGGAATTTGAAATTCGTTCCCAAATCAGTTCCTTTTGAAAAAAAAAAATAATAATAATAATAATAATACTATTATTCCAAACCAGATAGTTCACACCATGCTCTGCAGACCCATGGCTTCTCATATGACAGAACCCATCAGCGTGCTGTGCCACGAGCACACTGCACCCATGGTGTCCCCATGGCTGTTCTCTGCCAGCCCCGTGGTTTCCCTCCTGGTGGCTGAATCCAGCACAGCCCTGGCAGCGTGGTGCTGCTCCTCTGCCACTGTCAGCCGGACAGAATGGGTCCAAGGTGCTAGCAGAACCTCGGCTGCTGCATGTGGTATAAAATCTAAGGTGAAGCATCCCCTGGGGTTTAAATCCTGGCTTGCTCTTTTTTATGGTGACACTAGATTCCTTGTGCCCAAGTGTTCCTCCAAAGCCCAAAGTGCATTTTATGGAGCAGGAGAGCATCCCCACACCGTGCCCTCCAGCACCTCCAGGCTGGTGTCCTGGCACGTAGGGCTTAAGAGTTGTCGGCACGAGGTCGGGAGAAGGAAAGGGGGTGAATGATGGTTGTGTAACAGGGAAAAAGTGCTGCTCTCTGCAGTGATAGTTACACCTGATTTAGCTACTGAAAGCAGTAGGAGAAGCCACGAAGACATTAAACCTCTTATCATCCCAACGGAGCGAAATTGAAAAAAAAAAATACACGGTTATTTGGCAGCAAATGGGTTTATTAACTTCTAAAATGGTGTGTGTTTGAATGTGATAGGGAAAGTAGCATTCGTCAGTGTTCGCTGCATCAAAAGACAAATTAATCCTTTGAAGAAACCTGGCTCTCAGACATCTCCCTCGTTCAACAGGAGGCTGAGCCACCGGGTGGGAACTGCTCCCCACGTCACAGGAGGACCCATGGGTGACACCGTTTTGGGTACAGCCACTCTCCTGTGTCACAGCCGAGTGCCACAACACCCGGTGCAGCAGCGTGTTAGGCTGCTTTCCCTCTCAGCTCACCCTTATCTCATTCTCTGTGACAGGGCTCACGAGCAGAGTCCCACAGAGGTGGCACAGGGGATCTGGGGACTTTCTCCCTCTGTCTCCATCACCCTGGTGCTGTCAAACCATGGCCCAAGCCCACCGGGCTTCCCCAGGCTCTGCTGCCCTCTCCCATCCATCACAGACTTCACTGTTGATACATGCGTGATTTTGTAAATAATCTTGGAAAAGCGTCAGCGAGCTGCATGTTGCAAAAGGATGCCCTATTTCCTCTACTAATAATGCTCCGTGAGGGGAATACAATTTTCTGTCATGGAAACCGGTGCTCTGGTTTTCAGTGCTTTCAGCCAGGATGGCTCTGGTTTTTCAATCTGCAGCTTCCTGTGAGATGTCTTCTCCCCTTCTACACCCTGCTTGTGCTAACGATGAAATACGCAAGCGGCATCTCTCCAGATGGGAAAGTGACATCCCACACTGTGTTAACCAGGAATGCTCAGAAACAGAAGAACTTGTTACCTGCTTTCTCTTTCCTCCTGGAGAGCACGTAGATACTGATGGCATCCTTCTATGCACCCCCTGAACTCCTCAGATATCTCAGCATCTGCACAACATCTAACAGAGCAATACCGGATACAGCTAAAATCTCAGCACCCCAGTTTGAGCTCCCAGGCACAGGGGTGTGAGACACTGGAGTCTCTCTAAAGCGTGTTGGATTTGCTGCAATTCTTCACTGTTCTGTGATATTTCCCTTTTCGGTGCTGCTTTTCCCCAGTCTGCAGTTCATTTAGATGGATTTTTAAGATACTTGAGGCAAGCACTGACTCTGTTGTCCTGACCCATATAGATAGCTTCCTGTAGTGATTCCATCTTTGGGAAAATAAATATACCTCAATATTTTGTTAGCTCTGAGCCAGTGTGTCAGTTCCTGGCTTTCCATGGCAGCTCGTGCTGCTCGTGTGTGTCGGTACAACCTGCTAGACAGTGGGACCATGGCAGGCAGCTCCCCGTGCTCCTGCAACAGGGATGAATACAGCCAGTGGAAGAAATCAAGCTTCGAGCATGCTACTTTTACAAATATTTCAGCCCAGGAATGAGCTGTTATCAATTCCTCAGTAAAACACCGAAAATCCATCCAGAGGAGGGCTGATGCTCACCTGAGGATGTGGTTGTTCTGTGGTTGTGTATGAGGGGTGGGAGGCAAGGGGCACTTGTGGCATGTTCCAGCTCTGTCCCAAACCCCATGCAGGGAACAGCAGAGCCGGGGATGGGTGAGCCCCTGTGCTATGCTGGCGCTCGGGGAAATTCAAATGACCCCAGTGCCTGAGGAAGAAACTTACAGACGATGGAGTGACTGCAGTCAAAAATTTCCCATTTGACAGCCCTTTTTCTGCACTATCAGGTATTTGTCTGTAATTAGCACTGGGGTTTCTAGTGCTGAATAAGCAGCTGTTTCTCCAGCAATGAGGATTGGGATGTTTCTGCTTTACTCTCTCAACAACAGTTCTATACGCTTCTTAGGATGAAAATACCGCTTGTTCTGTGGCTAAGCACCCCTTTGGGCTGGGGGACAGACAGTGGCTGCTATCCCCATTTCACAGATGTGCAGACAGGAGGCTCAGAGCTGGGGGTAGGCAGAATTACATCCCAATCCCATGAATTCCAGGCTTCCATTTCCATACAGCTTCGCTGTGCATGGGTAACAGGATAAGACCACCCTTTGAAAAGAACTGCTGGGAGAAACAGATTTATCGGTTCTCTTCAGATAAGATTGGCAATGTATTAAATCAGTTTTCCTCCTTTTGGAGGGGCAGAGGGGCCGTTACAACAAACGAGGGCAGATCTGAAGCTTGTCCCCCCCTCCCCGACGTCCCAGCTACTCTGCATCAGGATGGCACAGGTACAAAACCCTGGAGGTTGTGTTGAGGCAAGCAAATGGGAGATGAGAACAGCCACGATGATGTTTTTCCCCTGGATATATACAGGGGCACTCATGCAGGCACCGTGAGTCGTGTCTGTTTTCTGGGGTTTGAAGATTTCTTCCCCTGCTCCCAAGGGAAGGGAAGCAAGGAGTCTTTGAAGGCTCTGAAACCCAAGCAGGGCTGCTAGGGACGGCGGCTTGCAGGCACATTCCTGCGGGGGCTGCAGCCCCGACCCAGCAGGGAAGGGGCTCTCAGAGCAGTGCCGGCTGCGGCCGTGACGCACACGAAGGGCTCCGGGGAAACACGTGTATTTTTGTTGTATGAAGATATTTAAAAAGCATGAGAGAGATGGTCCGGGTGGGAAATACATCCTAACAGATGTGTAATATCATTAAAGCTGACTCTAATATAATCTAAGCCTCAGTTTGGTGTATTAATGCTTTGTTTATCTTCAAGCACAGATGGATATTTTTATTAGCATTACTTTGTTGATGCAGCTTCTAGAAAGGTTAGTCCGGAGGGCAGATGTCTGTGTTACGAGGGAGCACTCATGCTGGGGTGACTAATCAGAAAGGTGCAGCTTTTCCATGAAATGTCAGTTAGGAAATTAAACCTTGTGAGCACAGGCAGCCCAGATCTGCTGTATAGTCCACGTGGCCAATTCAGACGAGTGGGAAAAGTCCCTGGGCCCCAGAGCATTCCATGGCTCTGGGACTCTGCTGCCTCTGCACCCTCCAGGGATTAACTGCATCCTAGTCAGATCCATGCCCATGACAAGAGGGGGCTGATTGTGAAAGGGGATGCTACAGGTGCTGGTGGGACAGGGATGCTGGTAGCAGGATGGGCATCGTGTCTCTGAGCCAATTTCCCTCTTGGGATCTGTGATTTTAGGGGTCAATGCAGCTCTGAATGGAGTGGGGTGGGCTGGGGCTGAGACTGCATGGGGACCAAGGGGCCTGGTAGAACGTTTGTGCTGGAAAAAGTGAGTCAAACCACTCATAAACACAGAGCAAACTGGCTTTCTGCATCCAGTTCTCTCTCCTTGAAGCAGACTTCAAAACAAAATGCGCTGAAGAGATTCTTATTAGATCCAGACCCAGACTTCTTGCTTGTGATAAAGTCCAGACCCATTACAGTCAGCTGGAGGCTGCTCATTAAATTAGACCCTGGAGTGGGAGCCAGTCCCCGTTTCCTCAGAGATTTCACAGTTCCTGTCTGAAAGGATAACACCTGCTTGGGTCTGGGCACCTGATGCTCACAGGCCCTGGGCCCTGTATTGGTCCCTTGTAACGCTCAGCACGGGGGTGATGGATGAGGGCATCCCAGTGCTCCCCTTCTCCTCCATGACCCCACAGAGGGAAAGAGCCTGAGCTCCCTCTGCGTCATACCATCAGCTGGGAGGAAAAGGCAGATGTCTCCCATTGCAAAAGGTTTCCCATATCTTCCATTTTCTCTTTTGCCAAGCCAGGGACGGGGGGAAATCTCCAAATGGAGCTCCTGCTTTATTCAACCTGCTAAAAGGGCGTTGATAATTTCCCCATCTAAGGGGCTGCTTTAGCTAATGAGATATGGGAGCAGCCCCTGGAGAAGAAAGCATTCCTCCTCCCTCACTGCAGCTGCATTGCAGCCTGCCCAGCTCCCCCAGCCCTGCAGCCAGGGCAGCAATCACCTCTCCCTGCTCCTGCTACAAGTTCACATCAAGGCTCCCAGAAACCTGTTCCTAAGAGAACATAATAATTGTGGGACTGCAGCCACGAGGTCCATCATCTACAGAACTAAAGAGTGGAGGAGATAAAAGTGTCGATTTTCAGGTATTTTAACCTCCAGCTCTCCTTCCCCACAGATCAGCCTGCTGGTCACTAAAACCCTCTGCTGCAACTCCAGAGAAGCAAAATTTCAAGCAGAGCAGCTGCTCACACTCCAGGACTGGCGCAGCACTGGGCAGGACACAGCAGGATGAGGGGCTGCCATGGGAGCCCCCATCCCCATGCCCAAACCTTGAGCACAGGGAGATCTCCCTGCTCAAACAGAGCAGAAAGCAAGAGGAGTGGAGTGCCACAGCACCTGCAGGGCTGGAGGCCGGGGAAGAAAGCTGTGTTCAGCTCTCGCAGAGATGCTATAATGATTCCATGAACCCATCAGTGTCTTGCTTTGGGAATTCAACCCGTTTATTACTCACAGAGAGCAAAGCACTCCCCATGAATAGCACTGGTGAGGGGAGTACCAATGGCAGAGGAGGACTCTCAACTCACTCTGTTGCCTTACACTTAAAATCATAGAGTCATAAAGGTGAGAAAAGACTTCTAAGATCATCTGGTCTAGCCATCAACCTAACACCACCATGCCCACTGAATCATGTCCCTAAGTGCCATAGCTACTTGTGTTTGATGAACATCTCCAGGGTGGAGCCCTGGCAGCCCCCCGAAGAGGAGGGCCAGCAGCAGCCCCCAGCACCCGCCCCTGCCCTGAAAGAGGTGGCCCTGGCGGCAGCACTAGGCCCGCACGGCACCGCCAGGCCAGCCATAGGTGGAGCATCAGGTCCCTGACTGTTTCCTCCTGAATTGTGGGGGGTTATT
>VXAV01013011.1:0-14049 GCA_013399715.1 Alectura lathami | reverse complement strand
CGCAAACGCAAGGCTTTTATGGAAGAGACACGGCCCCAAGCTTTGCAACCTTCTAATGCCAGGGAACATCTTTTGTTGGCAGAAGAAAGAGCAGAGCTAAGTCAAAGGCCAGGTCCTGATCTGGAAGACATGGTGGCATCTCACCCAGGTTTGTGAGGGCTGCCACCGCTGAGCAACAGCACCTGAAATACCTACTGGCCCGCGACAAACGTGGTTCCAGCATGGAGAGCGACAGGAGAGGCATCCCAGACCTCTGGTCCCCCAAATAACGATGGTATTTGGGGAAAAGAGCCTCCCCTGCTCCCTTCTCACCTGGTACCACCTGGAAATGAACGCAGCCATTTCCCTGGGTGGCTCAGCACCTACGCAACTCAGCTGATGACTCCACAGGAAACAGCACGTTTAGTGTTTCTCTTCTGTCAGGTTTGAATGTGCTCCGCTGATTGAAGCACTGGGGAGATGCAGCTCCTCAGACGCTTCCTCCTCATGCCACAGCAGTGGGTGGGAGCGGACGACAGGACCCGGAGCCTCCAGCTCCATCTGTAGATCAGGCGTGGGATGGGTATGAAAATATCACTGGCAAATGGTGACGTTTCCAAGGGAAATCAGAAGTTTTAGGGGACTGCAGACAGGGGCAGAAGTCTTTCTGGCCTCCCTTCACTGTCCACTCTGTTCCTGGGGCATTGCCCACAGAGGGGCTGGGGGATGAGGGGCTCCTGGCGGGTTGTGCTCCCAGCACGGGACAGGCAGTGTGGAGCTGACCTGCCCACGGTTCCATGGGACTCAGGTAGGTCCAGTTGGACACTGCCTCCTGACAAGGGGCAGCCTGGGGCTTGTGGCCATTACTCCTCAACACCTATGAAAGATTTGGAAGCTACAAGGATGTGTGTAAGGATGCCGCTCGTCCTGAGCATCGTGTGTGATGCCACCAGGGAGCTGGGGACTGCCAATGTGTCCTTCAGCTCCCACCTTGTGTCTGGGGGTCACCGTGCATGCAGATGACATCCAGCCCCTGCAGCCAGCACGGGTCTCAGTGTGGGTGATGCTCTTCACTAAGCTGTGAGATTGCACCAATACGCAGAGAGAAGTCTCCCTTCATGGAAGTAAATCTGGCAGCGGAGATGACCTAGTTAGTGAAAACACTTGTTCTGTACGAGGAAGGAAACTTTTTTTTTTTTTTTTTAGCCAGACCTCGAATGGTTACGTGGTTTTACCACAAAACTATAACCACATGCAGCCCATCTCCAGTTCTGCGACTCAAAGCCTGGACTGCCTGCAGTGACGAGGCAACTTTATGTGCAGAAAACGTATTCTTTTAGCACTGTTTTACTGCAAAACTTCCTCTGAAAAACAGGCCACCGTGGCCCATTCCTGTGACTCACGCACACTGTTGGAAGCTGGAGATGGAGGCTGTGCCCAGGCTTCAGCGCGGCACACAGACAGCCTGTCCTACCCCTAGCTCGGGGTCCTCTGGATATCACTGGACCCGGGCTCAAGTCTCCTCATTAGCTTTCATGCAACTTCCAAGGGCAGTCTGCAGTCAAGGTCCTAATTCATAAAGCAATTAATGGATCAAGCCTTGCCACTTCAAAGAGTGAGCTCTGATATTTGTGTATGAATCTCCAAGCTCAGGACAAGCTCATGTGAGCTGCAGGCAAAACACTTCCAGGGTCAGACCACTGAGCAATTTTCTCAGAAGATCAAGCAAACCTAAAGCCTGGCTGCATTAAAAGATCTTGCAGATTACTCTTTTTTTTTTTTTTTTCCCCAGAAAGTTTTTAAGAACTTTCACAGTTCAAGTGTTGTATTTATTCCTCAGCTCTTAACAAACACTGCCATCACCCAGCCTATCTATTCCATGCCGGATGCTCATTCTAGATAAAGGCAAACAAAACCCATGACCACCTAAAGCCCAGGTGGGACCTTGCTGAGAGTCTTCACTCTGTGAAGGTGTGTGGATACCGCAGTGATTTGCAGCAGCATGCCAGCCCAAGGTGGTTATACCCACAAGGGCAAGCTGGCCAAGGGTGCCTGGAAGGGCTTTGGACTGCCCAAGGCTGGGTGTCAGCGGAGCATGCTGAAGCCATTTCACTCGGGAGCTTTCTGAAGCCTGGAAACGCATCCTTGCCCAAGGGCACACCAAGTCTGGCCTTCAGCCCTACCCAAGGGACTACACGAAGACTGAACAGCTTTTCTCACCAAAATCCTCACGGTAGGAAGGAATCAGTGCTTCAGTGGCACCAAAGTCTACTTCTGCTCACATTATGGTTAATAAAAACATACCACATTCCCTACGAAGCAATTTTCAACATGCTTCCATTGAGAAGTCTTGTTGCAGCTCTTATCCCAGCATCCAAAATGACACCACTTTCACACAGCTCTGTAATAAAACAGTCATTTTGCAAGGGTGAGATTGCGCTTCTTCCCAGAGCCTCACTGCAAAAACCTGTTTGCAACTCGACTTTTCAGAAAAAAAAGAAACGGTAGGAACGGTGAGGGTAGCATTTTAGTCAAAAATGGAGTTAAAGAAAAGACTGTGGCTGTCCAACAAGCTCAGCGACACAAATGGGTGCTGCTCCACAGCTCTGCGCACGCCGCGTGCCGCTCCAGGAGCGGAGATCTGCTCAGCAGCCAGCGGAGTGCAGCCCTAACCAGCAGCTCCGGGAAGACAAGAAAATTGCTGTGTGTAATTGAAACTGCAGGGAGGAGTTTGGGACATAAAATGTAATTATCTGCCGTGGAACAGAGCCAAGATTAGCATTCCTACTTCTGGTCATTTGAAGCTCCCATTAACTTTTCCACACGCTGATGGTATCGGCTTTTTGTCTCCCTGGCTGCGAGATGCAGCACTTCCAGAAGCAAGCCCTGGGCACCCTCTCAAAAAGGTCCTGAATCACCTGTAAAGAACAGGGTGAGGGTCTAGACATCAGCCAAGGCCTCTGGGGCTGGAGGATCTCCCTCCCTACAACGAAAGCAAGAAGAAGAGGCAGGAGAATGCTGCAGCGGAGCCCCAGTTGCAGCACCCTCCTCTGTAGCTGTGGGTGGCTGGAAGATGGTGAAGGTGTCTTGGTGCTTTGGAAGAAGCTCTGGGTGGGGACCACAATTCTGAGACCTCCTGGACTAGAGCTGGTGGGACGGGGTGAACCTCAGACCACCTCAGCCTCCAAATGGCCCCATGTCCATCCTTCTCTCAGCCCGTTCCTGTGCCCCAAAATGGCCACCCCTTGCTCTGCGCGAAATCAGAATCAAATCTGTGTACTTCATGAAGTCCTTGCTGCAGACAAGTGGAGACTTACCAGGCAACCCAGAGCCTGCTTGCAGCAAGTCCCTTCCACCCTCACAAAACAAACTGGCCCAATCCTGGCACCAACAGGATGCCGGCTGCAGCCTCCCACGTTTCCTGGGCTTCTCTCCCAACAGCCCTCCCTCTCCTCCTGGTTTTCAGGGCTCTTTCTCTGCAGAGCCTCCTCAGGGACGCAGCCCTTGCCGTCTCACACCCAGGTGACTATCCACACCCAGCTCTTCCATGGGACTGCCACTCCAGCCCCTCCTGCCTCACAGCACCCTGCCTTGTCACCTCTTCTGGGGTGCTGATGCAGGCCCGGTGTCACTTTAACCCCAGTGAGATCCAAGCTGGGGCCTCACATTCACACGCACCCCTGGGGCTTCACAAAGCAGGGACCTGCCTTATGCAACTCTTAGAGGCTTTTCGAAACCTCTGAAGGAAAACGCGCCATGTTTTCCCCATTTTCCGCGACCGGAGTCCCCCCCTTACCTCCACCAGGTGAGGTGTCGGGTTGAAGCCACACATGTTGCACACCTGCTGCCGGCAGGTCGTGCAGGCGTTGTAGTTGGGGGGCTCGCTGGAGCCCACGTTGATCTCGGCCTTGCAGAGGGGGCACAAGACCCTGGCTTTCGGCACTTCCTTTGGCTTGACGCCCGGCTCCGCTTTGCCCGGCTTGGCGGCCGGCGAGGCCCCGGCCCGGCCCTGCGCCCCGGGGGCTTTGGGACCAGCTTCCTTGCTGGCGTCACTGAAGACGATTTTTGGAGGCACTTTGCCAGAAGACTGCTGACTGGGAGCGGGGGCCTCCGGCTGGACGGACATAAGCGTGCTGGCCTGGGTCAGGAGGGAAGCCCCGAAGCCGAAGAGCTTCCCCGTGAGCCCCTCCTGGGGTTGCTCCGCAGCCCCCACGCCGGGGGCTGGGGCGGTGGGTTTGGGGTCTGCCACCGCCTTTCTCTGTTCGGAGGAAGAAGGCTTTGCTTGTTGGTGCTGCGGAGAAGACCTCGCCGCCTCCTGAGGAGCGGCAGCTTTGGGCTGGCCGTGCTGCTCCCTCTGCGGCGCGGCGCTCTGCGGTTTTGGGGGCTCGGGCGGGGGGGCAGTGGCGGTGGTGCCAGGGCGGGCACTTGGCTGGGTGGGTGCCGGGGTCTTCTCCTGGCTCGCCGGATGCTTGGCCGGGGAGTGGGACGGAGACGGGGAGGGGGAGTGCAGCTGCTGCTGGCTCTTGGAGCGCGGGGCGGTGGTCATGTCCATCCCCAGCGCCCGCTGCATCTGGCAGTTCAGGCACAGCCATTCCTTCACCTGTGGGATGAGAAGAGGACACAGGCAGTGAGTGACTGCCAGCAGACAGGGCACGGCCAGCAGCAACCCATGCACAGCACTGGGCTCATGGCTAGCACGTTCCACGAGCAAAAGCCTATGTAGCTGCACGAACAAGTCATCAGCCCCCCCCCAAACAACATTTCAGCACTGCGTTCTTTGCAAAAGTATCTCACAGTCACAGGGAACAGACCCCATCTGTCACAGGTACAACATGCCTGTGCTGAAGCAGGCTTTAATTAGCTTTGTTGTGCTTCCAAGGCTTCTGATGTGAAGCTCTTGCTAGCAATGGGGCTTTCATACCACTCCCTGCACTCTCCTGGTGGGAGAGGGCCCTGTACAAGAGTGCAGAAGCTGGAGGGAGAAGGTCCTGGAAGCCCACTTTTTCTCCTGCTTTGGGGTCCCTCACCCCATGGAACCTCCTTCCAAACCTGTGCCCTGCAAGGCAGGTGAATGGTGGCCAGAACTAGCACAGACAACAGCCAGGGCTGCCCCCGGGGACCTGCAGAAGGTCCAGGGATGCTGGGGACAGGGGGAAATCGTTTCTCTTCTTGCTGTGCAGGCACAACACCAGCTTGGGAGTAAGAGGTTAACTCTCTTACACTGACAAACTAGGGGATGCAAATGGAAAGCATAGTGCTCCCTGGCTAAGCAGTGATAAATGAAAGACTTCCCCCCTTGAGAGACGTTCCCTGTAACACGCCAATGTCTGAATTAAGTTAATTAACGAGGCTGTATGAAAGTTGCGAGCCTTCTGATACGAGGAATCCCCAGGATGCCCAGCAGCTGCGCAAATATTAATGTATAGCACAGTCTGCAGGATAACCAGGTCCGCTTGCAGATTTCTCCAAGACAAGCAGGTATGGCGTCAAAAAGAGCCAAAGCGTTCCACAGCTCTCTGCTCCATGTGTTGCCCCTGGGCCTCCAGCAAAGCTCACCCCCTCACCCTACAGACCCAGTCACACGTCAGCTCTGGACTCTTCTCACTCTCTGCTGTGCTCACCCCAGGGGTGCCCTGGGCATTTTCTGAGCTCCCATGCCCTCAACGCCTTCTGCCCTTCATCCTTCCTCCAGACCCTCAGTGCAATGAGACCGCGTGCAAATGGTGCTGCCTGCTGCCCAAACCATCGCCTGCCACGAGCCACCACAGCCTCCTCCTTCCAAGTCAGCTGCACCACGCTGCGTTGCTGCAGCTATTGCTATTTATTGGATTTTATAATTTATTATGGCCTTGTGATCACTACTCTGAGCCACAAACCAAAGATGTGCAGAATTCCTCGTGTTACTTTTGCATTCTCATCCCTTGGAGTTTCTCCTCACAACGCTGTTTCAGAAGAGCAGCTCCCGAAATCCCGTCAGCTTTGTGCGCTGTCCCCATCAGCTCTGATTAAGGGAGAACCAATCCCTTCTATTCAGGTTCTCTCTCTCTGCAAAGTTCCTAGTATATGAGAAATGCAAATCTTCCCTCTCTGCATAATCTTCTTATCCACACTTTAAGACCCTCGGGCTAGGTAAAAACTGGGGAAAGAGGAGATGTCCACAGTGCAGAACTGCTCCTCGGCACCAGGAGGTCCCCCCCAGCTCCCACTGGCCAAGCAAGCCAAGTATGGGTCAGGGATGAGCCACCAGGCCAGTCCTGAGCCCAGGGGCTTGGGGAGAGTGTGATAATTGAAGGTTTTTCACTTAAACCTGGCTCACGTGCATGCCTGCAGGCTTGC
This sequence comes from Alectura lathami, assembly GCA_013399715.1. Taxonomy (NCBI): domain Eukaryota; kingdom Metazoa; phylum Chordata; class Aves; order Galliformes; family Megapodiidae; genus Alectura; species Alectura lathami. Next base: position 7,734 of record VXAV01013011.1, on the reverse strand, counting down.
TTGCCTGTGCGTACATGCACACGATCAAAGGTGCTTTGCAACCTAGACAGAAAAAAGCTTTCAGACAGGACAGAAACGATGAAATGGTTATCATTTTACCCAGCTGGCTGGGTAAGAACCTGCTGAGGAATGCCTGGGAGAAAGCTGGCGGGGCTGCAGGGGGCGGCACGCTCCCCACGCAAATGTCTGAGCTGTAAATTCAGTCGGGATTAGCAAACCGCCCAGCTGGCCTCCCCGATACAAGCAGCATCCCAGCATGTGGGCTGCGCAGCTCTGAGATGGCTGGAAGGATCTTGGAGGGGAGATGGTGAAGAGGAAGGGCCGAGTGATCCTGCCCGAGAGCCTTCCCACACCAAGGAGGAAAGAGAACAGAAAATAAAGGATGTAGATTGCTAACTCTACCCCAAAAATCTTGATTTGGTGCCGTACTGGGTGAAAAGACACAAACATGTGACACGACGGACTCCTTGGCTGGTGTACATCACCCTCCTCTGCACGGTCCCCTTTGTGCTGGCAGACCAACCATGCAGGGCGGGAACAGGCATGGAAAACAGGACAGAAACAGAGACAAGGATACAGAGAAAAAAAATAAATCCTACTGCTTCTACACCAGTGTTAACAGTCTGGGTAACCAGCAGAACGAAATGCCCACCAAGGAGAAGAGAAAAACCTGAAACAACTGGAAACTCGGGGTCCAGCTCCCATTGCTGGAATGCTGCAATACCAACGGGTAAAGCTGTGCTCCTGGCAACAGCCTTGGACTGGCTGCTCAGGGCATGCCAGTCTCCTTCACCTGAGGATACCTGACTGGGGAAATACTGAAAAATACAAAGGAAATTTGGGTGTAAATGATGGCTCTGAAACCTGAAAACCAACCCCTCAGTGGGGAGCGAACAAGGGAAGGTGACTGCTGTGCAAAATGAAGGGCACAGTTGGAGATATCACCACAGAGACACTCAGTGCTCAGCACACCAGTATCAGCCGATGGAAACGAGGAGCTGCGAAGTGCACAAACTGAAAGGAAACATGGGAACTTCACAGAAGCCTCTCAGGTCCTTTCATTGAGGGACAAAGGCTATCCAAGGAAGGACACACGTTCATTACTGGACGGAGAGGGTAAAGCTGCTAATGAGACAGATACGGTGGAAGTACGATAGTTACTGCTGCCGAACATTTGGAAAGAAGCGGGATAATACTCATCACCAGGATGAGGCATTTCCAACTTATTAGCAATTGAGACGAACACCCAACAACATCCACCAGCGCTCAGGATATTTAAATTTGGCAGATCTGAATAATTTTGCATCCAAGAGATCTCACAGAGCTAAGAAAAATGCTGCATGCTGATGTTGATCTCTGAGGATACTGAGGAAATTTTAGAAGACTGGAAGAGTCTTCTGCTTGAATATCCAAGGCAGCAAGGGTACGACCTGGACGGGCTGGCCATCCAAGAGAGAAAGATGACACTGGAGTCACGCAGCAGAGAACTGAAGGGCAAGCAGATATGCCATTCAGCGTGGTTGCAGTGGAAATAGGTCATGGCAAGCAAACTTGACTTTATCCTCTGCTAAGAATGCAGAACTGGTATTAAGCAATGAATGGAAGCAATACATGTGATGTCCAAAAGGTGTTTTAACCTAGCGATGCCAGGTATACTGACTACAAAATAAAAACCAACCTGCAAAATATGAATACACTAAATGGATTTCAGACCAGTTACCTCGCAGATCTGGAGGACAACGAGGGCTTACCACTGCTTAGGGACCTCTCTAGTAGGGTCCTGATCTCACGATGGTAATGTCACCTACAAGAGAGTTTGGTGAAGCAGTAAATACGGATGCAAACGAGTCTGTGCCTCCTTCAGATCCCCACTGGCTCCACGCGGGAAGCACGAAGCTGGAGGCAGGAGCACGGAGGTGGCTCAGCCCCCACTTCCAGCACCGAGGGAGCTGTTCCAGAACCCTGAACCGTTCAACGCCGACATTTTAAAGAGATGAGTACAACTCTGCAGAAGATACAGACCGGATCCGTAAAAATGAGTCTAGGAGAAAATGTCTGAAATGAGAGAATTAAAGAGGTTGATCTTTCTGGTGTATCAAAGAGAAGATTAAGAAGTGACTTGATTACGACAGAGCAGCACATTCAGTGGAAACAATATCAGGTACTAAAAGGTTCTTAATTAGGCAGAAAAAGGCATAAAAAGAACTAATGACTGGAAATGGAAGCCAAATATATTAAGCATCGTTTTTAACAGCAGATGTTTCTCACCATTAAAGCAAATTATACACATGCTGTTGGGCTCAGTACAAGGCTCAGGGAGGTAAAACTTACAAGGCCTTTCATCTATAGGGATTTAGCGCCCACGTTCATCTTAACAGCTTCGGAAGTTCGAGCCATCCAGTCCTCACTGGCACTTGGCAGGAACGTGACCCTGCTCTGCGTGCAGCACTGCTGCCCAGCATGCCCACAGCCACCAGGGCTTACCCTGCCCCTTACAGCAGCCCAGAATATTCCCCCAGCCCCCTCCCAAGCCCTGCAATGTCCCTACATGCGGACGGGTCTGCAACCCGCAGAGCTCATGGGGTCACTGCTGCCAGACACAGCTGCCTCTTGATGCCATCCTGCATCATCTGACAGTTCCACTGGGAAACTTCCACATCAGCATTTCCCAAAAAAAGCCCATAGGCAGGAATGCACAGCACACGCTGGTTGTGCCCACAGCTGGTGGGGACAGCTATGTTCACTAGCAAGAACTACAGGTGGGCACGCGCATGGTGGGGCGGGCCAGATCCTGACACTGCGACCGGGCACAGGACAGGGGAGCAGTGGTTTGCACAGGCACGTGGGGAGGCCAAAATGCAGCCCCGTTAAATTGGCGTGATGCAAAATGATGGAGACCCTTGTGGAGCCTGTAAGGCTTCTGCAGCTATTCTACCAGCACCTATTTTAGGAAGCTGAGCGGAGACAGTCTGTCCCTGGATTTGCTAGCAGGGGGTGCTGGTAGTGCGCGGGTTGTTTTGTTCTCTGGAGGTAAGACAATACAGCTCTGAAAGCATCCTAAGTGCAGAGCGCAGCCTTCAAATGAGCTGCAGGCAGAAAGACTTCTCAAGTGAACACCCAAGGCTGTCTTCAAGCCCAAATTTAGGATTATAACAAAGAATCATTCTGTCTTTCCTGAAGGTTGGCTATTTTGGACCATTTGGAGGTCACGCAGAACGCTGCCCTACTGCACAGGCAGCAGAGGACAGGAGAGCATTAGATGACCCTATTTAGGACTTAGGAGACCTAAGACTTAATGGCTCCTGACCAGCTCTGCCCACTTGCACAGCTCACTGCAGCCACAGCCTCCTGACCTTGCCAGCTCTGCAGCCCTGCATCACAGGGGGCCACGGGGTCTGTCAGGAGCACAGCTCATCCAACCCATTTGGAATTATTTTAGGCTGTAAAGAGCAGTTCCCAAGTCATCCCCAGCACTGTGTTCAGTCCCACCCAAGGTCAGCCACTCACATCTTCCTGGGTGGGAGGGAACAGGGTGCACAGCCAGCTGGAAAACAGCACAAGTTCATGGGGATCAGAGAAGAAAAGGAAAATGGGCTTACTCTGAGCGGCCCCAAGTGTGTGTTTAATACCCTACAAAACTGGAAATCCTGAAAAACCACACGGGAGCCAGCAAACAGCAAGCCTCCAGCAGATGCTCTTTAGCTCCAGGCCCCTGGCAGCCACAGAGCCCCATCTCCTGGAGCCAGCCCCAGCATGTGCACTCCAAGGCAGGGGCACAGCTCCCTCGCTGCCCTCCCTGGGCATCAGGACCCCCAGAGCCAGGGGAGTGCAAACGCGACCAAGGCTGGAGTTTGGAAATGAAGGTACTGTGTTAATGGCTCTGGTAGGGAGGCTTACTGCTGGATGAGCCATCGGTGGGCACTACCGGCTGTCCCAGAGGAACACTGCAGCATCCTGGCCTCTTCCTCACACTGCAGAGCTGCCAGGGACCTGCCTCGAGTGTCCTCACATGCCTTCAACTCATCAGCTTTGCCTGCAGCTGAAGAGCCACCGTCTAAAGAAATCAGCTCGTCAGCGAAACGGCCCTTCCTCGCCACGCCTCGCGGATCAGCTCCGCAGGAGCTCTCTGGGGCACGTCTTGCATTTTACAGCGTCGCTCTGAGAGCTGCCAGAGCCATGGGCCGTGCAGTTAAAGGAACTGCCTGGGCCCAGAGAAGAGGCAGTGCCAGAAGGCAGCCTTCAGCGAGAGAGCGGAGGGAGCTGGGGGTGCTGAGGGGAGCAGGAGGTGGGAATTGCTGGGGGAAAGGAAGGAGAGCTCAGCAAGGCCTGGAAGAGCCCTGCTGGGTGAGAAAAGCTGATGGTACAGAACAGAAGAGGCTTCCCACAGCACCTCAGACGGGGTGGCAAATACGAATGCCTCTGTTATGCAGAAGATTTGCCCATATAGCAGCACAGGGACAGCTTACCACAAAGCTCACACACCCAGGCCAGGCAAAGCAGCTCCTGCCGTTTGGATGGGCGCACAGCCCGCGCGCAAACGAAATGAGAGGCTTGCAAAGCCCCCCGTGGGAGGCTGCAGTGTGCTGTTGCACCAGCGAGGGGCTCGTCTGGGGGGAGCGTGCAGGGAGAGCAGCTCTCAGCTTCCCCGAGGCACCTCTGGAGGACCACGAGCAGCCCGGGTGCGGGGGCTGCCGGCACCGAGGCCGCGCTGTGTGCCAGGATGCGGCCGCAACACTCGCCAGCACCAGGCGGATGCGCACAGGGAGAGGCGTGGGCTGAAGCCTCCTGGTCAAAATCTAACACACGCTTACGCGGGGATGCAGCGCTCTGGAGGGGCTGTGCAATTAGCAGTGCTTGGACGTTGAATGGACAAGGGGCTGGGTGACCGAGGTGCTTCTGAAAAAGGCCACCTTATGCTCATCTTTTTCTTCAAAGATACCAAAACAAATAAAATCCAGTCCTCAGCACTTATGCCCAGCAGGGCAAGCCACAGAAGCCACCAGCATTCATCCTGCCAGTGCCTGCCAGGAAACAATCAACCCGTGCTGGTGAGCAGGAGGAACAAACCCTCAAACTCATCTCCTCTACTGCAAACAACAGATGGGGAACTGCATTTGTCCAGAGAACTGAGCTGGGGAATAAGATGGTGCCATTTAATCCTATTAGTCATTTATTAACCAATTTTCCCCTAAATAAGCCTCTTTCTCTAGTTAGCCCCCCCTCCAGCTAACCTAATACTTCAGAATGACCAAGAACCACAAGCAGCTGTCATTTCTTTTGTAAATAGAAGAGCAAAGGGTTGCAGAGTGGATGTGCTGTGCTTCGGCTAGGAAATGACTGCCTAGATATGAGAGCAACTGGAAAAACGCTGCCCGGAGACGTCTCGAGCACACTTTGTGGCCACGCCGTGCCCCTCCCTCCTCGGGCCAGCCGCCCCTTCCCACTCACAGCTCTGTGCATGCCCTGCTTCCAACACCTTCTCAGTTATCCGGATAACATTCAGTGAATTCAGCTATGCAGCCACTGCTTGTTCCCAGCCCGGAGCACGGCATCAGTCTCAGGGCCCTTTCCTGCAGGATGCAGCCCTCCGGCGCAGAGATCGCTGCACCTCACAGCGGGTGAGGACAGGATCTGCCAACCCTCCTCACCCACAGCATGCAAACATTAAGCAAACACGCAAAACCCCACCACCAAACAGCTTTGGGACTAACCTCGATCCGCAGCTACATGCAGGGCGACGCTCCCCCAGCGAGCTCCCCATCGTGGTGCACTGATGCTGCCTGCTCGGTGAGCACCAGCCCCCTTCTCCTGCTCACCCTGCCGACAGCTGGGTTACAAGGACCTTTCCCTATGCTCTGCTCCTGCCTGCGTGCCCCAGCCTCTCCTCCCCAGGCACAGGGCCCCTCGCTGCGCGAGGCTGCCCGGCTCCGCGCGCCCGCAGTGCCGCGGCCCCAGGCGAAGGGACAAGTCCTTCCACTTCATTAGGGAATGTTTCTTGTGCGATTTGCTGCCTCACTAGCTCCTGTTTAGACAGCCTTTGTTCCCCATCCACGGGAGCACATGAAAGGTTTGGACGTACGGATGTGCTCGGAGGGTGCTTTCCTCCGCGCGTGGTCGGGGAGCGTTGCGGAAAGCCCACCCCAGGTTTTAACCTCGTGAGCTGGGAGCGCGGACTTGCTTTAAGTGCAGCTCTGAGCCCTGGGGCTGCAGGACCTCGCTACGAGGTCACAGGAAGAGTAATGGATGGCTTTGCCTTGCTGTGCTGCCGTCCTGGCAGCCGGCGGCGAGGCAGCCCGCTGTCAGCAGCCCCCGGGTCCACAAAACTTGGACTTCTGCAGAACTAAAGGAGCAGCCCAGGAGGAGCCTGGGGACATCGGGGCCCCCGGCCTCCCACCTGCTTGTGCTCAGGGCAGTGCAGGCTGAGGTGCAGGGCTGCCTGGGGTGTACAGCGATGGAATGCACACAGAGCAGAGGCTGCTCCTGATAAGCAGACTTAAAGCAGATTAATTTTAAAGCAGTCCACTTTCCTGTCGGTAATGCAGAGTAAAACCTTCATTTGTTTACTGCACGGTTCCTGTTATGAGTGGGCCCTGCTGCAGCCTTCCCATGAGTTTCTGATTCCTGGGGAATGCTCCTGGACAGCTACAGCAGCAGGAGTTCACACCTACAGCGCAGGGAACAGCCAGACGTGCCCAAATATTCCAAGGCCCTTTTGTGCCCCAAATTTTGCCCCATCTGGAGAAGTCAATCAATTGATTTTGCTCATTACAAGCCATCTGGACAGAAGTCTTTTAAATGACAAAAGCGGTCCCAGATGCTAATGAAAATAGTCCAAAGTATCCTCAGAGTCACAGAACTCTGCGGCCTCCCGTCCTCTCCAGACTGAAGTGGCCACGTTGTGCTCCTCCACCCCGGTGCAATATGCGTTTCTGAGGGAACCAGCTGGGATGAGCAACTCGTGCAAGGGAACAGCTTGGGGTGGAGCAACGAATGAGTTTCGTCGTCTTATTATTATGGTTTGAACATGTCATAAATGCTCTTGCAGAATGTAAGGCCTGAAGATAGACAAGATGTTGCACAATCTTTTTACATACCTAAACAGATTTAATTACTCAATTATTCCAGATAAACATGATAAGTTCCCTGCTATGAATAATTCATAATCCAGCTAGCCACACCATCTGCAAAACCCAAACCTACGGCCGCAGCAAAGCAAAAGCAAGCAGACGCGATGATCCCGCAAAACCCCAAAGGTGCCGTGACCTGACGCGGTTTCCACAGGCAGCACTTTCCCCGAGTGCCATGAAGCAGGATCTGAACAACACGCACACAACAAGAGAGCTCTGCGGAGCGGGAAGCACGGAGCCTCCAAACCTCTGCGGCCTGTCTTGGGCAGCTGAGACACCGCAGAAGGGGGACATGGGGAGCCCCGAGCAACTCTGGCCAGGCGTGTGTGTGTGGTGTGTGGAGAAGGGAGAGCAAGTGGTGGAAGGAGGGGGAGAAATAACGTGGATTAATGGTGTAATAACCTCAAGCACCCTCGCTATAAAGTCCTAACTGTCCTCCTGCAGTGAGTTCCTCAGGGGAAGGGATGCTTCAGGGTGAAAAGGTCCATCTCAGGACTGGAAACAATCAAAACAAACAAACATGCAATCAAAACAAACAATCAAAACCATACAAATAAAACAAAATTAAAAAAAAAAAAAACAATCAAAAAAAAAAACAAAACAACCA
>VXAV01013010.1:0-13383 GCA_013399715.1 Alectura lathami | reverse complement strand
TTTTTTTTTTATAGCAGCTGGGAGTAAGCCAGGGCGAAAATGAGCTGAGGCCGCTGAAGGGAGATAAGCTGAGACGTAAACTGTGATTTTCTGCCCTGTGAGCCCTATGCATGGATTTCATCTTTTAATGGAAGTGCAGTAAATAAAAGCCATTTTCACAATAAGCTGAGCAACAGGTCATAAGCGTCTGAGCCACTGAAATTGATAGAAGTGAGCTAAGCGTAACAAATCTCCCAAAATTGCACCAGACTCCACTTGTATCTAGTCCCTTCCTGCATCTCACCAATTACAGCAAATGGCAATTATTTCTGAGCCAGAGATTTCTCTGAATAAAACCTCAGTCAAACTGGAGATGCTTTATCTTTTTTTCAAATAGATTTGTACCGGAGGAAAAACCCCCAGTGGGGAGAAATCCCATTTGAAGGGGCTTTCCCTCGCTGTGTCTGCAGTCGATGCTGGACGTGCGTCTTGGCTTTGTTGGGATGGAGCACGCGAGCTGGCTGCTGCGAGCTCCTGTTGCTGGTGGAGTTTCTCCCGGCTGACTGCCCACTGGCTTTCTCCCTACCCTTCGAGCTGGATCCAGTGGCTGCCTCTCCCCAGTCCCCTCCACCATGGTACCCGGTGACACTTCTGGGTGTAAGCCAAGCTCTCGAGTCCGTGCTCAGACTAAACGTGAACACTCCTGTCCCATATAACCCTAATGCTTTTTTTTAAGGAACATCTCTGCCCAAAGCCTTGGGGGTACTCCTACAGCAAGGACAGCGCATGGGGTGCAGCTCCCTCCTCCCCACAGGTTTACATGGGAATTTACGTACGAGCACTTTTCCTCATACCCATGGAGACGTGCTGGTTGCAGCTGCTGGATGCCCTGTCCAAAGTGGGAAAATCTGGTCCTTGGCTTTACTTCTGGGTTGAGCAAGATGTCCCCAGCCCTATGCAGACGGCAGGGCTGGAGCAGGGATGTGCAGGTGGCTGTCACTGTGGGCACAGCCCTGCTGCTTCCCAGTGCGTGGGAACTGTGTACGTTGTTTGGGGTCACTGGAAGCGCGCTCCCACTGCTAGGTGCTGCTGAAGTGCCACGAGGTAGCAGGTGCAGGAAGCTCAGCTGGCTCTGACTGATGCCGTTAGTGCTCCCTACTGAATAGTCCCGGGGAAACTGGACAAGTTGTAGCTGAGCAGCTTCTTATTAGCTGCGCGGAGGCTGCGCAGAGGCTGCTAATGTGGCACCCTCCTGGGTTTCCTGAAAAACTGCAAAAGGTCTTAAATTGCCCAAGGACTGATTCATCTCTCTGGTGTGATTAGGGAAGTGCATCACTGCGGTGTTTCACAAGGTGTGGGACAGGACAGGAGGGTGCAAAGTTTGTCATGGCCCTGGGCCACCCCTTGGATGGGCTTGGTGAGATGAGAAGTGGCCAGCGGGGAGCGATGAACATTGTGCAGTGGCGTGTCCTGCCCTGCCACGGGGAGCAGTGATTGATTTACTCTGTGCTAGCTTCACATGAAGAGAAGGGTGTTTGTTTATTTTATTTTATTTTTTTTATTTTGCTTTAGAATTGGGAATTACATTATTTTCCCCCCTTGGAGGGTTGTTAATGAAAAGCACTGAACCAGCTTCTCTTCAATTTAATTTGCTTGCATGAGCTGGCAGCCCCCCTCCCCGCAGCCTCCCCAAAATACATGTCAAATATTTGCTCAGAGGCTTCCTGGGCTGCCTCTAAGTGGGCTCCATGCACGGTCCTGCCTGCGGATGCTCCCTGCAGCTTGGTGGATGCAGGCAAACAGGTGTGTAAGCGTGGTCAGGATCCCCTGTCCAGGTTGGCAGAGGAGCGTGCGTGTGTGTGATGCTCATCATGTGCATGCTGGGGGAGTTTCTGGGGTGAACAGCCCTCGGGGTCTACACAAGCCTTGTTTTTCTTCTGGGGCGGCAGGCAGGGGAGGGGAGGAAGCAGTAAGAAGGTGCAAAATGCTGTGTTTTGTATACCCAGCTTGTTACTGGGATGCTGATTGAGAGCACAGCATCTGCTGCGGGCTTTCTGGGAGGTGCAGGTCCGCATCGCCCCGAGGTGCTGAGCCCCCACCCCAGGCTGCTCAGACTCCATGGACTCAGCAAGCCAAAGCTCCCCAGGATGCTCCAGCCCTGCAGCTTGCCCTGTGCATGGTGCACTCTCCCTTTAATGCAGCTGGCCCCTGCTAACCTCTGCTTAATTTGGGAAGTGCTGCCTTTGTTTCCTTCTGTCTAGCCAGCTGTAATCCATGCCCGGCTGTGCCCCTTTCTGTGTAGCCATTTATTTTCCTTAATCTTTCATGAAGCACTTCTAACGTAAGCTCTCTGAAAATCCACTGAAATTAGACCCTCTAAATCACCTTCATCTATTTTAAAGGCTTTCTTTTGCAGTCTGTGCTGCAAGCTTGCCCGGTGTGCCTCCTTTTCACTGTCCCTTAAGGAAGTTGTGCTGCCTTGACCTGCTCAGGTTGTGCTTTGCTGCATTCTGCATTGGCTGGCCCCCAGTTAGATTATTTTTCTCTTCTGCAGTCTGATGTTTAGCTCTGCGGTCCTGGGGCCATGGTCCCCAAACAAAAGTAGCCCCTCCCCTTAAAAAGAAACAAACAAAAACCACCACAACAGGAAAAAAGGAAAACAAACCCACAGAAGGTGCTGTTCAGTTCTTGGGAGTGCAGGGGGAAGGTGTGGCTGATCCTGACTTTGTGCTGAGAGGTTTTTTTCTTTCCTATGCTGTGGATGGAGCTCTAGGCACACATCCCTGATGTGGAAGTTTGGGAAAAATAACATTAGTTGTTCACCTCCCTGTAGATGGGGGGAAATAAGGCTGCTCAGAGCAATGCCCCCAGCAGACTGAGACCTAAGTCTATCCAGCAGCTGGAAGCTGCAATTAGATAAATTCAGGCTGAAAATGGAGCACAAATCCCAAAATGAAATTAGCTGGCCGCTGCCAGGCAGGGGTCATGCTGTGTGATTGCTGCAATCTCCTGCTTCTCTGAGGCTTTCGAGCAGCCCCTTTCAGGCAGAACTGCTTGTGTGGCAGCTCTCTGTGCTCGAGTTGCCACAAGGCTACAGCAGGCTGCAATATTGTTCTTCTTTTTTCTACAAACAAAGCAAGCTTCTTCCTGCGCCTCTCAGGGAGGGAAAGACGTAGGAGGGATGTCTTGGAATAGGAACATCCATCCTCCACTGTGTGCCTTCTCTCCCCACCCCATCATTCCCATCCACAAGGTGAAACGCCACAGCAGGGAAAGAAATGGAGTGGTGATGCCTGTGCTCCCCAAGGCTGCTCAAATTCATTGTCCCCTGGGCAATCTGGGCCCGGTGGCAGGTGGTGACATGGAGCCAGGGCTGCAGCTGCTGTGCCCAGGGTCCTGGGGTCAATGGGGTGCTGGTCCCATTGTGCTCCCACAGTGGTGAGGACATCTCTAGAAGCAGGGATTTATTCTCTGTGTCTGGCCTGGCAAGGGTAATTTGGGATTTAAGCCCTGCAGAGTGCAAGGAATAAGTAATCAGATTTCTTTTTTTTTCTGAGGGAGATATAAAATATACAAGTCTGTTTCCTTTTTTTTTTTTCATTGTTATTTAGGGAAATAAACCCCATGCCCTGCACAACTGGGTGGGCTATGTGTCAAGTGACAGTAAAACCAAGGTTAAACATGGGAGCAGGGCTACAGAAGCTGTTCAGGAAAGAGCCAGGACATTTCCCCAGAAATCCCAGGGTGCAGGAGCTGCTGACCACAGGTGTGCCTGCAGAGAAGGGGGAATTGTGCTGTCCCATGTTCTCTCACCCCTTCACTTTCCCATTAGGGCCTGGTGAATTCCTCCCTGCTGGGGCAGTTTGCCATCAGCTGATGGGGACATCACCTTCTGCATCCGCTTGGAGTTGGGGTTTACAGAAGTCAAAATCAGAAGAAAGGATTAAAGCTCCATGTGGTTTAGACCAGAGCTGTTGCTTGCATGATCTAACGTGCTCTGGCCATTCTGGGAACACTGTATTTCAAGTTTATACCTTTTGTGTGTGTGTGTGTGTGTGTATATAAAAGCATATTTAAACATGTTGGCTAATACATTAAAAATAATTGTTATTGGTTACACAAATTACTGGCAATATTGCTGTGACTGTATTACAGCTTAAATTTTCACTTGATTGCTACCACATAATTTTTAGCAAATAACCAAAGCATTCCAACTTAAATATTGTCACAGTATCCTTTTAATAGGCAAATGAGGTAATTACAATCTCCTTGGATAATGGGATAGCTCCTACCTATCAGCGGGCATTTAATGCATTTTGCAGATTTCAGGCAAGCTTCACAGATCTGCACGTTCTGCTGTGGTAGTTCTGCAAATCTTATAAGTAAATAAATAAATAAAAGAAACAGCTTTGATTGGGCTGACAGGGAGCTCTGTGAGTGGGTGGGTGGGGGCGGTGCAGGCTGCATTCAGGTTGGGGACCGTTGCTGGGATGTGCTGTGATTTTTCCTGCATGGTGCGTCCCAGGAGGAGCGAGGGCTTCAGTCTCAGTGTGCAAATGGAGTAAAAGCCATGTTCCTGGTACATGCGAGTGGCTTGATGGCTCTCGGTGGCTTCCTGTGCTCACCACAGCAGTGTTTTCCAAACCTGTGTCTCCTGTGTGCCTGTCCCCCCCACTCCCTGCTCCCGTGGTGCCTGCTGATCTGGGAAGGAAATCACAGCTGCAGAGCGAGCCTCGCAGCCGCACCTTGCATCACCTCCACCGTGCTCTTTCTGCTCCCGCGCGTGCCCTGCCTCCGATGATTGTAGGGAGGAGAACGCCTTGATTGCTGACAGCTTCTCAGGAGTTGTGGCACAATTGAATCAGTTCCCTTTCAGCGCGTAGAAGCCCTCCAGATTGTAATCACAGGCCATTCTCCATCTCCGCATTGTGCTCGGCAGGCAGCTGCAGCCAGTGCTCTCCTTCTGTTCCTTCCCCCCGGAGCCCCCCAGCCATGCTGGCACCCGTCCCTTCACTCTCACCCCCAGTGGGGCTGCTCCTCTGTGGTGTCTGTGTGCCCCCTGCAAACAAGGCAGGGGAGCAGGCAGGATGGAACAGGCCAGGAGCCGCTGGCTCCTGCTGGGGCAGAAATGCTGCGGGCATGGGTCTGCATTATTCCTGCACCGAGGGCTGGGAAGTGCCTGGCTGCAGCACCCCAGCCTGTTCCCTCCCTCTCGGGATGCTTCTGCTGCCCCTCTGCCCCACTTCCAAATGCTGAGGCTGTCCCTGCCCTGCAACTGGGGCAGGGGACCCTGCGCTGCCCGCCTGGAGCAAGCCAGCGCAGCTGAGGGTCAGCGAGTCAATGGAAAATTGAGTGCGGAGGGAATTAGGGCAGCAAGGCATAATAATAAAACCTATTGCAGTTGAAGCCAAGCCAGGAGAAGCTATAGAAGGAGGGCTGGGTGCCAACACGAGGGAAGAAGTATGATTCAGTGTGACCCTGAGCTCATCCATCTGCAGTCTGGGACAGGGCTGGAATAAGCTTTGGGGCACATGGACAGTGGGGAGGTGATGCTGAGCCCTGCCCTGTGCCCATAGCTGGGTGAGGCTGGGCAGGAGGCAGCTCCAGCATGGGAAAGGTACATGGGGGGGTGTGGGGGCTGCCCTGGGGCCGCTTTGTTCCGAACCCAGCTTCGCTGCTCTCCCGCAGCCCTGTGCCCGCAGCTGTCTGCAGTCTCGCACCGCTGAGCTTCGGCCTGGCTGCTGTCAGGAGCAGTTCTGCTCCTTCCCTATAGGGCTGGGGAGGTAAATCTGGAAAGAAAATGAATATTCAGTGGAGAAGAACAGCTCCAACGTGGTGCTGCACTTCGAGGTTTGTTTTGTGTTGCTCCAGTTGTGCTTGGGTTGCATTGCTTTTTTCCAAGGGGGCAATTTACAACTTGTTAAACCTAAGCTGCCTGGAGCCCACGATGTGAGTTGTGGCTGGGGGGTGCTGCACATGCCAGGTACACGTGTGTGTTTGTTCTGTGAGCATCGGTCCCACCTCAGCACTGAGCTCAGACGTGTTGCTTTGTACTTAAGCACCTGTGCTGCGAAGGCTTTGAGCAAATGCGTGCAAAAGAGCATCCTGTAGGCTTCAGGTGCTGTTTGCTTTGCTGTGATCTCTCACGTTGGAAGAGGAGCTATGAGAAGGTGGCAGTCAATTGGAAAACAAAACCCAGAACCTGTCTCTGTGATCCCTGCTCCCTCTGACTGAGCCCCGTAAGTGACAGCTGAGCACGGGCTCGGTGCTAGATGCAGTGTTATCAGCTGTTTTTAGGCAGGCTGCTTTGTCTCCAAGGCTTTCAAACTTTTTTTTTTTGTCCCAAGAAGACTGAGTAAATTGTAGGCAGCCATCTAGAACATGCTTTCCTCGGGGATCTGTCTTCCTTGGCAGATAAGCAGGCTTTATATTTTTGTTAGGCATTGAGGTCTCTGCAGGCTCCTCAGCCCTCTCACTGTACAGCTGCTGGTGATTATGGGCTGCAGGATGACATGTGTGCCTGGGGGGCCCCTGGCTGAGCTGGGAAATCAGGGCAGTGGCAGGGAAGCACATGCAGCCCCACTGCACCTCGCAGCATACTCGCTGCACCATGTGATGGAGCATCCCGAGGATTTGGTGCCTTACGGGAGCACCTGAGCTTGAAGTGCAGCTTGGCCTCCAGCTGCATGCATGGGTGAAGCTGCTCACGCTGGGGTTTCCCCAAGGAGGGCATTCAGGTGTCCAGGTGAGGGAAGGACACGCCCTTATCCCATGCCAGAGCTTTGCCAGGAAACAAATGGCCCTGGCTCCAGTGTCAGATTGCGTCCGCGCGTCGGCTCGGGCGGAGGAGCTCATATATTCTTGTTTTCCTAAATGAAGGATGCACTCAAGCAATTGAAAACAACTTCTGGGACAATCTCGTTCCATTATGTCTAATGGAATTGGGTATACGTGGCGCGTGGTGTGTGCTGATATCTTAGAGAAACAAAGAGGGATTTTCCCATTATTCAGAGAATGGATGAGACGTGAAATGAACTCCTCAGAGGCGTTTCAGTTTGTCACAATAGAGCAAAGTGAGTCACATTTGGAGGATTTGGGAACAAAATGTGTGCAAGTTTGCATTCCCCATGTTTGCATGTTCCCTCCCTTTGTTTTCCCTCTTCTTACTTTTCCTGTTAAAACTTATCAGTAGCAACCCAAAGCCCAAGAACATCACTTATAAAGAGGTGACAGCACCCTCTTGGCTCTGGCTCCTCATGTCCCCAGGGCAGGATGGAGCTGGTGGCTGTGTCTGCGGGGACGGAGCTCCGCTCCCTGCTGCCAATGCAGGAGAACACACAGGTTTTTTGGTTGAGGCATCAGCAGATTCTGCTGAAGTGGGTTTTATTTGCCATTCTGTTTGTGAGCCTGGAGGAGACATTTGCTTCTGTCTTAAAAGCTGTGAGTGACCACGAGGACTGGGAGTGCAGTGAACCAGGCAGAGCATCCCAGCAGCTGGAGCATAACAGAAATAACTGAATATCCCGTTGAATGGGAGTAATTAATCTCATATTGATAAGTAAGCTAATGGAGTCAATGGACTATGGGATGTTGTATGGGCAGCCCTGGGACTGCTCGGTGCATCCCAGCCAGAGAGGAGCGTCCGAAGCTTTCTTCACTGTTTTCCGCTCAGGAAACATAATTTCAGTGAGGAAAAGGGGGAAGGAGAGGGACGAACAGTGAATTTGTACCCTCCGGCTGACTGAACTCGAATTAAAATTGTAATTTTACTTGGAAATACTGCTTTCCATTGCTTGATTCTGGGAGTTTTTGTTGGGCAGGCCTCACGTGTCTGATTCTGCACTGTTGTGGGTTTTTTGGTCATCTTCTTTCTTTTTTTGTCTTTTACCCTAAAGCAAGGTCAGGGGCTGGGATAGGGATGAGGATGCAGCGAGAGGCGCAGGCAGCAGCTTCCCTCTGTCACATTGTGCTGATTTCTGAAGGGATGTGGAGTCTGTTTTATGGCATCAAACACCGTAGTTTGTTTTTCCTTCAGCAGCATCACTTAATTTTCTCCTGCAAAAGCACTGTCCAAAAATAAGTCCCTGACAGGAGAAACTTAATTAGGAAGAGAAATAGCTCTCTGCCATGGCTCTCGAAGTGCTCAGCTCCCATCCTGGCTGCGTGGGGACAGCCCTGCTCCAGAGACCTTCCTTCTTGGGGGGCTGCTTGCCGAGCTCCTCTGTGCTGCACCTGCGCTGCTGATTAAGGGCTGCCTTGAAAGGCAGCTTCAAACTCTTAAAGGACTGTTTCTCGACTTAACAAATCAATGCATTAACATCTATAAATATTTAATCACTGCTTCCCCTCCAGAGGAGCTCCCATGAGTGCTGGCCTTACTTCTCTTCCTCTCCCTGCTGGGGCAAAACCCCTTCCCCACAGCACCCCATAAACCTGGCTGCTGTCCTGTGATATCCTGCAGTCCATGGGGGAAGCCCTCAAAAGAGCATGGGAAAGCCCTGACTGTGTTTTTAGATGCAAGTGTGATGGCAGACTGAGTGAGTTTAAACCTAGAGCTTGTAGGGGTGTGGGATTTTTAAGTGTTCTCCCATCTCCCTGAGGTGCTCTTGGCGTGATAAAGAGTCTGTCTATAGGAAGGTTGGGACCTGCCCGCTGCCCGTGTTCAGGGTAAGCAGGAGGGCATTGAGCAGGTGATGGAGGAGGTGACGCTTACATGGATGGCAGTGGCAGCAGGTGGCAGTGCCCAGCACCTCTGTGCCTTGCTGGAGGGTGTCCATCGGCGGATGAATGGCTCACCCAAAGCTGGTTTATTTCTGTGCATGCTGTGGGCCTGAGTTACAAAACACATCCCAACCCCCCAGGCAAACTCTAAAACTCTCTAGAAAAGAGGCACAAATAATGTGACTTGTGACAGGGGTCCTTCATCACTCTGAACATTTTTTTTTTTTTTTTTTTCTTCTCCCCACTGCAATTAAATCCAAGGCCTTGCATCACCCGCTGTCATAGTTCTCAGGGAGAGGAAGGGTTTGCTGCCTGCAGGGCTGGTGTCTGCCTGCTGCTCGTCTGGGGGATTTTTTGAGCGAGCTGATGGCTTGGGCTATGGAAGCAGGCAGGCATGGGATGGGCTGTGAGTGGTGACACCAGGGCCAAGCTCTTGCTCGCTGGCTGTGCTGTCCAAGGAGTCCAATCCTCCTGACTTTTCTCCACACTCGGCACTTCATTAGCCTTTGCCCACACCTGAAGATTTGGCTGTGTTTGTCACTTCTGGAAAGGTGACATTTGAGGGGCTTGAGGATGCTGAAGCAAGCCAACATAACGTAGCAGTTCGTCTTGCTTTGCCAAATTGCTGGCTGCTGGATGACACCTCCACAAGTGATTCTGGCCATGCACGGTGCCAAGACCTGCCCTGAATGGTGCTGGGACAGTGTGGCAGGTGCTGGTTCTGCTGCAGGTGCAACCAGAAGGTGCTGCCCTAGACAGTCCGTCATGTGCGCGGTGTTTGGTGGAGGCACGGGGGCTGTAAAGCCCTGTGCCAGCCCTGGGGGCTGCTGTCTGTGTCCTTGGGCTCTAACTCTGAGAAGCCCCAGAGATGTGAAATGTCAGCACCTTTGGGGAGGTGTGCCCTAGGATGCTCGAAGCCTGCTGTCTGTCCCTAGGATGCTGGCTGTCACTGGTGGGACTGGGAAGAAGCTGCATGACAGCTTTTGCTGTAGGAACCTCGGCCAGGTGTCATGTTGTCCCGTGCTTTATCTGCAGTCTGCTTTACTTTAATTTATGAGAGTGACAGTGAGAGAGAACCCAATCTGTGGGGCTTTCTGGGGGCTGTTCTGGTTTGGGCCTTTTGCGGGGTCCTGCAGCCTGCAGGGAGCCCGAGGGAGCGGGGGTGGTGTGGGATCCATCCCATCTTGAAAACAATGAAATGCCAAATGTCTTGATTTTCCCCCGCTCCCTGAAATGGAAAGGAAATTCCAAAAATGTCTTTGTGACAACTCTGACACTTCTGTTCCCATTTGCTCCAAAATTACCTTTCAAATATAGTTCAGTGCTCTCCAGCAGAAGACCTGTCAGAGAGAGGCTGTTCCAGGACAGCTGAGGAAGAGAGAAAGCAGGGATGGATGCTGCAGTGCTGACGCTGAAGGAGCTGAACATGGCACATCTCCGCTCCGAGCGCCTGTGCCATGCTCTCTCCTCCCGCAGCATGAATCCCAAAGGGAGACAATGTTCTGAGTATTATAATTTGATGATAATAATTCAGCATTTACAGAATCTTCCATCTCTGAATAACAAAGCATGTCAGGGAAAAATGTGATCCCCGGTGACAGGTTGGGGGATGAGAGGTGAAGTGACTTGCTGGGTGATGCTGAGTGAGATGAGCTGAAGATCTGGGGGTGAACGCTGGGGTTTGGGACCTCGAGCTGAAGGGTTTCACCTGCCTGTGGCAAGCAGGGAGAGGCAGGCATGCTGGGGCTTTCGGAAGGATGGAATGACATTGTCTGTCTTAAAAATAAACAAAAGCAAGCTTTCAAAAATGATCCCAATGCTTTCTGATGATATATGAAATGTCAAAGCTTGAGAGAGCAAGCAGTTTTTGCACTCCTGCCCTTGAAGAAGTGCTCAGACATCTGTGTGGAAGCGGTGTCCGTGTTATCGTTACACCTGATTGTTCAAAATCCTCCTTATCTGCGTGGCCTC
Source organism: Alectura lathami (assembly GCA_013399715.1). NCBI lineage: Eukaryota > Metazoa > Chordata > Aves > Galliformes > Megapodiidae > Alectura > Alectura lathami. The sequence goes on along the minus strand of VXAV01013010.1, from coordinate 2,712 downwards.
CCTTCTGCAATGACCAGGCAAGAGGATGCAGGAAATGGAGAGGGCCTGGGGGAGCAAGTCGAACCCGGGGACTGTAACAAAAATTGTCTTATAATTACAGTTAGAGAGCTGCTACCACAGTGCTGTACTTACTGACGTGGATCAGTGAAGCAGGGACCAAGAAGTACCTGGCTTTGGGAAGCAGTTGGGCAGGGTGGAGAGGCAGAGTGATGTGGTTTGGGAGGCTTGGGAGCAGAGCGGGAAGGTCAGCGCTGACAAAGGGAAGGACAGAGGGCAGCTGTGCCATGGCAGTGCCAGGAGGTGTTTCAGTCCCGGTGCTTGGCACAAGATGCTCTCCAGTGGGGTTTGTGGGGTGTAGCAAGGAACCTCGCTGCTGCACGCACCCCAAAGCCATCCCCCTGGGTGCACGCATCTCGCTGCGTGGGCGGCAGCGCAGCATTTTGTGCGAGGGGACCTTTTATTTGATGAGAGTTGGCCTCTGCCGGTTCATTTCGTGCTCAGTGCTCAGGGATCAATGGCTGCTTCTCTCTGAGACCTTTATTAAGTGCTCCTGAGTTACTGGAGCTACCCGCAGGCTACCTGCTTAGCGCTGGGAGGGAGCTGGGGCAGGTGGATATCTTTCCCTGCTCCAATACCTCTGACTGTGTGCTTGCATCCCTCTGCCCCTTCCAGGCATGTGCTGCCTGGTTTGTTTTGTTTTGTTTTCTATTAATGACCAAATGTTGTTTTTGGGAGAGTGACACAATCAGAGCTGTGAATCACTGAGTGTTGAGAAGTGAGCAGTTACCCGCGTCTGCTCCCAGCAGAGGCTGCGGAGTTGCTGGTTGCTGAAATGAGCCTTGGTGACCCCGGTTTGGCTCAGGGTCAAAAGGAGTTGGTTTTGTTTTCACCTCTGGGATGACTGATAGCCTCTCGTCTCATCTACTGCCCTTCCCACTGCTCTCTCTGACAAGTTGCTGCCTGGAGTAGGGAAGCTGCTGGCTGTGGTTTGCCCAGAGGGTACCGAAAGCATCTTCTAGGCAGGGCAGGAGCGTGGGATGCGTGCTCTCCACGGGCAGGAGTGATGCTGGGGAGAGCACGGTGTTTGCTGTGTTGTGCTGGGGGGTTAAGGGGCCGGCCATGGAGGTGTTCTTGCTGGGTCCCATGCCAGGAGGGGCTGGGACAAGGCATCCAGGCTGCAGTACTGGGCAGAACACACTTCCCTGCAATATGCAAAACATTTGCAGGAGCAATGGGAATTTCTGCCTGACCTCAGCTGGTGTGATCAACTGATGCCCTGAAGCATGAAAATAAATAGCTCTGACTCATAAGAACAAGTGGTGCAATTACTTTAGCTAGGATAAAATATTTGTAAGTATCTAATCCTTTCCTGTACCATGCGCAGAAGCGAGCACTTATCTCCCCGCTGCTCCCCCTTCCCCACGCCGTGCCCAGCAGCACAGCTCCGTGCGTTCCAGCCCAGCCTCGCAGTGCCCTCGCTCCCGCAGCCCGTGCTGGGAGGGACACTGCGGCTCCATGGCCATGAATAACCAAGGACAAGTTATTTTGCTTGTGCAGCATGGCCGAGGGGAGATGCCATTCCCCTGCCCGCTGCTGGGAGGCTGCAAGGGTGGCAGCAGTCAGCCCCGTTCAACAACATGCACAAGGTGGATTCGGATGAAAACTTACCTTTTCCTTTTTTTTTTTTTTTTTATTTATTTTACCATTTTTCTCCTTAATATCCTCCACCAGCTGCCTCCTGTGCCGCACTCCTTCCCTCCCCTGGACGTAGCACGCGCTGTGCTGTGTGTTAATTCTGATTGCTAATCACTGCAGCCGATGTGGTGCCTCGCGGCGGGGAGCCCGCAGCATCCCACCTGCCTCCCCGCGCCCGCCCGCCTGTCCTGACCCTACGGGACTTTTGTCTGAGCATTAAACAGCCGAGCCCTTGAGCGCGTCGACTTGGAAAATAAAGTGCTTAAGAGGCAGAAAGCCGGGGCTGGAGTCATTACGGGGCTGCTGCGTGCAGCCGCTTCTCGCCATTAGCAACTCGCTCTGCTCACAGCTCGGCAAATAACCGTGCTGATAAATGCCGGCATACGGCTCAGGGAAGGGAGAGGGCAGCGTGGTTTGTTCAGCCCCCTGGGGTGGGTTCCTGCCTGCTGGAGGCAGTGGGGCGGCCCTGCAGGGAGCTGCATGGAGTTGCTCGTGGTTATGGGGTCTCAGGGGCTGGTTGCGGTGATGGGGGTGAGCACGGGGTGTGGTCACTGCTGGGTGCCACACCAGGCTCACCCCAAAGGGGCCCTACAGGGACACTGCCTGGGCAGTAAAACTCTCAGTGTTCACCTGGCAATGTCCCAAGGCCAGAACAAGCTGCCTTTGCACCCTTCTTGCAGTGCAGAAATTTTTCTGACTCAAACATTTATTTTTAAAAAGTATTTTTGTCCAACACTGATTTAATGATACTTTTCTTAAAGCTAGCTTTTCTGCTTTCTTTTTTTCTTTTTTTTTTTTTCAGGCACTCCTTGTTTCAGAAGTAATTGTCAAATGAAACATTAAGTTGACAGCAAAACATTTTAAGTGGCTTTTTTTCCCTCAATGCTTTCAGCAAACAGAAAAATGACTTAATCACATGGCTGTGCCCTGATGTCCAATCTGCCTTTGGTTGTGCTATATTTGGACAGATGTACGTGGCAATACATTCCTCTTTTTTTTTTTTTTTTTTTTTTTTTT
>VXAV01012982.1:0-11545 GCA_013399715.1 Alectura lathami | reverse complement strand
GGACAGGGCTCTGAGCAACCTGATCCAGCTGCAGGTGTCCCCCTTCACTGCAGGCACGTTGGACTAGACGGCCTTTAAAGGTCCCTTCCAAGTCAAACGTTTCTGTGATTCTGACATTTCTATGCATGATTCAGCAGCTGTCTACAAACAGCGACCGGGAAGATGAAGACCTCACTAGGACAGGGAGAACCAAGAGCAGTAAGAACCTCGTTACCAGGTTAGCTCTGCCCACGCTTACTTGTACAGGGAATGAAATCACAACGTACTTTAGGCTGTGTTTTTAGGACAGCCCTGCAGAGACTGAATGCTACTGTTTGGGCTGTAGCAGGATGTGTCAGGGCTGGGAGAGCAGCCCTCCTACTCCCCTGACCCACAACAAAGACATGAGACTGCTCTCACCTGTTTCTTTCATCACATTATGTTTGGAGAAAGTGTGCATACCCCTTGTATTTCTTTGGCTGTAACAGGCCCGTTGTTGCATCTTGGAATCTAGACTTGGCTTGTTTCTTATTTGCAGCTTTTAACAGTAAAAAAGCTTTCCAAGATAGGAAGATGATTAAGTAACTACTGTGTATACTTAAACAGAGAAGAGTCAAAACACACACCCGACAGCTCCTCTCAGCTTTTAGAAATGGGTTTTAGCCCCAGTTTGGAACTGCATGCCTTTCAGAGTGTTCCCTGCTCTCTTCATCTCACCATTGCCATCAAGCACATCCAGATGCTCTTGGTGGGGCAAATTCTGTTGCTCTTACTGCCAGATGAGGCTTGGCCTTTATCTGGGTTTCTGTGGCAAAGATGTGGCAAGTGGTAGGCATTTCTGGGGACCGTCAGCTCCAGCAGTCGTGTTACATTTTCACTTCAGTGTGCTTTGAGTCCTCGGCGCTTCCAATGGCCGAGAAAAGTTCAGAGAAGATCAGAATCCAAAGTATGAAAATATATGCACCAAAAGGCTTTTCCTGATGGGAGATTTAGCTTATAGCTCCTTCCCAGAGACAAATCTAAAGCAGGAAAAAGAGTTCTTACTCCCAAACTGGAATTCTCTCAGCGTTGCACTGCTGGAGGTTTAAATGCTCAATTTATATCAGGAAATTGCCTCCTGTAAAGAACCTCTACAAGTTCCTGTAATCCCAGCACTGAGAGTGATCCTCATGCCTGCTGGCCTTCAAAGGCTCCTCTGGCCAGAGCTTTTCAGCCTGCTGTGCTGCTTATGAACACCCAAGAAAGCAGCTGAGTCTTCTTAGAGCTTTACTTCTCACATACTTCTGAGTTTTAATTGATTTTCCTGGTTTCAGCTGCTGGCTGCCTCAGCAAAAGGACAGAGCTCCACCAGCCCACGCTTCCCTCTTCCCAGCAGCACGTCTTTTTGTGGCCCTGCACCGTGCTGGAAATAAAACGCTTTTCTTGGAGAGACCCGCTGGCTCTCTCTAGAGGGCACATCAGCCTCAGAGAGACTCATTTTAACTCAGATTTCAAAGTCCTCACCAAGGGGGTTTGGAGGGCTGGAAATGCTCCTGGGAGTGGTGGTGAGGGGGAGAAGAGGCAGGAAGTAAAAAGTAAAATTTCTCACCCCATCCTATGCTTGGAAAGCAGTCCTTTGGGGTCTGCCTGCTTACTTCCATCATGTTCCTCCTCATAGCTGGCAGTCTCACTTGTACAGCACTGAGAATGATTCATTAATGTTTGCACACATATGCCAGATGCTTTCTCTTTTAATAAACAAACAAACAGAAACCTCAAACACCTCTGAGAGATGGAACACATTCCCTACACTGAAGGCCAGACTGGCTGCTTGTGGGGGAGAGTGGAAGGTAAAAACACAAAACCCACACATACATCGCCCCCACCCCCCCCCCCCCCCAAAAAAAAAAAAAAAAAAGCCCTGTTTCTCAACACTTCTCCTCCTCTTCTAATCCCTCCCCCTGCCACACTGGTTATCTAGGCTCTGGGGAGGTGTGGGGATACTGAGAGGTGTCACAGCCACTTATTTCCCCAACAACACCCACGAGGAGCCCGGACCGGGGGTTTTGGACCACCTCAGCTGAATGTAGCTGAGGGGACACTGCATTAATGCAGCTGTTGAAGCCTTTGATGGGTGTTCTTCAGAGCATCGGCCTGTGCAGGAACCCCACCTCAGGACAAGAGGTCAACACAGATTTTTTCAATCACTTGTGGCTGAGGCTTCCTAAGCTATCTAGGTGCTTTGGGTATTTTTACCCTAACCCCTTTTTCTTCCAATATTTTGCCTAATCCATTTGGAAATTAAGCACTGTGATCTCCAAGACCTGGCAGGCTTCAATTTCACCAGACAGCTCACAACAAAAATGGCAGTGCTACATAAGAGTTGTCTGAGGTGAAATGGGCGCTGGCAGCGGGCTCAGAACTCTAGGGAAGGTGACAGCAGCAAGAAGCGATCTCTCCACGTCTGCTTGGCCAGCTTCGCTCCCGCGCATCAGCTCCCACGAGGCAAGGATCAGCTCCACACACACGCGGCGTCTTTGTTGGGGGAAACTGTTCATACACGCTGAACTGATCCTACATCAGCAATCACCGTAAAAATTTAACTAAAAAAGGGATGAGTATATTCCTTTTATGTCTTATGCAAAGGCATCAGCTACGGAGGGCGAAGAGGGATTCAGGCGAGTGCTCCACGAGATGTGACCAGAATACGTTTCTTCTGAAGTCCTCTAATCAGAGGTAGTAATATATTCCTCTCTTCCCCCGAAGACCTGGAAATCACATTTTAGCGCCTGCCACAGGACTGTCAGGATCAGCATTTTAAGCAGCAATTCAGCCTTTATCAACATTCAGCAGCATTGTAGTTCAGGAATAATTAATGCAGTATTAACATAGAGTTATCAAGAAAGGTAAGAATGTAAGCGTCCAACATCAAATTCATTTAGCATTTACTGAAGAACGTGATCACCGCCAAGTCCTTCGGCATCACTGCCAGCTTCAGCAGGACGGCTCAGGGCAGCCCAGAGCAGCTCCACAGGAATAATTGTGTGAAACCCACAAACACTTTGCCAAGGTACAAAACACGTCCATATTACCACTTCAGATCACGCGAGGTTCTGCTGAGCAGGGCTGCACTAAATGTCTGGTGGGGTTTCCAAACGCGCCAAGGCTGCTACTTATGCTGACATTAGCAGAAGCAAGGTGCCCAGGTACACTGAAACATCCCTGCAGCTACTTACGTCTCACTTGCAACAGCATGGTGCATGTGATAGGCTGCCTGGAGCCAGGACCCCACTGAATTTCAGTGGGGCTGGGTCACCTGGATCCAGCGGAGCCCTGCAGCTGGGAGCGCTACGCATCGCAGGCCAGGAGCACACCCTGGCTGTATCCGTGCTGCAGCGTGGTTCCTCCCAGCCAGCTCACTTTTCCCCTAGCTGCCACAACTGCTCCAAAATGGGATACAAAGAACAAGAACAACGAACGTGCATGCAGGAGTAAAAACCTTTGCTCATCAAGATAAGCCCCAAAGGCCACATCCTGCACCATCGAACAGAGGTGACATAAGAAGCGTGCAGGGGAATGGCTGAAGGATCAAGACCAACTCTGGAGAGAAGACAGTTCTCATGCCACCCTTGCAGCCTGAAGCAGTGCTGGGGCCATACACTCCAGTCTCCTTGCAACAATACCATGTCAAACCTGTCTTGAACAAACACCACATCAGCCTTTAAAATAAATTTTAAAAAGAGCTTTTCTCTCAAATAAAGTCTGCAGCTTGAAATTGTGTCTAGACACAGTTTTAGCATACTGCCTTCTTCTGGGGCACCAGCGAAGAAGTTTCACTGCAATGGAGATGCTTCTTCCTGCAGAGGTGGGAGCAGCAGGGCAGCTTCCTGCAGCTGCCACTGAATCCGAGCCCCATCACTTCTCAGCGAGTGCCATACTTGCTTGACTGTGTACAGACCGAGTGCTACAGAAAAATGTAAACATTTTTATGGCCTTGCTTGCTTAAAAGCCTACAAGGATGGCTGGCTAAGTGGAAAGGAATGCCGTGCACACACAGCAGAGCAAATTTAATGAAAGACAGGACCCAGAGGTATTCTTTAACCCAGAGACGGAGTGCTTTGCATTGTTAAACAACGGTTGTTTAGTACACCACAAAGAGAGCATTAAAGTCTAGATAACACTAATGAACTCCCCAACACAAAGTACTGTCACCATCAGCATGACCTCACTCTCTTCATGCCCAGAGCACAGGCTGGCTTTACAGAGTTTTCCACTCATCTTGTCTCGCGTTCGGCCAAGTGCGCCTCTCACTCCATACTGCGGGAGGGTTATGGTGGAGACAGAGCCAGGCTCCTCTCCGATGTGCACGGGGGATGGAGGACAGGAAAATCCACTCAGATATTGGGCAAAGTGTTTTCACCATGAGAGATGCAGAGAGACGGTGGGCCTCCTGTTCATGGAGATACACAAACATCAACAAGACGTGACTGTGCAGCTCGATGCAGCTGGACCTGCGTTCAGCAGGGACTGGATGGGGTGCATGCAAAGACTCCTACCAGCCTCTGTTATTCTACAGCCCTTTGCTTAACCCCAAAGGGTACCTCTGAACAAGCTATTTGTCAGTTTGCCTTCTTGCCTGCCTCCTCTATCAGCACATCCACACTGGCTGCTGCCACTGTATGGGCTGACTGAGCCTCCAGCCAAGCGGCACCTAAGAACCAAGGTAACAAGGTACTTTAAAGACTGGCTTCACCTTGCCAGACCTAGAAGCCTACAGAACAGACCAAAATTCAGGGCCAGGAGGTGGTGGCAGCTCAGCTCCCTGGCACAGGAGCTGCAGAGGATGGGCCGCAGAACACGAGGCTCCTCTGCGGCACCCAACACGCAGCAGCAGCAAGAGCACAGGCAGCCAGCACCACCACCAGAGTTCGAAGGCAGCCTAGCTCTCCGTCACCCTGCTCTGTCTTTCAACACGATGTGTACACCAGCTCTGACAGTCATCACATTCCGCTTATTCTGCACCTCCTTGTCACTTCAGATGTTACCACCCCAGCAAGGCACAGCCCCTGGCATGGGATCTCCCATACAACACCCGTGGCTACAGCTGAGAGCAGTGTGCCCTGGCACACAGCTCCAGCGAGGCCAAGACAGCCAAGCGAGGTGTGAAATCTTTTGGAAGTGAGCCTAGCTGCAACACCAGAGGAGAGGTAGGAGAGGTGAGCCCTGCACAAAGCTTGGCAGCATCCTAATGCACTTAATTTTTTTAGACACGTTTATTTAATTGTATCTTTTCACATCAACAGTGATTATGAAGTTCAAGCTTAACCTGGGGGTAAGTAAGAAAGACTCACATGGATGGATAAAAGCCCGTCTAAAATATTACAGCCATTGTTAGAGTTAAACATTAAAACTATTCCAAGCTGTTTCTCCAAATACAAACACTATAATTATGTTAAATGTAATGTTACTGCTTCCCATTTAACAAGTTCCTGGCCTCATCTGCATACTTGAAAAAAGCAGGTAGACAAGGTTTAGCTGGGCCAGGCAGAAAGCACAAGCTTCTTAAGTTCCGTGCCAGCTCAACTTGAATTGCAGAGCACATGGCCTCTGGCCTCTTGGGGACATTTTCCCCTTGATTCTGGGGGTCGTGCTGATTTGTTGCTCCCCGCTCAGCTGCCCCATCCCTCAAACCCACCTTACCCCCAAGGCTCCCTGCTGCTCTTCCCCTTGCTCCAGCTGCAGCCTCCGCTCCCCTCTGCCCTGAGGCACCAGGCAAAGCCAACCCTTTCCCCTCCACCGCCACCCTCAGCCTCACTGTTCGCTGCCCAGGGATCCTGGATGCTTTGGGGGCATTTTTACTTGAGTCTGGGAGCCAAACACAGCAAGGAACCAGCGAGTTGGGAAGGGGTCCGTGGTCGTGTAACTGCATGACTGGAGAGTGTCTCCCTGGGGCTTTTACACGGCGTCACTGCCCTTCTCCCGCTACTTCTGGTTGCGGCTACAGCCGTACGCGGACAACGTGCCCTGTGCGCGTGATTCCCATTTGGCACACAGGCTTGTAAAACATTTTTAATGTGTGATTTACAGTGGTTCTGGCTTGGGCTGAAACTGTTACCCTCAAAAACTGAGCAAGGGTAGACTGGTGGAAAGCATTCAGGGGTGAGGTGGGTGCAGGCAGACATCCAGCACTGCAGCCTACGAGCAGCCACAAGCCAGCTGTTCCTCCATCAGCCAGAATTACAGCCAGAAGAGCATCTCCGATTCCAGAAGAGAAATCTTCTGGGGATAGGCAGCATCGGTGGCTGCTGACTTAGGCATGGTTGAAACCAGAAGCAACCAAAGGCCACCACAGTGTTCAACCAGATCTGTTTGTGACCTTTTCTTCCCCCAGAAAACTGCAAAAGTACCACTGGAAGTATAGAAGGAGTGGTGAAAACAACGGCATTTTGCTTGAACTGGACAGTGGGTGAAAAAAGAAGTAATCATTTTATAACAGGAATGTATTTTAAAAGAGAATTTTCACAAAAAGCAACATGTAGTTTACAAGCATCAGGCAGCCCAGCTTGTCATCATCCGAGGTCCTCAAATGATCTTTCCAAATGCTCAAGGAACATTAGACACAGTACCCTACCCAAATTCCAATTTCTTATTAGACCTCAATAAAGTCTCAATCGAAAAAGATAACACAAACTTCCTGCCCTAAAACCCTGCTATCACATGCCACTGAAGCAGCAGATAACGAGGCTGCGCTGCCCTGCGCATCCCACCAGCAGGTGCAGCCCTCATGTCTCCCTCAGGGCGAAACATGTTACGGAACGGGAGACCGCCACGGATCGGTTTTGTACCCACACGTTGCAGAGTGGTGTAACCCCCACTTCGAGGATTCCCTCCAGAGTTGTTCCTACAGCGTAAAGTGCAGAGGGACGTTTTGAAGCCGTCTGGAAAGGATGATTTCCTCACAGGTTGAACCACACAAGACAAGTGCAGAAATCTGAAAGGCTCCCCAGGCACCACTTGATAAAGTGGGGGGTTCTTAAAGTGGTTGGGAATGAGTAGGGGTTTTTCCTTGAGCTAGAAAGGATTTGGGGTGCAAACCGTGGGGCTGCCTGGTTGTAACGGAGCTTGAAGTTGCATCAGACTGAATACTCTCAGCTCTGCAAATGTGCTTTGGCACACTAAAGGTGTATGGAGATGTTAGAAACAGCTTGGAGGCCCCATTTTGCATTTTTTTGCACAAAAGTTTTCCTTTAGTTCTGCCATTTCATCCGTCTCTCGTGTCAATTTACTGAAGCAGCTCTTTTTTTTTTGTTTTTTCCCTCAGTACCAGTTCCTGGAAACTTCAAAGGGTGACGCTGCCCACAGCTTTATAAAGAATGACATTTCTTTTTGGCATATCGGTTATCAATACTTCCACTGCATTGCACATGCACAAACAGGTTTCTGAGAACGCTAGGACTCAGAAATAAAACACTAGAGTCAGACGACATATTTTCTAGTCACCCTTGAAAAAGACCATGCAAATGTTCTTCATTATACCCCTTCCTGGTTTTCCCTTCTCCAAATCCAAGTGCCAACACTGGAGTTTAAAACCTGCACAAGACATGTTTCCATCTGTTCTGCTACTCTCTCGAATGAGCTTTTCAGGCACACCCTGGCAGTAGCCTAAGCATTCACTGATGGCTATACAAAAGTATAGGGGAGAAGCTTTCTTTCTCTCATCTCTACATAAATATTTTTGTTTAAAGACTAGACAACAGCATGAACAAGAGATGGTGGCACACAGAATGACATAAATAAGTGCAGCTCTATCAATTAACTGTATGAGCAGAGCGACAAGAAAGGAGGCAGCACGCGAGTGTACATGCCTGTGTGCACAGGCAACAGCACAGTAAAACGCTGCACTGCAGCACCCAAGTCCGGTAACCTAGCTTCTGGAGGTGTCAGAAGTGAGGTCCCCTGTGCAAACATTTTTGCCTTCCCTGACCACCGCCCTATGCTAGAGCCTCACATTGCACAATCACATCCCATTTTTCCCATGCCAGGTAATTCGGTACTTAGCAGAGGTGGCCCTATCCGAACAAAAAAGGTATTCACCATGGGACCCCTGCCGCTCAGGGGCTGGCTCACACCTTACGCCCTGTGCATGGTTCCAGCACTTCTCTGAACACAGAGCTATTCATTTTCCATATGGGCCTCAGCAAGAGGCCTGCTTCTACAGATCCCGACCGCTTCCAAGCTTTGATCCGTTGCATCTCTTTGGTGACACAAAGCAATGGTATTTATTCTTATTTATGAGCTGAGGTGGCAAGAGAGACGTTCCAAAGTGTCTTCTTATGGCAGCAGCTAACTGGGGACACTTAGCGGCTGACTCTGAAGAGACTGCGCCCAGTACTGCTTCCTGGTGCCAGCACCTGGCCCTGCCTTGCCAGCAGCAATGCCTTTGTCGCCTGGTGACAAGCTGGCCTTTTCCTCTGGAGAGCTGACGCTGCCGATGCTCACGCACAGCCCCCTCCACCTGGGCTGCCCCCAGCTCTCAGCCTCCCCAGGATCATCCCTACCACAGCCTATGGAAGTCTGGGGAGGGAAGCAGCCTGCACTTGCTCTCTGCCTTGCCCGCCTCTTCATTACTGGGTAACATCCAGACTGCTAATCCCAATCCACAAAGCCACCAGCGCGCTGGGGTCAATTAGCTCCGCAGCTGTCTGGCCCTGGACACACTTAGAAAACGCTTGCCAGCCCCTACCTCAGATTTCCTGGGAGCAGATGAAGAAGCTCTTCTGCCTACAGACTTGACTTCCTCTGAGCTGCATTGTCTTCAGGGAGGGGGCCTGGGAGAGCTGGTCGTCTCCAGATGCTACTGAAACCAGGAATCACATTTTTTCAGTATAAATTCTGAGTCATGCCCCAGCATGGCTCTGCGTTTTCCCTTTGTGATAAAGTCAAACTTCTTACTGAGGCTTTTTAGGTAGGAGTTCAGTTAGGGCAGAGCAGGCTGTGCTGTTCCCGAGCTGGCAGGAAACAATAGTCCCCAGACACTACCATGATGGACGTGTCGACACTGAGAAACGTATGGTACCAATTAGGACAGTATCAACAATTATGCAGAATGCAGCTGAGTGGATTAATTTGTTGCCTGGAGTAAAGGCTGCCAGTACCAAGCTGGCTGTCAAGGGATGCACTTTTATCTTGCATGCTGCTTTGTGCCAAATACTATGAAGCCCACGTGCAGTATTGACGATCGCCAGGCTTCCTTTTTCCACCAGCAATCTTGAGCAGGGAAGGAGCAACCTATTAATGTCTCTACACACTAGCTCCTTTCTCCTCTGTTAAAAAACAAATAAAAAAATAAAAAAGTCCCCAAATGATCATTTTTCCCTAAACACTAAAATAAGGACTACAAACTGAAAAAGGACGGTGCTCTTCTTGCTCAAAAGGTTGTTTTTGTTTTTGTTTTTGTTTTTTGCTGAGAGGCTGACAGAATAACTCATTTGCCGAACACACTTTCTTCTCAGTTCTCCAAGCAGAGAGAAGAGAAATGGTTGTATCTGGCTTCTCCCCAACCTGCTATTTTTGTGCTGACCAGAAGGACATTTACACACGCTCTTGCTTCCCACCCCTTCTTTGCCAAAGAAGAAAGTTGTGCCTAACGTCTCCTGCCTTGTCAAGTGCCTTCTAGAGACCAGGTAAAATACCTTAATTCTAGTGGGTTTGTAAGAACAAGCAGCTGGTTTTTGCAAAAAACTTAAGGTTTGCAAGACGCTACATAGGTCTATGGCTTTCAGAGAAATAAACAGTAAACAAAAAAACAGGACTTGCAAATCATCACTTACTGCATTAATAAGCAGCAGCATTCAAACTCCTGCTAAAGCTTCGTACCAGCTGCGCTTTGTCTCAACATCCAGTTATGAAAAATCTGCTTATGCCTGTTCCTGCAATATCAGCAACACCGAACTACCTTCCACAAACTCCGCTGCTGCCTTTACAGCATACGGTGCCACATCAGGCTCTCATGTATCCATATTTAGCCGTATTAAACAACACCAGGCCTACCTGAGATATAAATTGCCTTGAGGCTTGGAGTAACGCCATCCTGAGTAAGGAAACCATTCATAGCACTGCACTCTTGATCTCCTGCAGGCAGGAGGCCCCTGCCCACTTACAACACAGCGCACGCTGATCACCACTGCTGATGGAGAAATCCAGCTGTAATCCAACATTCCCAGCAACCACGTCGCTCTCCCAGCGGCAGAGCCCTGAAGTATGGTTTTCTGTAGGTTTATAGCCTTTGTGCTTTACTCTCCTGCCCATTACATCTGTGGAACACCTGAGGCTTAGCAGTGCTCCCATCACGAAACCTTCCAGCTCCTTCCTGCTATTTTTATTCCTATTGCGACTCCTTGGGTAAGGCAGACAGAAGCTGCAGGGTCCCAGAAACAACCAGAGAGGGGCTGTCCTTCCTAAAGGACCACACTCCTACCGTCTTCCCTCCTCTGACACAGATTCCAGGAAAAAGTAGTTCTCAGACCTCAACCCATTGTCATAATTTGCTCAAAATTTGGTCAGCACTTCCCAAAGCTTTTAAGGGCGAAGGACAGACAGAGTGTAAGAGATCAGACTAACACAAACCACATCTGCATATTTACCTGCTACACCTAAGTGCCGAGGGGCTTCCAGTAGATCATTCATGAGGTGATGAGTGTTAAATCTGTCAGCATTGCTGTCTAATGAGCAATATTTGCTGGTACTGCACAGATAGCCCAGAGCATTTAACAGGACAGTGAGCCTCAGCCACTGCACCAGGGAATGGGAAGAAATCTTCAACGTTACCTCCAACACCTCCACCAAACTCCAGCTCTATGGCATTGCTTGGGCCCGAGCACTTAGCCCTGTTTTTCTAACTTAAGACTGATTTCTCTTCAAGAGCCTTGTGCACAGGGTTGTTTTCTTCACTGCGCTCGGGGATTTGCATAGACTCTCCAAACAAAAAGATAAAATCTCTACAGGCACTTCCTGGGAAGTTATTTCTGCAGCCAGTGATCCTCCGCCTGCTGCCAGGCACACCACCTTCCTAGCAAACACCAGCCTGGATCTGCTCTGCATGGGTCACGCCTCCTCTGTGTGGGGAGCACCACCACCTTTTTTCTTTTTTGACCATTCTCTTTTACTATTTTGGAGCTTTTCGAATAGGAAATGTTTGCAGAAATGGCAAGATAACAAAAACATCCACCAAGCAGTAAAAAGACGAGATAAGAGAAATAACTACAAGACTTCGAGTAGTATTTTGCACTCAGAAACACAAGAAACGGAGGAGAAACACAGCAAACTTCAAATTCTGAAATATCTGTTTACCAACACACCTTAAAAAAAAAAACTCAGAAGTTTTTCTTTAAAAAGTGGTCTCGAAAACATGGAGTTAGGCATCTTCAAAAAGGTAAGTAAGGTTTTGGAAAGGCATCCTTTTTTCTGCAGGAAACATTCCACTGGAGAAAAACAAACAACAAAAAAAAGCCAGCTCGTTGTAATGGAAGTTTAGTCATCACCATCGTATGATCGGCGATTAATCTGAACGTGATGCCACGCAGACTGC
>VXAV01012965.1:0-17258 GCA_013399715.1 Alectura lathami | reverse complement strand
GGGTGGGTGCCGGGCGGGGACGCAGAGCTGCTCCCGCAGCGTCTGGCGCGGGCTTCGGGGCCGCTGCTGGGGTGCCAAATCGGATGGAGCCGGGCTGTGTTTGATAGGTTAAATATATCTATTTCCTTGATGCGCTGCTAGTTGTATTTTTAACTCGTAAGCAATTTAATAATTTGTAGGCCTGCTAGTATTTCCGCCCGTTTTCCATCTGCTACTGTGATTAATTTAAATTCTAGCTTTATAATGCCAGTCCAGAGCAAACGAAATGGAAACCTTACCTATATTACTTGGCACGTAGCAGTGGACCTGAATAATTTTGGAATCTGCAGGGAAAAAGAGAAGTTATGTGTGCTTGGGGCCAAAGTATGGTTGGAACTGGCCCCTGCAGACAGGGTTGGTCCTGAGCCAAGGCCTTCCAAGCCCGAGCTGCACGGAGGGGAAGTGACAGGTCCTTGGCCTGCAGGTAGCCAAAAAGTGTGACACCCGTAGCCATAGGACCTGGAAAAGCGTCCAGGAGACGTCTGGGAGTCTGCAGGGAGCAAGAAATACAGCTGCTAATTAATAACGTTTGGTTAATGACGGTGAGAGTTGAGGCTACTGCAGCCAGAGGGGTTGAGCCAAGCCAGCTCAGTAGCCTTCTTTGCCATAGCAGCTGATGTAAGAGCTAAGAGTTACGCAGTTAGATGCAGCCGTTTGGTAGGGTGCCATGCCTAAACATAGCAAAAATACATTGCTTCCCATTGAAATAAAAATATCACAGTTTAGGAATTAGTTTCCCAGCAGGGAACGGTTGCTAACAGCAAGGCCAGCGTTAGCCCAGGTTGGGGAAAGCCGTGATCTCCGCCTGCACGATTTTGCACAGCAGAAGGAGGGCTGCTGGCGGGTGCGTGGGCAGGGTGTGCTGGGGCTGTGGCGGAGCGGGGCTGAGGGGCGCAGAGGTGCAGTGGGCAGCAGGAGCTGTGGGTTCCTTCCCCATTACTTGGCAGGAGGCTCGGGGAGCTGCTGGCACCGACCCACAGTGGTCTGGCTGTGGGGTCCTGTCCCCACGTGCTCTGGGGCTTGCACACAGGCTGGTTCCAGAGCTGCTCTAAACCTACTGTTGAGAAGTGAGAGGGCAGAGCTTGAACGTGGCTGTGTGCAACGAGAGCAGTCTGAAGTGAACTGCAGTAGTTGGTGGGATCCGTGGAATAGCTGCGTGCAGCAAAAAGATGCAGAGTGATGGAGTTCACGTTTCTGAGCGAGATCAGATTCAATTCATTTCGAAATGAGATCACCCAAACCTGCTGCCGGGGCCTCGTTTGCCCTGTTCCAGGCTGCCCTCCTGCCTGGAGTCTGCAGACCTTTCCAGGCAGGCTTCTCCACCCAAATGCCAGCTTGGTTCCGTAGCCGATGAGGTGTACCGAGATCACAGTCTGACCAGGCGTGCGCTGCAGGTGGACAGGGAGGCTCTCCCTACAGCTGAGATCTGGTGGAGCTCTGAAATATGTTTGCACCCTCAGAGGTAAGGAATGGCACTTGAAAAAGCCCCAGGAGAAATACCAAGGAGTGCATTGAAATGATAAGTAGAACTGATAACATACCCAGTGAGACACTGAGAGGGGAATCAAGGGCAGATAGCATCACGGCCTGTAAATACCATCAGCGTGACAGCGCAGATGAGCAAAAAGAAGAGTATTTGCTATCTGATAGAAAATAAGCTTCAGCAGCCATCACAGCGGTGGAGCGGCGGAAAGGCTCTGCGGGAGCGGGTGACACTCCTCCATCGGTGAGGTCTGGTGGGAGGGCAGCAAACACACCTGCAAAGCGTCAGTTTGGGGCAGGCTGCCCGCTACCTGCTGGCTGGGGGACCCAGACACTCGTGTGTGGTGGTGGCAGCGTGGCTGCCCGTGTCCCTCCCCTTCCCTTACCTGGGATGGGGGAGACGGGGAATGCCCAGACACAGACCAGCTCGGTGAGGCCGGCTGCAGCCAGGGGCTCAGGGTGTTGCTAAGGGTCCTTCTCCAGCGGGGCGTTTCAGTACCCAAACATTGCTTTGTTGGTTGCTGGAGCACTGAGCAGCCTCAGTGCTGCGCGGGCTCCCGTCGCCGTTCTGAAACGAATCGAGGAAGCCGAGATGGGAGCCACTGTCCTGCTGGGGGTGAGCTGGGGTAGCTCGGCGGCGAGGTATGTGAGCCGCAGGCAGAGAGGTGCTTCACGCCCCCGCTGCGCCATGCCCCGCTGATAGGAGAGGGGCTCCTGGAGACCTGGTGCCTGCAGAGCTCTCCTTGGCCGTGCAAACAGCGCAGCGGTGCCGTGCGTTTGGAGAGCAGGGCCCTGGGAGAGCCCCGGGGTACGCGCCCGCGCTGGGCTGTCCCACCTGTCCCGCGCCATGTCACGGTGTGCGCCCGGCAGTTATCCAGGTAGGGCTGCGCGTGGCGATGTTTTAAATCCTCAGTGGCATCCTGCTGTTGAAATAAAACACGTGGAGAAAAGCTGCACTCTGCAGTGCCCGGCACTGTGTGCTCAGACGTGGAAGGTGATGGGGCAGAGTGGCCGTGGTGCCGCTCCTCCCTCATTGCAGCGCATCCCGCACCGCTGAGCCCTGCCCATCGCTGCCCCATCACTCGCTGGTGGTTCTGGGGCCAAGGGCAACATGGAGAGGGAATGTTTCTGAGTAACTGCCAACAGGAGTTCCCATAAAACAGTGAGGGCAACCGCAGCCACGCTGCCTTGGTGTGCCCGCATCCGCCTCCTCCCGGTCCCGAGCCCGCTGCGGTGCCTCACGCTCCTTTCTCTCTCCCTGCAGAACGCGATGAACTTGCCCCCCGACAAAGCCCGGCTGCTGCGGCAGTACGACAACGAGAAGAAGTGGGAGCTCATCTGCGACCAGGTGAGGCGACGGGGGCTGCTGGCAGGCAGCGTTAAGGGCGGTCCCGGGGCTTCAGGGGGCACCTTGCAGGGGATGAGCGTTTGGATGGTTTCTGACGCTCGTGTCTTTGGCCTCACGCCCCGCTGCTGGTAACAGCTCACAGCAGCTGTGTGTGGTGAGTGCTGCTTACTTTGCAGGTAAGCTGTGTAATGTCAGTGAGTGGTCTCGCTCCCGTGGGTGGCGGGCTTTCCCCATCACAAGCCTTTTCCCCATATGGCAGTAGCTGTCACCTTCAGCAAAAGACGAGTGGCGGTGCAGCCTGAACTCCCCTTCACCTCCAGAGCCTGAGCAGCAGCCTCGGATTAAGCAGCACCATATGCTGAGGCACCCTCTGTGCACAGCTCTGCTGCTCCAGGCAGGCTTGGCAGCAATATCTAACGAGGAACAGGTTGGCTCTGCCATGGCAGGTGAACAGAAACTGCGTTCTGTAGAGAAAGAGGTGCCTGCAGAAGGTAGCTTCTGCATCTGTGAGCAAAGTCAGGTTCTGCCATAAAATTAAAAGTGATTGCTAATGAAAACAGTTGGTCTGAGACTGACAGTGGGATGCTTCCTTGAAGTGGCCACACAGAGGTACCAGGACGAGAGTTTGGCAGAAGATGCAGTCATGCTGTGAGGTCAGGAGCATCGTAATAAATAGGTTTGTGGGACACTTCTTTTTTACAGACTACAGTGGCAGAGCCTCTGATGAAATCCAATTACCTTAAAGTACAGCTGAGGAAAGAACTGCTTGTTTCATGTGTTTCCTGTGCAAAAAACCTAAAGCATCGAGCTGTTTAAAGTCTCAGTTTAGTGAGACACTGCGCAAATTGCTTAATCTGCAGCAAGGGATTTGTTCCCCTGCGGCTGTTTGCTCAGAGCACGCACACCCGGAGCACGGGCATGCTTTGTGCTCGCGTCCGTGCACTCTGCTCGCGTGCTGCTGGCAGCAGGCAGGCAGCTGCAGCGATATCACAGCCGTGCTGATGCACGCTCCCACCGCAGCACCGAGCAGAGCAGACCCAGCCTCTGCAGTGCACAGCAACGGGAGTCTGCACGGTGGAGCAGCTGCATGTCTTCCGTAGCTCCTTCCCCAGCCCGCTCAGTCCGCCCTGGGTTAGGATGAGTCTGCTCCCCCTTGCTTTGAGGGAGCACAGCACCCAGCACAGCCTGGCTGGGACTGCGAGGTCCCAAAGGGGAAGGGAGTAGGCGTGTGACGCCCTTCCCAGGGTCCCACTGTCCCAGGGGACATGCGGGTCTGCGGTCTGCCCTGCTGGGTGTTCGTCAGCCACCGAGAACTGGAGCAGCGTGGAGCAGGTGTCCATGACAGCACCACAGCATGGCATATGGTCTGTGAAATATTTATATCTGTCCATGTAATTACAGTACGTGGCTGCAAACACTTCTAGGAATAGATTTTGTAGGGAATGTGAAGCTGTCAGTGTGGAAGCAAGTTTTGACTGCTGTTTTCTGTTGGTATCGCCCGTTACACCATTTTGACCCTTTTTTGGTTATTGAAGGACAGAGGATGTAAATCAGTTAGCAGCTTGAGGACTTCTCTCTTGCCTTCCTGCGCAGGACTCCAGCTTGTCTGAAAGGAGGAAGGGTCCAGAAGCTCCTCTGAAGGGAAGTTTTCTGAGCAGCCTGTGCAGCAAGTGCTGAGCATTTCTGAAATATTTTGAGACTTCTGAAGGAGAGAGTTTGGCCTGAAAAGCAACTCTCACTTTTGCAGAAGTGAGATTAGCAGAAGTGGGGAGCTACTGGTCTCATGCTTAATAATAATAATAGTAATAATAGTGATAGTAGTAATAAACTGAATGTATTTGCTCTGATTAGGTTGATGCACTTGCTGGTTACTCATGTCAGGGGTTGCAGGGCTGGTTGTGGGCTCACCAGCGTGGTATTTTCTGCTCCTTTGTCCTTGTGAGTCATCCACGCTTTGCTGTGGCTTCCCTAAAAGTTTGCTCCCTACCTCTCTGGCTCAGTGAACGAGGAATGAGTGTGAAGCGGAGGAGAAGAATGAAACCACGTTTAGAGGAGGTGGAGTGAGCAGCTGACTTCCAGGCAGGGAAGAGGAGACGAGGTGAGCCGAGCCAGCCTTGTGGCTTGCTGCCCACATGGAGAGGTGTGCCTGGTGGCACTGCAGGCTCCTCTGTCCAGCTGTGTGCATTGAAGCGTTAGGGGGACGCCGAGGGGGAGAGGTTGGGAGCATCTTAGGAAGTTCTTCATTGCCCTCTAATGGCAAATTGTGGCAGGGGCAGAGCCCGTGTCCTGTCCCTCGGAGGTGCTGGAGGTGTGTGGGGAGTAACTAATGGAGAGCCCCAAGGCGGCAGTGTGTGGCTGGCACCCAGAATACCTGCCCTGAGCTGCTGTTGGAGCTCTCCCTGCTGTGCTGGGACCCGAGAGCAGGAGGGAAGGGGCAGTTCTGCAGGCTGGACCGGGCTTGCTGTAACGCCCTTCCAAAGGGCGAATGGCACGCAGCTCTCCCGGCCTGTGCCGAGTCGGACCTGCTGCCTGCTTGCCTGGCCTGTGAGCCCTGAGAATGGAGCGAGCCAGCGAGGGTAACAGGAATAACATATGTCACTAATGCAGAAAGTGTCCTGAATGTTTTTGGAACCAGCACATCTCTGGAAAAGCCACAATTTCCTGGTTTTGGAATAAATACATTCCCAGATCTGGGCGAACAAGGGCTGTATCGAGTTCCTCTTAGGATCACGTGGAAGGGGAAGTGCAGAAATCCCGCCGTTCCTCTTTGCTGCTGAAATAAAGCCCTGAACCTCCGTTTTGGTACCACCGGAGATGAAGCTGCCGGTGCTGGAGGCTGCTGGAAGAGGCAGCATGGGAGCGGTGCTGAGCTCCCTGGTTCAGGCTTCTCCCTGAGGTCCCGTCCCTTCTTCCTCTAAAGGGAGGCTCTGGGGCAGCTCATCTCAGCGCGTGGCAGCGCTCTCACATTTCAGCCTTCGGGCTGCGGTTCCCCTGCATGCAGCACTGCTCCCCAGCAAGTCCTCAATAAGAAAGGGTCCTTTATTCCTGCAAAATGAATTCACATGCCAGGCATGGTGGTTGCTGGTCCACGCCTTTCTGCTGTCAGGGCTGCGGATAGTGGCAGTGCCTCGAGTCGCACCGCACAGATAAAAAATTTTGTTGGGTTTATGGGCGTTGTTGTGTCTGCCTGGCTTTTAGCTTGTTATTTGTGGCTCTTAAGGAAAGTGAATCAGGCGAGGACAGCAGTGCCCTGGTGTCAGCTGGGATGTGTGCTTGCCTCCCCAGGGAAGGAAATGCCCTGAGGAAGCAGGGGGAGAGGACCCACGTTCCCCTGCGTGGGACCTGGTGACGGCCACGGGCTTCAGTCCTTCAACCCAAATAACTCCGCTATGCGATAATGAGCAGCCCTTTTTAATGGCCTTGCTGTAGAGATCATTACGTAACTATATAATTGTGGCTGGGTTTTAAGAAAACAAACATTAACGTGTAATATCTGCATCACAGGCTGCCGGGTTTGCTTACTGAGTCTCTCCAGGCATTTCATTTTGAGGACTCCAGCTCTGAAACCAGCTGCTGGGGAAAGCTCACGCTACAGATGATGTCCTGTTAGTAAATGAGAGAAATGAGTCTGAGAGAGTAAAATAGTTTATCCACAGGATTACATGAAACACAGCAGAGCCACACTGGCATTAGGGAGATCCCTAAAAGGGGGTCAGTCCTACAGCCACCCCAAAGGGGGGTCAGTCCCCCGCTGCCTCCAGGCACGGCCTGTCCCATCCCTCCTGCTGCCCAAGGGCACAGCTGGGGCGCAGCGATCACACTCCTTCCTTGGTGGCTTTTCTTGTGGAGGAGGACCTCGGTGCTAAATGCTGTGGTATCTCCAGAGCTAACGCAGAACTGCTGCGGGGGACAGAGAACCAGCGGTGCTCCTGATGCTCAGATGCCTCTGGTGACTCCTTGTGGGTCTGCCGTGGGCCACGTTCTCATTTACAGCAAAGTGCTTTTTTCATCTGTCTGCCAAGAGTAGAGAAGTTTTAAAATGAGTTAATGGATGGAATTGCTTCTAAATAACCTACAGTCATGCCCACTGCAAAGCTGCAGTCAGCGCTGTCCTGAGGGGGCTGTAATTCTGAACGCAAAACTGTCCCACCTTCTGTAAAAAGTGCTTAAATTAAGGCAACAGTTAAAGTCTTATCCTTTTAAATGATTTACTTCGTGTGCTTTAATTTTGTTCTCTATTTTTGAGGTCCCCACCAGCACGTGAGGGTTCCTGCCCCCTTTTATTGGGACCTGGGGACAGGGCTGCGTGGAGCTGCAGCCCAGATCTGTGCACACCGGTGGGAGCTGTGCCTTGGCACCCCACGTCCAAACCTCTCTGTGACCCCACATGCCTGCCTCTTGCCTCTGGCTCTCCCAGCACGCTGGCAGCAGTTCCAATTAGCAGCAGTTTAACTCCAGTTGTGAAATCTCCTCGGTAGTTGCACGGACACGCGGACAGCTGAGTCTGATGAAGAGGAGGGTTCTGCAAACACGCAAGCTTCCTTGGTCCCCTGGCAGTGCACCAGCCAGATGATGAGCTGGCGGCAGAGGTTGCCACTGCCCTCAGCAGTCAAGCTGGGCTTCTGAAACCAGCGCTGTGCGTGGCCGTTGGCTTCGTGGTGGGCTTGGTCTCTGTTGTTGAAGATGATTCAACTGTTTCCCGGCTTAAAGTGGTATGGCCCGGGGCTGGTGGACCACAGGGTGACTTTGTGAGTCCATTTTTCTCTCTGACCATGATAAATTGCTTTTTCTTTTCAGCAAGGAGCAAGACAATAACAGGGGCAAGTTCTGGTGCTCAGACGTTACGTTCTGGTACTGGGCAGCAGCGTGCTCCTCGTTCTGAAATGACGTCCAGATAACGTGCTCAGAATTGCAGCCTGCCTTCGTAAGGAGAGGTTGCAAGTATCAGTTACAGAATGTGCAGCTGTAACATCAGGAGGAAATTGTTATGAGATCTTTCCTCAAGGGGAAGGGCAGGATAGTTTAAGATTCTGCCAGGGTGCAAATCGTATCAGAGCTTTTGGTAATGCTCTCAGCAGGTCTGGGCACAGCGCGCTCCTTGCAGCCTGGCTGGTGTTTCACAGCAGCCCTGTAGAGTAAGTGTCAGCGGCTGTGCAAGGCAAGCCGAACCCAAGTGGCACTCAGAACAGAAGCCCTACAGGCGTCGTGCGCGGGCTCGGTGCTGCCCTGCAGCCTGGTCCCTGGTGCCCAGGACTCGCTGCAGCGATGGGCCCTCACTGGGACATTGTAGGGTGCTGGGGTGGTGCATGATTTCGGGGTAGGTTGGAACCTCTGAGCATCAATTCAGCCCCCGTGATGTGCCTGAGGGTCTAATGATGCTGGACAGTGGGCAGCACACAACTTCATCGTGGCACAGGCACAACTGGAGTTAAATATTGCTCATTAAAATACTGCTTCTCTACTGCTAACGTGCTAGTCTTGTTTTTGTTTTCCTGAAGTCGAAATAATGAAATAGAATTTCTTCCATGAATGGGCCATGCAGTGTGTATTAGCCTTGCTCCAAATGACGGAGCAGGTTCCATCTCTTGGAGTGGTGGCTTTCAGTCCAGCCTGGACGTGCATCCTCTCCTCCAGCGCTTCTCCCTCAGTGCTCCTGACGAGCAGAGGCTCTGGAATCCCAGATGTGCTTGTTTATGTGTGTAACTGGAATTCAGAAGTGTCATTGAATATGTAAGGCATGTTTTTATGCATCCTATATAAATACCAAATTTCGGAGAATCAGGATACATGTAAATATGTTTTATTTGCACGGATATTGCATATGCGTAGATTACATATGAACACAGGGTATGTACGTAGACATTGTGCATGCTGTTCAAATATGTGTGTGCATGCATGCATTTCGTACATATAGTGAGTACGTACAGAAAATGTTGTGAAATGGCTGATGTTTATTCTTACATCTTTGCAGGAAAGATTTCAAGTGAAGAATCCCCCGCACACGTACATCCAGAAGCTGAAGGGCTATCTGGACCCGGCTGTCACCAGGAAGGTGAGGAGCGTCCTGTTTCCTCCTGTCCTTGCTCCTCCTCGGTGAGGTCCTGGGGTCCCTGTTCCTTCCTGCCTTTGTGTGCAAGGGCCCGCGAAGGTCTCCAAGGAGAGTCCTGGGGATGTAGCAAAATGCAGAGACAAACAAAGACAGGTTGGAAGGACACTGCGGTTTTTGCAGCTCAGAAAGGAGAGCAGATGTTGCAAAGAAAAGGGCCATCTGACACGGGAACCAAATGGTTTTAATAGCTTTAGCTTCAGCAGCTGCTCTGACACACTGTCACCGAGCTGCCCTCTGGGTCTGGCTTTCCACGTGGGCAGTGCTGGTGGCGGATAAACCCTGTGTCGGGTGGCACTTCTCTCACCGTGCGAAGGGGATGTTGCAGCTCTGCGTGTATTCACTGGGTGTGCACACGGAGTAACGCGCAGCTGGCACACGGCCACCTCCTGCCTGCAGAGCCCTCAGAGGGCCCCATCCCTGCTTCTGTGTAATACTGAGCCAGACTGGCTGGATCAGATCCTGCACCACTCGCATGGGCTTACTGACAGCCTCCAGGGTTTTAGAAGAGCGGTGCATTCCCATTTAGAGGACCATCGCCGAACCTTTGGCATTGCCCGCGTCGGACATCGGCTCATATCCTGTGCTGATAGCTGTAACAACAAGGCAGCAGGGGCAAGCAGGTCCTGCCATTGACTGACTCACTGTTGTCCCCGACAATCGCAGCTTTGTGTGGCCGTGCCGTTAGCTGAGCGCGCTGCCCTGCAGAGAGATGAGCATCCTGGCACGCTGCTGGAGCTCAGAGGGCCGCCGTGCCCCCTGCTCTGCAGACACAGGAGGCAGCCACCCTGCCCTGGCTGCCTGCACCTCCCCGCTCCTGTCCTGGGGCTGCTGTAACGTCTTCTGACAGCGCTTCTCTTGTAGGCTGCGACAGGGAGCAGGAAACCATTTAGGAGGAAACCTTGAAATTTGCCTGTAGCTGATTATGTTTTTTTTTTTTTTTTAATTTAAAATCTGAACAGGGGTCTTTGTGTTTTTCTCCTGCAGGGTTTTTTGAAATTCATTTAATGTTTGGCTTTGCTCTGTGTTAGTCGTGGGCACACATTGAAGCCTTTCTTATCCTAATGCTACTATCAGAGTCCCATGACAAATTACAAAACCGATGGAGCCTAAAAATAACTCCATTGAGTTCCTCCCTTTTGTTGCATTATTCTGTATCCCCAGCAGCCTTTCCTCAGCCTGGGCTGCGAGTCAGACGATTTCCAAGCGGGCTGCTGGACGGGTGCTCGCTGTTGCGGGGAGGGCTCCAACGACCGAAGTACTGCTGTAATTGGGGCTGGGTCAGCGCTGCCGCTGCTGACACCCAGCACGGCCAGGAGAAGGTGTGAACCTGGTGTGCAACGTGCCCTTGGGCTCCTCGTTGGGACCCTGGTGGCTCTTCCCAGGAAAACAGTGGCTTTCCGTTTGAGCTGAGATTTGAGACAGGAACGTTGAAGTGTGGAAATCAGATGTTTTTAAAGGAATTGCAGTTTGGTGGCTTCTAGGGGCCAGCTGGATTATTGCTCTCTGCTGTGGCTGCAGAAAGCAGCGTGGGATCAGGCTGCCTGTCTCTGGCGAGCCCTCCTACCCCAGGCTCCTGTCTGTGCCTCCTGCCGCATCGCTATCTCACCCTGACTTCCAGAGATGTACAGAGGTGTAACGAGCCCGCAGCGTGCATGGTTCTCCTGGGCGTTACGGACCTGTGAACCTCTCCCAGCACATCAGGTCTCGGTGCTGTAACGGTGACCGAGCTGGTTTGTAAATGCTGCAGTTCCACGGTGATTCTCATCCTCCATCCACTTCTACTCTTGCCCACTTACACTATTCACATGAGTGAGAATTTACCTAAACAACTGTTCTGGGGTAATTTAAATGGGTAGATTGGGATAAATCAGGAAGAAGCCTTCTTGTCCTGGGGCCCGCTTCGGTGCGCTTCCAAGTGCAGGGAGCATGAAGCAGGAAGAGGGCTGCAGGTGTTCCCCAGCTGGGAGAAGAGGAGAAACGCTGCGCACCAGGGGCAGCCCTGCTGCAGGCTGGGGCCGCAGGGATCCAGGAGCCTGCCTGGCGTGGGATGAGGCATTGAGAGGTCTTCTGCCATCCCAGTGCCTGCCCTAACCACGGGGTGTCGTGGGGCTCCTGCTGCATCGCCGGGCAGCCCGCTCGGCTCCTGCGTGGAGGTGACACCAAACGTCTTCCTGCTGAGTTGCTTACATTGGATGGCCCCTTCCCAGCTTCTGATTTTGCAGATACAATTTTACATGCACGAATTATTGAAGCATGCAGATGGGAGCATGTGTGTGTTTTGTTATTGACTCGCACCCACAAGTTTGCTAATTAGAAATTACAGCATTTTTTGGTGTGGGTGTAGTGTTGCAAAAATGAGATTAAAGGGGAGGGCTGAGAGTGAAGTCCGGACACGGTAGCTCTCAGTGGAGAGTCTGATCCTTGTGTTGTAAAGAAATGTGTGTTTATCTACAGGCTTCTAATTTTCTTAATCCTGGAAACTCAAAAATGTGCATGGGAACAGAAGTTATTTTTCTGAGTTTGTTTTTGTTGACTGACAGACTATTGTTGTTGCATTCCTCAGGATTTAGAGGGCTTCTCGGTTTACCCTGATGTTTTATTTTCTCAATCTGCGCCATATGAGGTGCTGATGTTTTTAATAGCATCACGGGAGTCTGAGTGCTATTTCTGTCTGCTCACTCCCTTACAGAAATTCAGAAGACGAGTCCAAGAGTCTACTCAAGTACTCCGAGAACTGGAAATTTCTTTGAGAACAAACCACATTGGGTAAGGGTTTTTGATGCCCTCTGCTTTCGCTGGATTTACATCCACTGGTGGATGTGTGTCAGAGAACGTCCCTGCATGCTGAGCAGTGCAGCACTGGATGCATCGTTAAAGGCTGAAGGGCTGAGGTGAGGGGTAGCTGGGCAGCTCAGGGGAGGATTCAGCCTTGATCCCTTAGTGATGGGGTGAATGCACATCTCTGTTGTGCCGTGAAAAGGTTGCAGCCAACTTCCGCTCACCCCAAGTAAGTTGGAGCAGGAGTGAGAACCACTGGGTCTAGAATAGCTGTAGCACTGCAGCTATAAACGTGCGTGTATTTAAACATGCTGCTTTATGGCTTTAACGTGATACAGTTCATGAAGCCTGACCATAAGTAATATTGCCAGTGGTCTGCTTTCACAGCGCAGAAAATTCCTCTTAAATAGCAAAAGATATCAGGGAGTGCAGGTTTTACTGAAGAGGCTGTCCCAGCAGCGTTTCTGCTGGTTCCATCTGCCTGCTCGAGGTCTCAGCACAAGCAGCCTCAGTGTGTCGGCCAAATGGTTTCTTTAGTTCTTGTTCCTGATCCCAGTGTGTGCCAGCCAACTTGCACACGCTTTACAGGGCGCTGCCCTTACTGCAAGGAACGAGGGCCTTTGTGGCACTCCTGCACCCCCGTGCTTTGCTTTCCTCCTCCTCCAGCACAAAGGGCTCCCCACCCCATCCCAGGCGGGACGTTGGGTGGCTTTATGGTGGCTCAGGGGCATGCAGGAAGAGCCCTCACTGCGCACCAGCTGAATAAAGGAGGCTGGCAAGAGCAGTGTTGGTTTATCTTGCTTCCCTGGCTGAAAGATGTGTTTAGGTTTCTGAAAGCTTCAGAAAATAATCTTTTTTTTTTTTTGAATTGCAGATTAATTCATATAATTGCCAGAAAAAAATCACAGCCATAGGTTACACCTGTTTAAAAAGAGAAGGCAAAATTATGAATGATGTGCCAGGGCTGTCAGACCTGCCCTGTGCTGCCCTTGCTCCTTTGCAGGTGTCTTTCCTGCCATGGACACGTCTCCGTTTGCTCTGAAAAGAATTCCATGATTTCACAAAGCCAGTGAAGTGCTCTGACGTCTCGTGATTTTTCTAACAGATGGGTCAGGGAGTTCTTGAATGAGGAAAACAAAGGCCTGGATGTTCTGGTGGAGTACTTGTCGTTCGCACAGTACGCAGTCACGTAAGTACGGCTTGCCCCCGCTCCTGGGCTTGTGGGGCAGCGCAAAACCCTGACCCGTGGGGAGCAGGAGGGGAAGAGGCGAGGGGATGGGCAGCTTCTCCCGGAGCAGGGCCCCGTGCTGTGCTTGTACCACAGGGCAGGAGCAGAGCGAAGGGTGACGCTGGTGCTAAGCTGTTGAACCACAGGGTGTTGTAGAGGGAAGAAGCCTTCCAGCCTTGCAGTTATCTGAGCTAATAAGCGGGAGGGAGGCTGACTTTTGCACGGGCAGACAGTGACAGGACAAGGGGGAATGGTCTTAAGCTAAAAGAGGGGAGATTTAGGTCAGATGGTTTGAAATGGATGTTCAGCTGAGGATCTGTTTCTGTGTGTCCACATGTTTTCCACTCGGTATATTCCAGCAATGGATTTTTGTATGAAATTGCATGGAAGTAAGCGGTGGGTTAAAGATGCTGCTGGAGCTGGGGACTCGAGCCGAGCAGAGCCGATGGCTGATTTTAAGAAATGATGCCATCAGATGTACATGTGCCATCGCACAGAAACGAGATTTTTTTGGTGGGGTTGCAGTAAAATTAATGAAGGAAAATTGTATGTTTGAAAACGTTACTAACACTGGAAAAAACTGTGCACAGCAAAAATATGGGTTTGCATGAAGACTTTGTTCCTAAAATTATTCAAATGTACGCAAGTTAGCCTGCTGGGTTTTTTCCCTCTCTGAGGGAACATGAGTAATAACCTCAAAACCTGTAAGGGGAAGGAGCAATTTTTCCTTGCAATAGCAGTACAATGGGCAAGGAGTCAGAAATCAAAGAAAATCTGTGATGATTACAGTAATTTCTTGCACATGCTGGGAGGCTGGCGAGGGCCGACAGGCCAGCGTAAACGCTCAGACTCGTGTCGAGGGAGGAAACTGATTGTGCTTGCACAACGCGCTCATTTCTTAAAATAAATGGAGACAAGTTTAAGCATTCTCCCTCTCCCCTCCAAGGCAATGCTGTTCGTCTGCAGAGCAGCCAGCGCAGTGTTATTTTACACTGAAGTCCAATAACACGTAGCTGTTTGATCCTTCTCAGTTGTGCACTCCTGTGGTTAGCTTCTCCCTTTGTCAGGGTCCAGATTTGCTGCAGTATGGATTTGAAGCTCGCTCTGAGCTGCAGCTGAAGGGAAATTAGTCTGCATTGCTTTCTTCCTTTCTTGCCGTAATCTTTTGGGACCTACAAAATCTGCAGATGTTTAACAGGAAGGAAAAAGCTGTGTGCATCTCTGCCGTCTAACCCGGCTTCGGAATTTCTGTTTCCTTTCAGTTTTGACTTCGAAAGTTTGGAGAACAACGTGGAAAACTCGATGGACAAGTCCAAGCCTTGGAGCCGGTCGATCGAAGACCTGCACAGGGGCAGCAACCTGCCCTCGCCGGTTGGCAACAGCATCTCGCGCTCCGGCAGGCACTCGACGCTGCGGTAAGGCACCGAAGCCATGCCCCACGAGGACAGCCCGTGTGGCTTCCCAGTTAGGCTGCTTTCATCTTCCCTCTTCTCACAGCGTAGGCGTGGCGTGTGTAGGGAACATCGTTGTGCCGGTGATTCTGAGGTGGAAAGAAGCGCTATGCTAACAGCACGGGGCAGCAGTTGAGGAAGTGGAATGAGTTGTACTGCCTCCATTTCCAAGGGCAGGGTGAGCTAAGGATGCGCGATACATTTCCGTCAGGTGCAGTGTGTCTTGCGCAGAGGGAAGGACTCACTTCTCTCCAAAGAGTATTCTCAGGATTTCCATGGGCCCAGCCAGGGAGCTGTGACCTGGTGCCTCATCCAAAAAGTCTCTTCTAGCAGCATATCCCTTCCATTCTGCCGTGATCAAGATTTATTTTTAAAGGCCACTTCCACCCCTCAAGCCTGCTGTTAATTCCAGCACCACCCCAGGCCTTACTGCGAGGTCTCCCTTCCCAAGTACTGGCTGCGTTTGTTCAGTTTGCGGAGAGGCAGGATCACTGCCCAGGGCTGAGTGGCAGTCGGCTCTGTTGCAGGACTTCACCTGCCTAAAGGCCTGCGCTATTACAAACCGTGCTAACCAGCATCTGTGGGCTGGCAGCACAGCGCGTGGGGCACAGCTCCGAGTGCCGGATGGGACCGACTCCATACGCATTCTGACTCCTGGCTTCTGCAGGGCTTTGTTCCGTGGTGCTGAGGGCAGAAAGGAGTCCTGTGGAGATGGCAGCGGTGCAAACCTGCAGATTTTTTGCTGTGTGTTCCGGTCGAGGCTCAGGTTTGGTTTGTCAGGCAGCGCTAACGGGCTGCTCAGCTCGTGCTCAGTGGCTGCCATCCACCCGCAGCTGGGTGGTGGTGGCTGCGGTGTCCGGAAGGTATCAGAGGCATCGGGGGAAAGCAGAGAGGTGGAGGCAGACACGCAGCACTGGCAAAGGGAAGCAGGCTGTGAAGTGCAGCACATCAGTTGACCGGGGTTTGTTAATGTTGCAAAGGTGATTTCAGTGCTCTTGGTGTGCTTTGATTTTTGCCTCCTTCAGCAGAGAAGGCAGGGTCCTGTGTTTGCAGGAGGACATCTGCTGCTGCTCTCTCTTTGGGAGGGGTGTCTGTGATCAGTTGTGCCAGAAATGCAAAAGTCAGGTATACATTACATGGCTCTTACATTTTTTCTCTTCATTTCCTTCCACCCTTTTTCTTTTTTCACATCCCCCTCTCTTATCTTTTTTTATTTTCCGTTTCCATGCCTCCTTCCTCACATCCTCCTTTTCCCTTCCTCTTTCCCACTGCTCCCTCCTGCACCCCCATCCCCTGCCCTCCTGTGTGCCCTCCACGTGCCATCAGCTTGGTGTCTCTGCCCGAGCAGCTTCAGTTCAAACGCCGCCAGAGCTGCTTTTCCCCCGGCTGCCTCTGGAGCGGCTTCGCTTGGCGCTCTGCTGATGGGGCTTCGAGCCGGAAAACCTCGTAAGTGCCAGGCGTGAGGTGACACAGCACGGGGCCGCACCGTGCATGGGGCCGCGTGCCCAGCGCTGCTCCCATGCCTTATAATCTGATAATCACACGCGGTGGGGAGCAGCCCCCACGCATCGGGGGGACCTCAGCCTCCAAACCGTGTGCTTATCGCATTATAACTCAGTGTAGTCTGCTTCCGTAGAGTGGGATTAGCTAGGAGAAAATAAAATGTGTTTTGCTTTCAAACAAGATACTAGCGTGCTTCACGGTGCAAAAAGTATTACAGGTTTCCTACCTGATCGTTGGCTGTGCTATTTAATCTTTTAAACAGAGCTATTGCTAGAGCGTTGCTTTACTCTTAGACCTTAGGGGGTCTGACGTGAGCGGGGGCTGCTGGGTTGGGGGTTGCCTGGGCTGGGGTCCCTGGCAGGCGCCGCACTGTCACCAGGCACCGCACGTGGCTCTCTGACAGCACTCTGGTGTGTGCTTGGTGTGTGCCCTTGTCGCACAGCACACGAGAGGGAGAAAGGTGCTGCCAAGGCATCTGCTTTCTGCCATTCCTCTTTCCCCTCCCTTCAAGTCTTTGAGCACTCTTGGTTCCATTGTGTGAAACCCTGACGTTTCTTTTGGACAGACACGTTTCCTGCCAGCTTTAGCACGTGGCTTTCTCATTTTGGTGCCGGTCTGCAGCGTCACAGCACTGCTTGCAAGCCTGTCCTCAGCCTCAGTTGCTGCAGCCCTCGGGATGCTGCATGGTGCCAGCTGATGTGCACAGTGTGCATGAAGTTATGGTGAAGGGAACAGGCGATAAGCACGGGGTCACACTTGTGGTGCTGGCAGAGCTACGCCCTTGTGCACTTGGAATTGACACAGCTCCCTTGCAGCAAGCGGTTCCTTTGCAAGTTGCCAGGCCACGATGCCTTGCTGCAGAGTGCAGGGTGCCTGCTGAGGGGTGCGCGGCACCCACTGCAGAGCCTTCCCGGCCCGAGCACGGCAGCTTTGCGTCCTTCCCCGAGCGTGGCTGGCTCTCCATTTTCCAGCTGTAACTTTACTCGACTTCCTGGAGCTCTTTTAGCACCTTGCCAATTCCCTGCTCGGTGTTTCCTTGGTAACTGAGGTTTTTTTTTTAAGAAGAGGCACAGGGATTTGGGAGGCAAACACCAAAATGAGGGCAGAAGGGTAAAAATGGGGTGGATCTTTGGGGATTTTGTTGCTGCTTTTTTGGGGGGAAAAGAGCATTAGTTTGACATGAGAGTCATACTTTCCTGTCGGATAAATATTCATACAGACTTTGTGGTCCCAGCCCATTAGACATTCCCTTTCTTCTGAGTCAAATATTTTATGTGGATTCAACTCAGAATTTTTTTTTTTTTTTTTTTTTCAAAATCT
>VXAV01012962.1:0-21333 GCA_013399715.1 Alectura lathami | reverse complement strand
GAGAGGCGCGGTGCAGGGATGCTGAATGGTGTCCCAGCCCTGTTCTCACTGGCGACATAAGCAAAACTGATCTGGCATCTCCCTGGGTCTCCCTGGCCCCAGCTCGCCCTGCCTAGGGCTGTCTTTGCTCCGAGGCTACAGGTGCTGGGTGGAAAGCATGGCACTGGCGTGGTCCTGCCCTGGGGGACATCACAGACCTGGAGGAGCAGCAGTCTCGTGTCGGTACAGCATGCACACGGCTGGTTGGAGTGGCAACTGACTGTGCAGTTCTATGTTTTTTGTGTGTAGCAGGGTAGATAATAAAGCATTTTAATATGAAGGACCTGGGGGATGTGTGATTAGAATGGTTTTTGTGGACTGTGTGTATTTTATCCCCGAGAAGGTGGCTCCCTGGGGTCTGCCGCATCACCAAAGTCATGACGACAGCCACCGAAGTTACGTGTCACAGCCTTTGCCTTGTTCTCACTTGGGAATATTCCCCGGGGCTGTGTCTGAGCCATATCTGGTAAGGACTGGCATGTTTGCCACTGACATTATTTCCAAGACTATTTTGTCTCTTTAAAAATAGCCATCTAATGAACATGTCCGCTGGCTATTAAAAGAACAGATATTTCTGAAAAACAGCGGTCTCTGGAAAAATTGTATGCCATTTGGCTTGGCTGGCTGCATCCAGCCTTTCCAGGATTTCTGTCCTGCACAAACAGTTGATGCATTCACCACAAAGGCTGTTACCCAGCCATGAACAGGAGGAGAAGGGCTTTGCATTACTGCAGACAGGATGGAGAGTCCTTCATGGAACAGCCTTTCTATTAGGATGACATCTGAATTAGTGCGTGGAGCTGCAGTGCTGTCCCTGTGGCTGTCCTGCTCCAGAATCGGAGGTGAGCTCAGCAGGAGCACAGCCCGAGGATGTGCCCTGCGATGGAGATGGCCCCTGCGTGAGTTCTGCAGGGCTCGCCCCAGGTCCACCTTGCAGGCATTGCCGCTGACACACGGGCAGCTGCTCGCACTGCAGGGCCAACCTTAATCTGGAAAGCAAAGTCTTCCCCTGCTTACTAAGGACAGGCAGCCCTGATCCCACTAACACCCCACTGGGACAGATGGGCTGTGCCGCCTCCGCCATGGGCAGCCCACGTGCCAGCCAGGCACAGGGAGCACTCCTACCCACACCTGGGGCTTTTAGGTTCAGTCAGGAGATCTGCCCTGGCAGAGCAGCACTTCCAGGTCAGCCCCTTGGAATTTAGGAGCTTCTAAATAGGATGGAGTCAGACAGTTTTCATCAAACACCTCCCCCAGCGCACAGACTTGAGTTACTGATGCAACTGAGTGCACATTAATCTGCATCTTATTTTTCTGTGGGATTCTTGCCATTACCAGTGCATGGGACAAAAATCCCATTTGATATCCAAATACGTTATTTTCCTGCTCCCTGGCCCCATCTCCTCCTTACCTTTCACTCCATTTTCAGTCTTTCTCCCCATTCTCATTCAATTCATTTCCCTCATCACCACCTGATGCCCACCTGGGAATCATTTGTGCTTTGTTCACCAGGCTGAGCACATCCTGCTTAACCCTGGGTGTCACACCTGGAGAGAAACAGAGCACATCGAAGCTCATCCCCGCTCTCGGGATCACCCACCCTTCAACACCACCAGCCGGGGCTAAGACCAGATGGAAATCATTTCTGTGCTGGACGCAGAGCAGGCCAGGACTCGGCCAGGAAGGACGTCTTTGTGTCACCAGCACACTGCCTGCTGCTGCTCACCACACCATCCTTTGGGCACGGCTGAAAGCGATTCTCACCTGTCCTGTCCAGACAGAAAACAGCATCAGCTGAGGATCACCCAGGGGCTTAATGAAACTGTAAGAAAATGAGTAATCTATTGTGAAGCAAAACACCCTCTTCCTCACCTTGTCAGGTCTCGGGGTGGAGACCTTCCCTCCTCACAGCTGTGTGCACTGCAAAACCACTTAACTTGGATTAGTTCACCTGCATGCTCGCATACCTGGGGTGAATGCCTGCAGCCGGCACGTAGTTTTGTCCCAGAGCCACACAGGTTAGCAGGGGTGGGTCTGGAAGACTCCACACTTGATGCTGCCCTTTGTGGGATGATAACACCCAGGGCTACCTTGGTCTGCCATCTCCTCCATGTCCCATCTGTCACCCCAACTATCCCCTTGCTCTGTGGTGGACAGTGAGGTGAGAGCAGTGCCCCTACTATCAGCACTGGTATCTGTATGGGGACCGTGGGGCTGGGGATATTGGGATGGAGACCCCACAACCAGGCACTGACATGGATCTGGAAAGGGCAAGGGTCTTGTTGTTGCACTTATTGGGGAGCACCACCACATTGCTGAAGTTTGTACATGCGTCTTAACATATGGTTTTGTTTTCCTTTCAAAGGCTTATACCTAACCCAAATTTGGGAAGATTTTCACAGGAACAGCAGAAGGCACACCCCAAAGGCCTCTTGCACCTGCCAAATTTCACAACTCTGCTCCAAACCACAGAAAATCAGAGCCCGGAAAGGTCACTGATATTTTTAGCCTTACTTTGTTAGGAACACAGCCCCGCAGTGCTCTGCCTCGCGCTCCCTCCACATTCCCCACCGCTACGCTTGCATTGTTAGCCTCGGCCGTATTTGTCAGGAGAGCAAAAATATTGGGTTCCTACAGGCTTTGGCAATGCCTCCCCCTGAAACCACAGCCATCAGCATGTCTCCTTGCCGTGTGTTAGCACCTCGTGGGCTCTGGGTCTGCAGGAAGGGATCCACAGCTCCTTGCAGCCACCAGAAGACGTCCTGTAGTGATGCCCTAAGTGGTGCAAGAAATCTGCCTGGTGACGGTGCTACCTGAAACACAGTCAGGTGTTTGGGTGAGCTGCTGGTCAATAAGGTCTGCTCCGAAATCTCTTGAACCTGTGGATTTTCCTAAGATACCAGCCAAGCAAGCCAAGGCGAGCACCCAGGTCCCCAGTCCCTAGGGGCAATTGGGATGTGGGAAGCCATGAGCAGGAAGCGCCTGCAGTCCTACACCCTACCTCAAAATGGTGATTAAAGAGAGCTCTGCAGGTCCGATGAGTCCTCAGCACAGCAGCAGACAGGTCAGTAAGCACTAGGAGAAGGAGCTGGGCACAGAGCAAGAGTGTGCCATCGGCTCCGTGCTGCTCACCAGCTGGATGGGGCAGAGCCTCTGCCCACAGCTCCTGGGGTGTTAGATTGCTAATGAGGCTCCTGCCTTGTCAACATCTCCTGGCCCCCAGATGTATGGCTTTGTGCTTGGCTCTGTGGGACCAAGTGCTTCTTGCTCATGTGTGGTCACCAGGCAGTGCTGCTCCGCGATGTCCTCCTTTTGTTCCCAGTGCACCAGCAGCCTCTGTGCCACCCACAGGCACCCCTGGCAGCAACATTTCATTTCTGCTGAAGAGTCAAGAAAAAATGTTAGCTAGGGTGAGACAAAGTAACTCTTCCCTGAAGTGGTTTGTGTGCAATGCACACAAGAGAAGATGATTCCTGTTCGCGATTTGTTTAAAGATGTAGACATCAAGCAGCTTGTAGTTGCTTAATTTAGTTTAATATCGACACATTGATTTCATGCCATTCTGCTTTCTAAGACATTGTCATGCAATGCCAAGTGAAACATTTTCTATTTCTTCCAGCAAAATTTATCATGTCATCAAAGGCATCCAGTTAGTTTGAGAAAGTACATTTATATATAGCTGCGTGGGTTGCCATCGCCTTTAGTGACCTCCGTGAGGTCCCTGAGCACCGTGCCAGCTGTTGCACTATTTAGCCTGTATCTTGTTGCACTTTGTTAGTCTGAATCTCAGCCCTCTCCTGCCATGGAGCCCTGAAGCAGACAAGCAACGTGTCAGCCTAGATGGAGATTAGCAGGATGATTTCCATCCTTGGAGTTTACTTCTTTTATTCCACTCCTAATCCCAAAGTAAACAACAAATTTTGAAATATCCTCTGGAATTAAAAATTTTGTATGGAGGTAGCATGTCTCCATCTGTGTCTCCGTTACAGCCAAATGCAAAACCTAATGCTTTCTGTTCTTGCTGCATGCCAAAGACCCCTAAGTAAGGGAGACAAAAAAACCCTCCATGTACTGCAGAAGATTTCCAATGACTTTCCTAAAAGCCATGTGTACATGGATAAATGTTTATCACCCTGTTGCTTGTGCAGGCAGTATAGATGCTTGTCTTGGTGACAGCAGACAACATCCAGCACCATGCCCCTCTGCTGCGGCTGACAAGGACCCTCTCTTCCACCGCCCCACAAGTCTGGAATCCCTCCAACTGCAGCAAAATGAACCTTGCTGCTTCACAGAAAGGTAAGAACTCAATGCAGCGGAATAATTAGTAGGGATGATTAAAGGCAAAGATTACGCATTAGCAAAGGAAGATAAGCATTTAATTTCCAGCCTTATTGCATTTCAGACTTCAATATTGGTTCCAAAGGTGGCTGCAGACGTATTTGCCTTTCTATATACGTATGTGCATAATATACATATGTATGATTACAATCTCCTGCCTTGCTTTAATAATGCACTTAATTGCTTTCTGGCCCCACCTCAAGCTGCTTAAATTCATTTCACAGAGAAAAGATTATTTGCTGTTGGCCTTTAGCAAATAAATTGTCTGCCACCCTTAATATGGGTAATAAAAGGTACTGCATCAGCCTGCTCATAGTTGTGCGCGTTGCATCTGCTTCAGCACAAAGTATAGATGACAGCTATTTTGCTTGTGCCATCACCAGTAAATTGAGTGAGCGTGCAATGTAAAATGTAAACCTGATGGATTTGCCGAGAGCCGTATTCAGGGTCTTCCATCACTCTAGTTGTGACACTAAATAAATTCTTTGCGTAAGACATTTGCATTACATATTATGTCTATGTGCTTTTTAAATGCCATACATTATAATGCATAATAAATAAACAGGTACAATGCCCTGAGCAACTCACATGTTTGCATATAGGCATAGTTACACACAAAGGCACCCACGCACACACCAAATACACCTGTGCGTCCAAACTGTGGCTATAGTTCATGCTGTCTGCATCAATAGACTTTTTGCCCAAGTATGACACAGCTGAACTGTGAGCTGGAAAGGGGAGAAAACACATGAAAACAAAGAGGGATCGATGTTCAGCTCACATTTTTCCATCTGAGCAGGAGCTCCTGGTGTGACATCTGTCCTCAGGGGAGGAGGCAGGATAGACCAAGGAGGGGGGAACGCAGAGCCCTTCCCTCTATAGCCTTCACATGGGGGACTGTGGGGATGTAAAAGGTCCACAGCAGCATGAGTGCAATGGCCAGACAAATCCCAGAACACCAGGTGTGAGGCTGCAGAGGTGAGAGGCACATCACACGCTTTAGGAGTAACCCAGCGGGAGGAAGGACCTGCTGAAGATACCATCAGCTCCTCCTTGGGGTGCATGCTACACGTCTGGGCTTATGCCTGCTCTAGGCAGCTGTAAGTGTCTTTAGTAAAAAGAATACAGGGCATTGCAGCTCCCAGACTGCTTTTATTTTCTTTTTCTTTTTTTTTTCTTTCTTTCTGTTTGTTTTTTTTTTTATTAGAAGGAAGGGGTAGGAGGTGACATTTTTTCTCTGATAAATATCAGACACATTCCGCATTCCGCTTAGGAGAAAATAAGGACAATGCTGGCAAATGTCAGTGCAAATTTTGCCATAGCCTCCTTTTGTACTCGTTTCGTTCAGCTCCCCATTGAGAGAGCAGCCAGAAAGGGCATGAAACAGCGAGAGCTGGGACATAGTGTACGAGAATACAACATGCGGCAGAGAAAATTGGTGAAGATGAAGAAAAAGAAGAACAGGAAGGAGAAGAAGAAAAGGAAGTAGAAGGAGAAAAGTTATTTCAGCACATCATTGCCCTTTGAGATTGTTGGCATAGATGTTGTGGATGTGTAAGGGGTGAGAAAGCAACTCAAAAAGTTCAAGAAAGAATCCCTCAAGTGCTGCTGTGCACAAGGATGTCACCTCACGCCAGGGAAGTCCCCGAGCCACTGAGTGGGATTGCCCTGGCGAAGACTCGCTGCGCACCTGCACTTCTCTCACACCCTGCTAGGGACTTGCAGCTGGCCTGGGCTATGTGTGTTTCTCATTGGGGTCTTTAGATGCCATTTCATTGTGCAGTTCGATGGCTTAACAGAAATGTTTCATTAATAACTTCTGGCAGCTCCACGCTCCTGTGGCTCTGGGCTGAGAAACACAAATGCTGCAACGAGCTCTGCACTCAGCTAAGCTCACACATCCACAAAAATAGCAGCCTCATGGCCATGTGCTCTGACCTGCTGCCTGGTAGCAGCAAGGAAGCTGGGTTTAATTTCAGAGGTGCAAATTAAACCAGGCAGGAACAAATTGCAAACTATAATGTACACAGGTGGGACTCCTAAACATCCCAGTGCGTAATGAAGGAACAGGCAGGAGGTGCCGGCTGGGCTGTCCTGGAGGTCCCTTGGCTGGTGGGGTCCCTGTGGCCGGTGCCCTGCTGGCCAGTGGGCTGTGCAAGAAACTTTAGCTTCTCCTTAAAGCCCTCATTTTCTAAGAAAAGCATCTTTTTGCTTCGATTTCTGTTGGAGGAGGGCTTGGGCCAAAGCTCTAGCTGACACTCCGGCCTCAGCCCAACATGTGGATGCCAGAGCAGGGTCCCAAGGCTCCATCCTTCCCCAGACCACGGCAGTGTCCTGGGTGCAGACCCCATGGCTGTGACAGGACCTGGCACCCAGAGCTGGAGAGCTGCTCACATCCTCAGCCTCCTCTCTTCATTTATTCCTAACGGCACCAGGGGTTGCTGCTGTAGGTAAATCACTCCGAATATCGCCGTTTTATTACAGCACCATCTGCTCGCATGACACTTTGCGGCTGTAAGGGTGGTGCTGTCACAGCTGTGTGTACAGATGTTTAGGTGCTGTGTAGAGCTGGGGAGCCTGACCTCTCCTTGTGCAGAAGCCCCTCTGGAGCCCACGGGGAGGGGGCTTTTCACCAGTGTAGGACAGGGCCCATCGCACCCAATGCCTTATTAAGCAAGCAGACCTGAGAAGATGTTTCTGGGCACCAAACCGAGTCACACCACATGCAAGGAGAAAGGAGAACATCCCTGCTTGATGCCTGATGAATTATTTTACTGGCCACATCTCAATGATTCACAGGGACAGGGGCTGCAGGAGACAAAGCACAAAAGGACATGGTATGCAGGAAAGGGAGGTGTGAGAGGAGCAAGGAATACATCTCTTAAAAGAGCAAGGCTTTGTATATGCAGCAGAAATAACATTTCAAATCTACAATAACACATAGCTTTAAAGTGAACGCAGTGTTTGGGCTGCTAATATATCCAGCTGTCACGTTTCTTCTAAATTTGCTTTGTGTTGAAGGAACACTGTCCCAGAGCCTAAGCCAAAACCTTCAGGTTTATAAAACAGAAGGGTGCTGTTTTTTTTTTTTTT
The DNA here is from genome assembly GCA_013399715.1 of Alectura lathami. Lineage (NCBI taxonomy): Eukaryota > Metazoa > Chordata > Aves > Galliformes > Megapodiidae > Alectura > Alectura lathami. Next base: position 13,863 of record VXAV01012962.1, on the reverse strand, counting down.
ATTTCAATAAAATATAACCTCCGCTGCTCAGTTTAAACATTCTTGCTGGGCTTGGCAATAGCAACACAGCCGTGTTTTCTGATCCACGAGAAGGACAAAGTGACAAAGGCAGCTGGGTGGCACGGCCAGCAAAAGGAAGCAGTCACCCCCGGAGCCAGCCCTGCCACCAGCCACCCACAGGCAGGGACAGAAGAAGAAGGACGGGGGATAGCTGATCACATCCAAGGCTTTAGCAAGGTTATCCTTGGTCTTTGATAGTATTCCGACTATCTCAAAACGCAGCCCCCTTGCTGAAGGAGTTCAGGCCTACTGACGGGTTGCAGAGCCCTGGCCAGGCCTGGTGTTTGTCAGCGAGGCTGGGTGGCAGGCGGGAGGAAGGCCAACTTTTCCATCTGCATGTCTAACGGTGATTATTTACGGTGTTTTGAAGAGATTCTAAAGACATTTTTTAAAATGCTTTCTCCTTTGTTTGAAGCCTTTGAAAACTTTGACGTTCATTCCATCCTCAGGGAACGGAGACCGGGAAACAGCGGGGGTGGGAGCTGAGGGGCGAGGAGCCCGCCCCGTGCTGGAGCACCATGCCCCAGCGCAGGCCTGAGGCCTGCAGCGAGGATGTGGGCAGGATGGGCAGGAGGCTGACCATGATGGCCCTGCTCTACAGCCAGCTCCTAATGAATCCCATGCGAGCAGGCGGAACGACGAGGGTGAGAATGCTGCCGGGGGAGGCAGGCCCAGCAGGAGCAGGTGGTGGGAGAGCTGCCCGCGGGGCTGCCAGCTCCTCTGGCTTGTGAGCAGATGGCACGGCGAGGGCCGGAGCGAGCAAAGTTTGGCTTTGTGTTCACATCCAGTGGGGGGGGGGGACATACAAAAAACACTACAAAAAGAACTGAACCAAGGTGAAAGCTACACCCTGTGATTTTCCCCTGTGTGCAGTTTCTCGGGCTTGTCACACCGGGTGCAGTGCAGGCTCCAGCTCTGCATTTACCACCAGGCAAGATGAGCCCTGTGCTGCTCTCAAATATTGTCCCCCGGCTGGCTGTTTCTACCTGCTAGCAAGCAGCAGGGTGCTTGTTACACAACACTGCAATTTTTAGAGCAAGAGGCTGGTGCTAGAACCCACCCATCACCGCTGGGCCCTGCACACCTCCCTTGTCATCTATGAGCTAACATTTTCCATTCAGTGCACCCAAAACAAACACAGCGTGCAGGCCCAGCTGGACAGCATGAGTCCTCTGCAGCATGATGTCCCACCACAAATATTTGGGGAGCTGTGTTTCCCTATGAAATGCACGGTGTGAGGCTGGCCTGGGGCTGGCCGGCCTCCTCAGAGCTGCATCCCACGGCACCTCAAGTAGATACAGTAAAGCTGCAGGCATAAAACTGGCAAAAAAAAAAAAAAATCCAGTTGGGATTATGGCAGAGTTATAATTCTTGTCACTTGATATGTCCTTTTTAAATATGTGTTGAGGAAGCAAAACCCACAACTGGGGAGGCACATGTGTAGGAATAAACCTGAATGCCTGGCACGATGGTGACTTTAGGGAAGGGAAGGGAAAGGAAGAGAAGGGAAAAGGGGAAGTTTTTCCTCTACCAGCAGTAGGTCCCAGAACATCCCTCTGGAACAGCCGCAAATCGTGAGGAAAATGGCATCAGAAGCCACGTCCTCTTGGACCAGAAAACAATACCCATGTGCTAAGCTACACCGCACCCACGAACGTGCTTCAGTGAGTTTTACTGGATGGCAAGGCAGCAGCTACCCCATGTTTCCTAAAGAGCCTGGTCAACCTGCCTCAAATGCAGCACCTGGCTCAGCAAGACATACTGAAAATCCAGTGTCAGTGGGTTAAAATATGTGCTCATTAGCATGTGAGCCTGAAGGATGAGTCTGTTTAATGCAGCAGTCTATAAAGCTCTGGAAAATGCTAAGGATAGGTCATACTGCACTTTAAACATGCTTAAAGGCGTCATAGTGTGTGGATAAGATGTTTTGCTGAATCAAACCTGAGGAAAGGACTTTGTAATGCTGTGGTCAGCATGTTATGTGGTGCTACATTGTACGTGGGAAGAGCTGTTAAAAGGTAGGAAGATGAATTGCTCATAGGTTCAAAAAGCATGCCTTCCCTTTATACTTTCACATATATAACAGTGCCATAGCAGCAATAGTAAAGTGATAAAGCAGTGCTTTGAGGCAGCTCAGCAAGAATGAATAAATCTTCATAATTGACAGGCTGTAATAATAATAAATACATGAAGAGTTTATTTCTCCCTCTCTCCAGTTGGAAAATGGCTACATGGGAATCCTCACCAGCAGCTGGGCCTCTTCTAAATGATTACCAAGCCAATCCGCTCCGCAGCCTCTGCCAGCTCCAGCATCTCAGTAATTAAAAAGGCGCTGCTTGTCGCTAATACTAGAGAGGGCAGATGCTTCCCCTCGGAAGCTATTTTCCCTTCTTTCCCATCACTCACTCTGCCATAAGCCCTGCGGTGTCTGAACACCTCCTGGTTACGCTGGCATGCTGGGGCTGTGACACCGCACGCAGGCAGAAGGAGCAGGGCTCCAGCGCTCCCAGCCCAGCGTGGCGTGTGTTCCCCCTCGGCCATGTGCAGCGCACACGATGGATCTGTCTGCAGAACTGGGGTGTGGTGTCTGCCCAGGCTTTGTATGCTGCCCCCAACTCTGTTCTGCCTCTGTTTCCCCAACCTTCAGCCCACCATGGTGTGGGGCCATGCTTGTAAAAAGCCCTGTACAGGCAAGGCATTTCTTTTCTGCATGTCATTTTCTTTTCCTGTAGTTCAGTTGCTGTCCTCATGTGTTACACCTTACAGCCAACTAAGTCCTACATAACTGTGAATTTTGAGGGCTGCTGCTCCAGCCATGGGTCATCTGCTTGACGGTTCTGTCTTCCACTCCTCTGGTAGCAGAGCTCTGCTGTGACCTGCTGGGTGCTGCAAGCAGTCCATGTGTTTTCAAGTGTTCAATAAACACCACGGTCATGTTGAGGTGAGATTTGAGATACGCAATAGGAATGCATCCCTGTGTTTTGTTTTTGTGCTTACAAGATGCTTAATCTACCAGAGCATCCCAAAAGGCGGCATGTTTGCTGCTGTTTGAAATTTGTGTTCTATCCTGAGAAATGAGGCCGTTGCTATTTGCTAGTGTTTCATGTATTAAAAATACCTACTGGAGTGCTGCAGGTCACTGGAGGGTATTGGCAACAAAACTGCAAAGACTTGCCACCTTTAAAGGGATTCTTCCCATCCTAAGCATAAGATTCATGACCAGGCTTTATTCCGGATTAGCACAGAAGATAAACAGGGTTGCTGGCTTTGGTCTCAGCAAAGCTGAGTCCTCCTGGAGCCAGTACACAGCAGCACGTTAGTGCCATTGACATCACTTTATGCTTGGCTGAGCTATCTGTGACTCTGATCTCTCCATCCATGCATGGTGCCCGAAGGATAACAGTGGCCTCTCTGCTCTCCTTCTTGGGGAAATGCAGTACCTTCAAATTTAAGCTGTCAGAAGTCAACCAGAGGGTAGCTGGCTCATTGAGCTAGAGCAGCTCAGGCACATGAGAGGTTGGTGTGGCTCACGTTGCCGTCAGCCACCTCCGACTCCCTGGGCCAAATGTCCACTGATAGGCAGGCAGGGGGAAGGTGAGGCTCAGATGAAGCAGAGCAGTCATAAGCCCAGCTCTGGACCCACAAAATGCACATAACTTATACTGCCTCTCTCAGCTTTTAGGTGAAACTTTAAACATGCTTGCATCCTTCCTAAAGCAATGAGGGACTGGGTGAGGCAGGAATATCCTCATTTCCCTTTCCTTGTCCAAATACCCTTTACTGCACAATGCCTGCCTGCGAGGACAGCTGGATAACATCCATGCACTGCGCTGCGGGGAGCATTTCCAAAAGCAGCTGAGTGACATAGGTGCCGGTATCGTCTTGCAAGACTGGTGCTCCTTTGAAAGCTCCACTCCGCATGACTGAAGGCCTTTAAATATTTTTAAAGCCACTCAAGAGGCACATCAATATTTGGGTAGAGTCAGCCACATTTTAGACAAATAGAACTGCTTACAGGGACTCTCAGAGATGCCAGAGATCAGTGCGGGGTGATGTCTCCTCTGAAGTCTGCTCGTCTGATCCGGTTGATGTTCTGACCCCTCTTGCCTCCTCCCCGTGGGCCCCTGCCAAGCTCAGAGCGGTGGATGCATTTCAGGGCATGTGAATGTTCCCAGTCAGCTTCTCATCCCTGGTACCTGCTTGGATGGTTGCTGTGCCAAGGGCTCCCTGAACACAGGCTCAGGCCACATGAACCCCTACCTTCACTCCTAGCACAGCTTTAAAGAGAATCACCTCCTCCTAGTTTATTGTCTGGTACTGTAATTTTTTTTCCTTCCTGGGCAGACAGCAGCATTAAGCCCTTTAGAGAATGAATGAATATCAATGAGACAGGGCAAAAATTGAATATGGAGCACTTCTCCCTGAAAGTTTTAATGAAATGCCTACGGGGAGGTGGCACACACAGCACATAACACACACACACTTACACACACCGTTTTGGAGAGTCGTCCACCTTCACTGACAAATGCCTCCTATGTGGGCAATTTCCTAAACGTCCTCTCAAGTTCATGGTGTACGTGTTTTTAGCAATTGTATATAGTAATTGGCTCCTCTCTGCTAGAAATGAAGGTGCAGCTGGAGCCCAGGGCAGGGGGGAGAGAGAGCTGTTTCTAATGGAGGACAGAGAAAGAGAGACTGCCTGTCCTGCAACACACACCGACTCAGCCAGATTGTCCCTCACAGTCGTTTTGCTTCCACTCCATGTGGGGATCCTCCCTGGGCCTCCCCAAAACATGAGCACAACAGCGCCTGCCAATGGAGGCTTTCATACCCTGAAACGCCATTGGCAAAACCATGAGTGCTCATGTTTAGAGATAAATAGCCGTCAGACCCCTGAGGTCTGGGGCCTCACTTCTCTCTGAGCATCCTCCTTGGGGCCAGGCCGTTGCTATTAACTCTGCAGGGCTGACTGCTGAACAGCAACTGGCTGCTAAGTTTTTGCAGAAAGCCTGTTCCTGCAGCTGATGGATGCCTGTTGATGGGGGCTTGGCATGCAGCTATCGAGGCAGCCCTGCTTTGGGCATTGCTGGGAGCAGAGAGCAGTGAAATCGTTGCTTCTGTCATGACCTAAAACCTTGTTTTCCCTTCATCTTCACTCACTCACTCGAGAGAAAACTGTATTTTATTTTTTTTTTTTGTATGATTAAAAACTCAATGCTGCCCTCTGCCAGAAATGCAGTAGTACTGGTCTTAAATTGCTTTTCTTTAATTCGCAAGTTCTGTGTGCTCTTTCTGTGGGCACTGCTCTTAACCACCAGCACCCCTCACCACATATGAGCGTGCCCATGAGGCCAAGGAAGCCATCCCCTTGCTCCCCGCAGCACAGTTCGTGTGCTCAGCATCTGGCGGTGATGGAGAGCGTGCCTCGGCTGCCCGCTATTTATGGTGACTGCAGACTGAAGGAAGACTTAATGAAAAGAAGACATATGACTGCCCAGGTATAAAAAGAGAAATAGTGCTGTTACTGCCTGTATTTATTGCAGTTTAAGTGGGAGAATACGTGGGCTCTCCTTTCATCTCTCATTGAGCTGCCAGGCAGGATGACTTCCCATCTCACAAACGCCGACCCCATGTGCTTGGGGCATAGCTCTGGTGCTGCCCTGACCTCTGCCCAGGGGTGGGTTCAACACAACCTGAGAAGCTATTTCCTACAAAGAGAGACAATTCAGCTCTTAGCAGCACAGCTGTCAAATAAACCATGACACCCAGCATGCTGTTCCATAGGCTCGAAAGAGCAAGGAGAAGGGTGCCATCACCGGGATGGAAACAGCTTATTTCATGGCTCCAGTGAGGCCACACACTGCAGTTGAACAGATTTCTGCCTTTGAGCCCCCACAAGCAGCATACACACATTGGGCATCCCACAGCTCTCCTGTGCTGGAGCACATCTGAGACCTTCTCTCCATCACTGTGTCCTGCAGGCAGGTGAGACCCTTCCGCACCTCAGTGACACCCATGGAGGGAATAGGGACCAGCACCCTTCCTCCCACCCCAGTTGCCCTTGAGAAGGCACAGAAGCCTAAGGTGGATTTTCCCCAGCGCTGACTAAAGGTTTAACTTGGCTTCACAGTGAGTCACAGAAACTACAGAAAGGCAAGTCACCGGGGAAATCAAGAGGAGTAATTAAGAGAACATAGTAATTAAAAGCATATCCTAAGAGATCCTGTACGTGACATCCACACCAGAGAGGAGAGCCTGTGTGGGTGCGAGCACTTCTCTTGCCCACCCCAGGTTGCACAGGTCTGGGGAGAGCTGCAGCCACAAAGTTGCCATGGCTACATATGCACACACCTGGGAGCTGGGAGCAGCCCTGCCCTGCGCTGCCCAGAGCACGTCTCCCATCTGCAGCTGTGTAATTGGCCCTGGGCTGGGCAATTTAGAAAGAAAGAACCCCAGAAAGTCTTAATTTCTTCAGGGATATGAAAGCAGACAGTTCTGAGGAGATGTTTGAATACATGCACACTGTAGGGTGTGTGGGGAGGAATATCTATTATGCCATTGTACTGTAAATGGAGGCATTCATCATGCAGCCCTCACTCCGTGTCCAAAACTTCTGCTTAGCTTTGCTTATATCGCCTTCTCTCCTAGAGGTATCTGCACTTAGCAGACTGTGACGTGTTGGGAGTGTAGCTGTGTGTACATATACTAGGATGGAGTTCTGACACGTCATAAGCCCTACATGCTAACTACCACATGCTGGCATATCATCTTAACCCCCTTAGAGGGGGGCTCTTTCCCCCTCCTCAAGCATGTATGCACACAGGACAGAAAATCACGTGCTCAGGCAAATTGCTCCTTGCAGAGCTGTGGCTCCTAGCTAGGATGTAAGCCCTGCTGATGTGTGCAGACACAGGGCTGCAGCTCACACCGTGCTCCATGTCGTGGACAGGCTGCAGGGTGCAGCAGGAGAGCTGGCACTGGTTCTGGGGAAAAGACAGAAACAAACAGCAGCCCTTTTTGCTCCGAAATCGGAGCTTTCTTTTCCTTCTCAAAGCACAGGTATTTAATTCCTGTATGTGGTGTGAAAGGTAGAACAGTTTTCCTTGGCAGCCTCAGGAACGCCTGCTATGAAGGTGATAATGGGTTGTAACACAGAACAACCCGGGCTCCAGGACAGCCCTGCGTGTCAGCAGACCTGCTGCAGTTAGTGGTTTGCAGGCAGTGAACATCCTGGCAGCATCTGGCTGTCAAGCGTCACAACTGCTGGGCTGGCCGCAGGACTTGAACATCACCGAAGCCCAAATCAGCAGAGCAGACGCTGGCCTCCCGTACATGCTTGCACCTTAGCCATGGCACGCTGCTTGATTTCCCCGTAAGCCAGCCCGGCTCAGCTGTGCACACAATGCCCTTGTCCCAAAGGGGCAACTCACACTGCTCTGTGGCAACTGAATTGGGGCCAAAAGTTTAATTTCCACTCACTGGAGCTTTTTACCCTGATAAACAAGGTCTCGTAAACAGACATTTCCCCAAACCAGAATGTTTCTGAGCAGCTGCTTTTCTCTGTGCTACCCAGGCGTTTAATTGCACGGAGCATCGAGCTCGGTGCCTGCACTCCCATATGGTTTTTGGTGCTTGTATCAACCCCGTTGCCTTTGCTAATTGAGATATGGCTTTTCCTTTGAGTTGTTCAGGTATCAGCAGGGGGCATCACTGCCTGTGCTGCCTGCTGTTGCAGGCTGCCTGTGATTTCTTTTGTTCCTCTAAAGCGGGCTGTGCCCCTGAACACATCCAGTGGCTACCAGAGCACTAAGTCCACTCCAGTGGGTAATCCTAACAGGATTTAATGGCCCTAGTGAGAAAGCCACAGCTGAGAGACTGGCACCACAACCATCCTGTTAAATCTACTCACCGTTCAAAGAAATGATATGCATCCATAAATGCGGCATAAATGCATCCATAATGCTTCCATCAACAGTCAGGATGTTTATAGCTCAGATGAGTTTTGTGTGCACCTTCTTTTCTATGCTAAATATCATTATGTCTTGTAACAGGGGACAGAAGAAGAGCAAAACAGTCTCCTGCAAGTTAGATTAAAAGATGGGAACACATCTCAAGGTTTGCACATAGAAGAGTGATTGCAATTTTGCGTTTAAAACACTTAGATTTTTAAAAGAAATGAGATCCATTCACCTCCAAATTTTCAAAACATATCAGCACACAGTGTCTTCCCTCTGGGCCGACTTTCTTTTGTAGGTCTTTGACTTTGGAGCTATAAGGACTTCTTCAGACACGACCTCCAGCAATGCTGTGCCGTGGGCTTGTGCTTGTGCTCCACGTATGGCTCATTCATGTGCAGAGGAAATAGCAGAGGGATCTGTGTGCCACTAACACCCTGAAAATAGGACTAACGGGGCCCTTTGCATACCCTGGTTGTAAGACCACTAAGGGAGCATGAATTTCAGCTCAAAGCTGGAATTCATCTTCGAGCTGAAATGTGATTTTAATGCCTTGGCTTTGCTTACTAAAGATTTCTATTACAGCCACAGGACAAAAATGCTAATCCAATGCTTTCCATCTTTCTGGAGTCTCTGTCCAGAACATCTCATTCCCCAGCCATACCCCGGGGTTGCTCTGGGTAGAAGGATGTGCTGCAAGGCAGACAGAACAGATGGCCCCGTGTGTCATTAAACAGCTGTGTATTTAGCCAGGAGCCACTACAGAAGAGCTGGAATTATTTCTGTTGCGTTGCCTTCTCTATGGAGCAGCTCGGTCATTTGCTCCAAGCAGGAGCACAGGCTCCTCTTGTGCTCCATCCTCGCTGTGCTGTCAGATCTGCACCACACAGGGGAAGAAGGGCGAGGGACCATGCCAGCCCTCAGACTGGAACGCAGCTCGGGACACCAGCCTCATCGAGGGAACAGCATCTTGGGCCACCTCACCTGGTGCTCCTTCCAAGAAAGGGGCCAGCACCACCTGACTTGGGAAGAGATGCAAGAAATACAGTACTGCTGGTACAAAGGTTAATTCTGTCTGGGGCTGTGAGGACTTGTGGCTTTTGAACATTCCAAATAGGATGTTGCTGGTGAATTAACTCTTGTCTGTCCCAGCTCTCCATATGGCAGTGGCTTCTTTCAGGCTGATAATAAAGCCAATGGTAAAGCAACAATTGCAAACAATTTACACACGTAAATCAAGCTGAAGTGAAAGAACCCACTTCCCAAGTATCAGTTTACATGTTTACTGCATCCTATTTGTCCCACACCAAGAATTACTCACTCCTGGCAGCATTCCTGCCCACGAAGCACAGCAATTGGAATTACACTTTCTAAAGAAGTCCAGCAGTTCACCTTACACGATCCACACGCTTTTTGCCAGACTCACCTGTAAGGAACCTGTTAGGTTGAAATGCTTGAGATGTCACACCGGCTGCTAGGTCTGACCTCAGTGTGGGATTCCCTTCACGACACATCGTTTTTGCACGTAGAAAAAGGATTAAAGCTGTTTCACCACTGGGTGCTACTGTCCAAGCTAATCACTGTGCTAATGTGCAGATGATCTTTTGATGCTACCTCTTTCTACTCCAGGCAGCAGGTTGTTTAGGTTCTCTGTGAAGAAAATGGAGAAGGACCCAGCGGGGGCCTGCAGTGCCGCCTGTTCGTTATCATGCACCTCACTCATCGGAACATCGCGTGAGCTGACGTACCTGTGAGCTCTCTTTTTGAACATCTGATGCAGTCACTGGCTGTGGAAAAACAAAGAATCAAGGGGAGAGGGCAGGTTTGAAATCCACAATGCAAATCCAAATGCCACAACAGGAAGAGCTTAATTTTCTAGATCATTTTAGGTGTGAAGCAGAAGGTGACCCCATGGAAATTGTTTTAATAACATAAATGAGATTGGATGTGGCATCTGCAAGTGAGGGAAAAGGGGGAAGGCTTCCCCGGGGCACCGGCTGCTTCATCTGGAGATGATTTTTCTGTTGGCATAAAGCACAGGAGGGGAGGGCTGGGCTTCGTAAGAGGGGGAGAATGCTGCTGTCTGAAAGCTGCTCTGCCTGCCCGTGAGACGAATGTGAGGAGGTGAATGCTGGGCCTCAAATACATGGACAAATGTTATACGTTTAGGCTACAAGAAGGCAAAAGAAAAAGAAGAAGAGTGCCCAGGGAGCTGTCGCCTTGGAGAGCGCTGTCCAGTGTGTAAACCCGCCTGCAAATAGAGGGGTGCTGTACTGCAGCCTCGAAGTTCTGTGCTCCCAGCAGAGTGGGGCCTTGCTCTTTGACTTCTTTCCATTAATTTCTCTGTGTTAGTTGAAAATTGAGCTCTTGGCAACACCAGCCTCTTGGGCAGGCACGCTCCAACAGCAGGAAGCAGCTCCAATAACCTGGGCTTCAGCTTGCAACGCACTGCTCTCTTCAGCTCCTACAACACCCAGGGCTGATGCCAAGGAGGGCACCGTACGGACCTCAAACATTTGCTACGGAGGTGTGAGACATAAAGCTGCTTTCCTTGCAGCCATCCTAACAAGAAAAAACCATCCTAACAAGAGGACACATGCCCTCATCTGTACATGAATGAAGGACACCATAGCTAATTAGAGATGCAGAGGGCATTCAGAAGATCTGCAGCAGAAGCATTCTTAAAAGAAAAACATAAAATTCTCTCCTGGCTCAGCGCCAGTGTCAACAGTCACTGACTTGAGAGGGTTGACATGAAGGAGATGGTTGAAGAGTCTCCAAAGGACTGCTCAGCTCAGTGGATTTCAGATGTCAGCAGCTTAAACTCCAGCAACTGAGCTAGTTTCAAACCCACTGACACGGCCACCTGTTCAAATTAGGCATCCTGAAATACGTTCTAGCCTCAGGCAACAAATATCTTCCTGAGAGGTACAGATGGAAACTTAGGAGTCACTACACAGGCATAAAAAAATGGAAAGCAAATATTCTGCTAACCACAAGTTGGCAGAAAGAACTGTTAAAACTCCTGTCCCTGAAAAGTTCCTGAATAAAAGAAAGAAGAAAGAAGTTCTCAGGAACAAGTCAGAGTGTGCGAAAGCAGAGGTGAATCACATCTTTGTTTGCTATCACCAGCCTGAAGAGTTAACTGCTTTTTGATTTTGTTACAGACACATGCAGAAATAAAGGAAACTACCCCTTAGTGAAGACTTTGTGTTGTTATAGGCGGGAATCAGTCTCTACGTATGAAGTGGGCGGAGGAATGGATAGGGCCTGTTACACAAAAAACAACAACAACAACAAAAAAAAGTCAATTGTCAAATTATACTTCCTGCTACGTACATAAGAAGGTAAAAACAGTTGCATCAGCCCGGACCAAAGGTCCACCCCTGAGCGGTGGAAGTTTGCCTTGCAACACTGGTGCATACACAGAAACATTGCACATCTGCAGTAATGTCTCCTACCCAGGATAAGCCTTGCGGGGTGCACTGCCCGGAGGGTGCTTGGCTCACCCCAGACGCCCCTGCACCTCCTTCCAGGGGCTGCCCTGCCCTCACTGCACACGTGTGAGAGGCTGTTGGTGAGGAGGGGGCTGCGGGCAGCTCCAGAGAGAGCAGCTGAGGACACGGGCACTGAGGTTGGCGGGCCTGTGAGAGCAAGACGTGGCTAGCAGGTCTCCCATCCGACCCATGTGGCAGAGCGAGGCGCACAGAGTTCCCCCTGTGATTCCCCCTCTCATGCCCTGCTAGCAGCAGCAGCCAGCGCTGCTCCTGCCACCTGCCTCCAGGCCGGGCGATGCTCCGTGTGGAAGGAACCTGTGCAATGCTTCCCCCAGGGTTGGAGCCCGCCTGCTCCGGTTTCCTACCAGCCGTTCTCCACCCCAGCAGTCAGCCGTGTCCTGGTGTCATCGGGCAGATTACAGAGCACCAGAAATAGCGAAGCATCATCCATTCAGTCGCTGAGTGACGTGAGGTGCTCAGAGTGATGAATCCTTCCTATCCAGACAAGAAATGATTGATTTGAATAATTGCCTGAGAATATTCACATGACACTCGAACACAGCCGCTGTCATGATTACCAATGTCTCTCTTCCACACAGCAAGTCTATAATTGGCATGAGTGTCGCAGATAATTTATATAGCAACACGATTTTCACACTTCCCCAGTTCTGGATAGTTGCTAATATTTCATGTGACAGTCACTTTATCATACAAAGGGAGCTTTCACAAGCTTTTGGCACATCTATCGATGCCAACTGTCACTGAATTTCTCCATTTCTCTGTCTTTTTTATTCATTGTCACTAGTAACTACCTGTTCCTTCTTTCTGTCGTGGAGATTTGTACTCAGTCGTGGTATTAGGTCCATACAGGTCTTTTCCTTTATTTAAGAGGAACATCTACTTGCAAGCCCACACACAAATATATTTATTACCCTGTTAACAGGGAAAATTCCTTATTTCCCAACTCCTTCCAAATGACTAGGAAAATAAGTTGCTTCCTTACTTAACTGTTCTCTGTCCCCCCCCCTCCCCCCCAAAAGAAGACTACTCCAACAATAACCAGAAGCTGTCACCTCTCCATGACGAGCTGGGAAAGCGCTGCTCTCCCTTCAGCTCCAGCACACATGCCACGTGCTGTTTGCTTCTCTGGTCAGTGGGATCTGATCACTGGGGCAGAAAACAAGACTGGCAGCTCTTTTTGTTCTCTCTAACTGAATTACTGCAGAGCCTTCACTGACACTCTCAGAAGTTCTTCCCTTCTCTCTGTATAGAATAGTCACCATATCTGCTTTCCTGTTTAACAGCATGTGCTCCTTTAATCTTATTTTACCTGCAACAAGTGGAGCAAAGCCTTAAACTTCCTAACACCTGTAATTCCCCAGTCCTTGGGCTTGCAGAGCAAAACATGTGGATCTCAGCTGCCCTTTTGGGGCAGCCAGTGCCCTCCCCAGCACACACACCACTCACTTCAACGCAGTGCTGCTCAGCAGCCACGGCAGGTTTTTTATTTCATTTTTTCACTCTTGCATATGCTAGGCATCAGCGTGTGAAAAATTGATACTGAGGGTAGGTACTCATCATGCTACAACCATTACTGGCTGTCAAATACTCCAGAGAGTGGGGTCACTGCTTGGATTTGCCAAATAAGAGAAATTTTAATGAATCTGGCTCTTTGGAGGGAACAAAGTGTCTATCCCGTCCAGAGAAATTCATATACCTGAGGCAGAATGACATTAATATGTATCATTCCGTTAGCAAATTGCATGAATTTGTAAGAGAGGTTTGAGGCATGTAGCACTTCCAAAATCCTCAGTTCTGCTCTCTCTTCTGTCTGCATTTTGAATATGCCGAGCAAATGTGCGGAGCCTTTAGTCCCAAATGGTTGCATTGACGTTTTTGGCTCCAACAGTGCTCTTTGGCAGGATGATCAGGCAGCAGCACAGTCCATGGATGTCGCTTATTACCTTTCACAAGACTTGAATCACTGGTGCTCATCCAAAATGGTTCGAGTTTTACGTACAGACTGGCTGGCCCACAGGCTCTGCTGAGCTGTGACTACATCGCACGCAAGCTGCCACATCCCTTGGTTTCATGCATGTACCCCCAGCTAACATTTTAAAATTAAAGCGTTCCCTCCTTGTAGCCTGGCTGGGTTCTCTCTGAAACCTCAGCACACAACAGCTCTGTAAAAATAACTAAAAGCAGCCTTCCCTTCCTCTCCCCATTCCGCGCATCTAACTCTTCCAGCCACTGATACATCTGCTCTCCAAGGGGCTGTGCTACCACATCCAGCCACAAAGTCCCATTCCCTGCACAGGCCAGCTCTGTCCAGCTAATGGACCATGCCTCAG
>VXAV01012869.1:0-25348 GCA_013399715.1 Alectura lathami | reverse complement strand
TTTTTTTTTTTTTTTTTTTTTTTTTTAAGAAAACACACTTCTGCATTTGAAAAAATCCATCTGAAGAAATCCCATTCTTCCTGAAAAGCTCAGTGATAAAAAGTACAGGTATAAGCACCCTAGATAATAGAAAGGGAGTTGAAAGAGATCAGTTCTTAGATAGGATCAGATGTATTAGATGATTTCTAATTTAGTTTTGAAAATCCTCCAGTTACAGGGTTCCTGTAGTGTTCCTTGGGCAGCATTTACACGTACTTAGCTGTCCTGATAGTTCTTGTATTTTGAAGTTTTCTGTTAGGTTTAAATTCTTCCTTGCAGAAGAGGTTGTGCTGTAAAATTGCTCAATGGGATTTGAACACATGTGCAGCAAATTGCTGAGGGCTGCAGCACAGGTGCACTGGATGTGGAGTGTTTTCCCTTCATTGACCTTAGCCAAAGAAGTAAAAGAATTCAGCAAACATGGCTCAGGATAATGCGATTTGCTGAGGAAGTGGATATTTGTATGTTGTTTACTATAGAGGTCTAAAAGTACACGGACAGTTTGCCACTCTCAGCAAGAGGGGAAAAAAAAAAAAAAAAAGGAACTCCAGTTAAATTTTGTAATAAAACTAAGGTTTTAGTAGACCTTTTCCTTAAACACTCAAGTATTCTAATGAAACTTGCTTCATTGTAAATCAAACCGCTTATTGCTCTCTAACCATGGCTCGGGGCTGGCATTTCTTTTATCTTGGTGAACAGTTCTGACACTGTTCACCTGATTTGTTCCCTTATTTTCTTTCAGAATAGTACATCACCTGCAGAAGAAAATTCTTCAGGTGTCAGCTGACAGATTCAGCAGTAATCTAAGCCTTAGAGTTGTGGTGCAGGGCTGCCACAGAGCACAAGACCTAGAGCAGCAGCATCGATCCTCCGCTGCCTTACCCAGTAATGCATTTAAAGCCCTCGCTCCTGATTCCTCCTCCCGAAGCCTTCTCCTTCCGCTGCCCTGCCGAGAAGCAGAGGTTACGCGTTGGCTGAGGGGCGAGCGCTGCTTTGTGCTGGTGCTGTGTCGCTGCCCGCGCGAGGACGGTCAGAGCTCCTCGTGCCCAGGCCAGAGCAGGGCTGCTGGAGGCTCGCAGCAGATCAATAGCAATTCTGTTACGGGCCAGATGTCAAAGCACAGAAATATGCTTTCAAATCCCAGGGACTTGCTGTGACAGCTCGTGTGCTCGGAGACATTTGCTTGGCAATCACAGGCATTAATACTGGTTTTTGTTGACCACCTGTTCGGGGGAGGTTTTTAATTACCTTTTTGGTTGCTGGCCAGTGTGATAATGCCTCTACATGTTTCTTTTCCTCTGTTTGGTTCCCCCAGCATGAACACAAAGCGAGCATTAAATTGCCTTTTCAGAGGCGTTGAAGCCTTTGGAAGGAGTGGCGTGCTTACTCCGTATCTTAGTTGTATCTTGAAACCTGGGGTGACAGGAAGTTGAATTCCAAGGGAAAAGGCTAAGAATAGGCTTCAGCAGTAATTGGCAGTCTTTATGCTGCTGGCTTTGTTCAGGAAGTTTGCATGCTAGAGGACGGCTTGGGAAAGGCACTTCATTACCGGTGGCATGAACTGGAAGAAGAAAGGACTGCTGATGCTCTGAGTGATTTTTGAATACAACCTTCCAACCTGAGAACCTGAAAATGTGGAGTCTGACACCTGAAGTGTGTTTATTCCAGTGTGGATCATCAGCCTTCAGATTCCCGTTAAGAGACCTCTGTCTCCTGAGCTAATGCGGAAGCACTGCGGTAAGCTGTTATTTTCGGTGTGAAGCAGTCAGCAGAAGAGGGATGAAATGCGCGCTGGTGAATGGGTTTTATAGATATTTGTTGACAGCAGTAGAGGATTGCAGCGTTCCGGACTTGCGCTGGGAGCTCTGGCAACGCTCTGCTTATAGATTTTCTGTGCTTTTACCCCAGGCTATCTCATTTCCTACTTGGCTTTATGTTTTGGTGTCTACCAGGTTGTGTAACCTTTCATTAGTCTGCCTCCTGGTTCCGGAGGTGGGCGGCAGCGGCAGCTGCACGTGTCCCGGCGAGCGGCCTCCGGGCTCCCTCCCTCTTGGCTCATCTTCAGGAAGAAATGTGTGGGGCCCGCGTGGCCCCAGGCGTGGGGATGGGAGGGGAATCCCTCCGGCAGTGGCTGTGTGGAGGGGAGCTGGGCTCAGCACAGGTATGGGGCCTTTAGAGGTTCGAAGTGGGGCTGGTCAAAGAGCAGTAGGAAGCTGAGGGGCTATGGTAAGGGCTGATGGGTTGAGGCAGAGCAGAGCAAGGCCTTTCATCAGCAAGCCTCCCTGCCCTGGTGTGAGAGCTCCCTGGGCAGCAGGCGTCACCCCGCAGCGAGCTGGGACCCCCCTGCTCCGCCTTCCACGGGCGCTGCTGTCAAACATGTCTTTGATGTGGGAAGAGGATAATTCTGGCCTACCTCTGAGAGCTGTTAAGGATTAATGTTTACACAGGGCTTTGGATATGTCAGGCGCTATGTAAATAGCAGATATGACTTTTTCATTAATACCTCCACATGCTCTCAAGTAAATAACCCACATCGTGTACGTGTGAGGCTGGAAGGCAGGCCCAGGGAGCAGGCCTGGAGGCAGGCGGGGGAGCGGCCCCGAGGTGGGCAGGGAGGAGCTGTGGCATGTTGGGCTCCGAGTTCCATTAGTTTGTGACTTGGCTTTACTCTTAGTGTGGGATGTTGAAAGAGGAGGATTAACCCGTGGTTTTTTAGCTCTTTTACCCTTGTGTTTGTGTGTGTCTGTAACAACAGACAAAAAAAAAAAAAAACCCTTCACATCGAACGTCTCCTGTGTATTTCTTACATAAGGCTGAAGCGCTCAGTTCAGGAACTCATTTTCAAAATGCCACGTTGTGCCTGAGAAACTATGGAGGGTGGGAATTGACTCTGTGCCAGTTACTTACTTAAAGTTAAGAGATCTTTGCATTCAAATTACTTATCTGGAGTGCTGGCAGGCTAATAAATTCATGGGACTGTTCTAAACACTGTCAGTCTCAGATGTAATCCTATTAAAATAATTGAGTATTTTCCCCTCTTCCTGCTGTCCGCAGCACACAAGAGAAAACATGAAAGGCAGCCTGGAGTGTCCTCCGAACATCATTGAGCCGACCCCCGTGTGCAATTCCCTCCTGCCAGGACTTGGCCAGCCGCAGCACTTCGGAGAGGCAGGAAGTTAGTAACACAGGACAGGCTTGGAGCCGTCCCCGCTTCAACATTTCGCCTCTTGCGAAAGCGATGCCAGTGGGTTTTGGCCTCGCTCCATGGTTAAATAGGGCTCGTGAACCTTGGTTAGGATGGGACACTCGTTGTTATCCTTTCAGATTTGTATTTGGAATGCAAGGAATGTCAAACCTAACCTGACTTGCTCTTACAGGGGCCAAGCCATGAAACTGCTGGATGTGTTGCGCACTTAATTCGAGTAGGAGGCTGCTGACCCCGTGGCAAAATTTCTTTTCTTCTTCCGATCCTTATGGGCAGTTCTGTGCTCAGATAGGTGCTAGCAATCTCTCTGCCTGTGTGGTTTTTTCATTTACAAGTCAGATCAGTTCTTTGGTTTGTAGTGTGGCCCCAAGATCAGTTGTTTCAGCAGAGCCAGGACAATGGAAGCTCTTTGTGGTGATGCTGCTGTCAGAGCCCGCAGGACATCAAAGCATAGCTGCTGTTGCTTTTTCAGGGATGACAGTTTCTCCAGTTTGCCTTTTGATAATCTTCAAATGCAGGCATGACCTGAATTTACAACGTGGAGAAAGAGAAACGATAGGAAAAAATATCTCTGAAAACCTTTAAGGTATCTTTGACAGCAGTAAACTAGAGAAAATAAGCACAAGTTCTTCCCTCTCCCCTTGATTTTTGCAGGTCACTTTAGGGGAAACGCGAGCAAATCAGAGTACTTCAAAAACAACCCTTAACCCAACCACCACGAGCAACCAACCGAAAAAACCTCCTGCCACACAGCCCACGGGCCTCACGTTCTCTTTGGCAGGCTTGTGTGAAAGCCATCTCTGAATAACTTGCCACAAACAGGACGCGAAGTTCTCCTGAGTTGAGAAAGTAAACAAATTTGTGTTCCTTAATATATCGACTCTCTGCTGACGCTTAGGCGCGTTGCAGCTCCGGCGAGGACAGCTGACGTGCGTTGTCTACCCAGCAAGCTTCCAAGGCAGCGTTGTTTGGCGAGGGAGCAGCCCTGGGCTGCAGGTGTGTAATCATACAGTGCAGTGGTGTTCGGCCCACCTTTTTCTTTTGCAGAACGTGATCTAAAATGCGTGCCCGTCTTGCTTTGTAGCTTGTGTGTGTTCCGTTTCACCCGTCAGCGTGCGTTACCTTGGATTGCATTGGTTTATGGCGTGCTGTTTTCGGTAAAGCGGCGAAAGAAATGGTCCCATAATTCAGCAGGGCTTGCCCTTGGAGTGATTTAGTTACGCTGGGTGATGGCTGAGGAGCCGTATTGATTTGGAGCTCCCGCTGGAGCTGATTTCGGAAGGCTCTGCGGCACCTGCAAGGCACTCGCCTGAACAGAGCTACTGAGAACAGCGTTTCGGCTGTTGGCACTGCTCCTAATGCATTTTGTATGTGTCTGTACCACGGGGAGAAATGTGAGGTTATTGTTGAAATATCATCTGCCCCGGTTTTCGGAAGATGAAGAAAAGGCACTTTGCTGCAATAACTGTTGTGGACACGCCATTGTGATCATGCTGGGGTGTTGTTATATTGAGATGTGGCTCCATCTATTTTCTCCTTACCGTGGATGGTTTTTAAAACAGTCAAGTAGAGATATTTGATAAAGGGTGCTTTGAAGGCTGCTTTCTGCTGTCCAGTAATTTTGGCTTGAAATGTTTATTTGAATCATTATTTAGTTTAATCTGCTTGGATCTAGATAGTAATACACGTCGGCTGTCCCAGTAGCTCTCCCATGTAGTAAGTGTGAAATAGTGTTGGTCATAGGAACATGAAGGAATAAAGGAATCTCTCTGAATTATTTCACGTTGAGAAGCCGATTTGGGTGAACTTAAGGGAAGAGATTTTCTTTGTCGTGGCATCGCAGTGGATGTTGCAGGCTGCTGCAGACAGCTCTAAATATGTAGCCGCCATGCCCATGTGGGGAAATATCCTTTTTGTGTGGTGACTTTGCGGGAAGGTTTTGTAATTATTTTCCATAACAGCACAAATCCTGTGGCTTTTTCTCAAACCCATTTTAGATACGGTTCATAAAAATCCTTTAAGCGTGGGGAGGGCTTTCTGTGAGAGGCAGTTGCTTAGCTCTGGCCTCAAGGTAAATGGTACAGCGTGGAAAAACCCAGAGGTGAAAGGAGGAAGCCTGTTTTGTGTCTCAACGTTTCTGTCTTGTGTGCTAAATCTTCACCGTCTTTTATCTTTGTGAAGCAAAATGGAGTTTATTGTCTAATCACCAAAGTTGCAGAGTAAGTACTTGTGTCCAGGGTGATAGCTGTCAGTGCCAAGAAATAGAATTGAGCAAAATTAAACGAGCCTTATTAGTGACCTACTTACAAGATGCAGAAGGTTCTGGGAGTCTAGCTGGAGCAAACTCCAGGACTGTCTTTAATTGTTTTTCCGTGATGAAAAATATCTAAGTGAAATATCAGTCAAGATTTTTAAAACAAGGATGCAACTTTAAAAGATCACATTTATTTTACCTTGGGAGAACTTAATTAGCTGTCAACAACGCTGCACATGAACTGTGACTTTTGAATGAAATGATCAAATCTTTATTCCTGAGGCATTTTTCTCCCTAGCTCCAAGATAGAAACACAAAAGATTTGTTTAGATAGAAACAAAGTAATTTTCAGAAAATGCTTGTGTGCATGCAGTTCCTTGTGTGAATTACAGAAGCATGTAACCCTTCTGCCCTGCGTGGAGGTGAGTGACTCGCACACAGGAGTTATTGACTCGGGCTGGAAGTGCGCTTCCAAGCAAAGACAAGATTGTAGTCTTGTGGCTCTCCATTTAATGGGCTAATGTCTGAGGACTGAACTTCTGTCATTCAGCTGGGTACCATGGTAATTATTTTACAGATGCAATAAATAAAACAAAACCAGCAAGTCACTTGAACATCCTCATTTAATGCTCCTGGCTTTTGCCATCACATGCAGGAAGCGTGGCGCAGGTATCAGGGAAGGGTCGCACTGGCGAAGCCACGTGAGGGGAGTTGGGGCAGAATGGCAAAGGAAAGGGAAGCCAGGCAGTGTGAAGAATTAAAATAACTGCATGTTTTGATAGGTTTGTTGGCAGTGATGTGAGCTGGTGAGACAGTGTGCGAGTATAAACAGCGTTGCTGGAGCTCTGCTGTTAGATAAGACCCGCCTGTTTTACCCAAGGCGTGCCTCGTGGTAGGGTGCCTGCATTACCCTCATGAATCCTCCGAGCTTGTGCTTTGAAGACCATCTTGTTGCTGTTAGACCTGACGGATCTTCTGACCATGCCGTTCTTCCGTGGTTTCCCAATAAAGCCTTCTCCTAATGACTCGAGCAAACAAATGAGCAGAAGACAACCCAGTGTTCAAGTGGAGATGGTTGCATCTCCTTGGGAGATCCGGCGTACGCCTACTTTGATAATTACATCTCCAGTCACAGCTTAATTACATGGTAAGATTTTTTTTTTTCCAAAAGCTGTTAAACAAGGAAGAAATCGAGATACAGAAAACATCTACTGACAGGGCCAGTAGACGCTCTGTTAAAATCTCTTGCCGTGCTCTGAGCTTGGTCTTTGTAAAGAGTCCAAATGTCCTGGCGGTCTGTTCTAGGCCCTGGCTTTGTGTTTGAAGGTCAGCTCTAAGGTTCGTTATACGGCCAGGCACCGTGAGACCCGCTCCGCGCCGCGTTCTCCGTTGTGCTGCGTGACATCTCTTCTGTCGCGGCGATGTCTCGAGGTTTCATTCCGGGCTGTAATTCGGCTGTTTGTAGCACTGTGTGTGTTTTGCAGAACACACCTGTGGCTTCTCTAATCGCTCTGGAAGACGTCTTGTTCTGTCACCTCCTGACTGATCTGCAAGGCAACATAACATGAACTGGAAATGCTCCTGCCACTCACAGGTGATTATATTCAGTCCACAGTGCCCAAGCACCATGAGGAATGAACTCAGTACCGCTGAGGGCACTGACAGAAGCGAGTGCTGACTTTATTTCCTGTAGGCACTGCATCCTCTTGACCAACAGAAGCCCTGACTGGGTTCTCACCCACGGTGGGCATTGTGCTGATGGTGGGATAGGAGCTCTGAGCTTCTGCTGGGCTTGTCTCTCTTGGTAGCTGGTGATTCTGCAGTTCACCGGGGTTCTGCTGGTTTCCAAGCGCTGCGGCGCTTCTGGGTCTTTTTTTTTTTCCTGCAGGAATGAGTTGGCAGTGTTTGAGTGGTGTGCACTGGTGCCTTAGTACGCTTCCCTCCGTTGTCCCGTGACCCAAGTCCTCCTGTGTCAGTGGGGACAGAAGTTTGCTAAATCTGCTTGGAAGTGGGGACGAGCGAAACAGTAAGGAAAGGGATTGTTCGGGCAAAAACCGTAACATGTGATGTCGGGCTTGGCTTTTGGAGTCCAAAACTAACCTTGAGCTTTGCTGTCACAAGTTTGCAGTCCTTCTGATTGAGCTTCCCTGCCTTCCCAGGCAATATTGTGAGAAACTGCAAAGTGCTCCCCACATATTTGTGGCAACTTGTGACAAACAATTTAAAATTTGGCAGATGTAACAAAATTGTTAGCTGTATCCTGACACTACTTCTGGGGCTTAGGAATGTGTTTTTGTAGCAGATGGAGCTATTAGTTAGCTGTGCTATCTTGAAGAATTGCTTTCCCAGGTAATCAGCTCTGCTCATTTAGGATGTCGTTTCCCCACCTCGATATGTCAGCGGAGGAAGCAGGGATGATTAATCACTGCGGCTTGGACACTGCACAGGAATCGCAGCGGAGAGGGAATCGTTCTGTGGAGCGCCAATGCCACAGGGAGCTTAAAGTGCTCTGATGCAAAGCAAACAAGATGGAAAAGATGACCGTGGTGCTTCCTGATGGCTGTGTGTCAGTGCAGGGAGTTTCTGTGGCAACCTGAAGATTTGCAATTCATGGAAAGCCTGGAGCGAGACAAAACTTTTAAGCCCTGGCAGTCACCGCTGTGCGGCGGGTACCACCAGCACCTGGCGACCTTCTTCCCTTGCTTGCTTTTCATGCTTGGCCGAATAAATCATATAAGAGCAACAGGCACGGTTAACCCTTCTTAAAGTACGTGTGCCTTCTGCATTTCCAATTAATTTATATGAAAGAAGGGCTTATGGGAAGTGCTACAGCAAATGCTAATTTTTTTATTTATTCTATCTGCAGACTTGAAAATAGCGCTTTCTTGTGGGCAGATGAACAAAAATAATATAAAATAAGCAAATCCTCATTCTCCTTGGATTAAAGACAGAAAAAGAGAATTTTTTTTTTTTCAGTTACTGGTGTTCTTAAGTTGCAAATGATGAAGGTTATTTTCTTTTTTTTTCCTTTACCGTATCTCAAGCTTAAATCTTTTGTTGGCTGCTTCTATTTTCATTTAGCATCTTTGAAAGTAATTTGGAATATTTCGCAAGACGTAGTGTTGAAACGTACAACAGAAGCATAAGGTGCAAAACAGGGTGGCCTGCAATCTGTGACACGAAGGGGTGCCAGCCTCAGCTCTGGGTGTGACCCGGTGCTGTTAGGCAGCCTCACCCTGTGGTGGGCATGCCGGGTCGCCAGCCTTGTCCTCCCCGGCAGGAGCCGTGATTCTCTGCGTGACTCTGTGTTGGGCTCTTCCTGCTGCAGGTGGGAATTCTCCAGGCTTTGGGTGACGTGGAAGGAGAACGCCAGCAGAACGTACGGGGCCTCAGTTTAACGCGTGAGGCAGACGGTCGCTGCAGAAGTTGTTGTGTTCTGCTGCGGTGAGTTAGGACAAATTGAAGTAGGTGGAGGCCACTAAGCAGAGCTGCGGTGGTTGATACTGGTGAGCTTAAACCTTGCAAAGCTGTCAACTTGAAATACAGGTGTTGGAAACTGATTAGCTGGCCTGCTCTTGTTAACTGTTGGGGTGAATCCTCCTTCCAGTTGCACGGCGAAGGGTGAGCTCTGAGTATAAATTTACAGCAGCATTAAACCTTTTGTAGTGCGTTTTACGGCAGGTGAATCGTCAGGTGTAAAAGCTGAAGGGCTCTGCTGCGGACGCTCTCCGGTGGCGAGTGGTGTCCCCAGGACGCCGCGTTCTCGCTGGGGCTGTCGCAGCAGGCACGCGGTGCGTGGGTCAGAGGCCTCCAGTCGTGCTGTCACTTGTGGTTGATGGCTGTGCTGAAGTCGATTCACAGCAGGCGCTGCCCGGCTGTGTCCTAGGAAGTCACCGCAGCGCTGGAACAGCTCTGCCAGAAATTGGCTTTGGGGGTCTCCTCATAAATGTAGCCTTTCCTGTGGCTTCTTGAGTTTTATTTCTTATTTTTTTTTCCCTCCCCAGTGCAGCGGTGGTGTCTGAAATGCGTGTCTGGCTGCAGTTGGTGCTGGCAGAATAACAAACCAGTTCCCTGAGCGTAGCTCGAGGCTTGTGTACCTTTTGCGTTTTCTGCATTCTCCGCACCTAATCCTAGATGTTTCCAAAGTTAAATAGAAGGTCACGCATAGTTTGTACATCTGGTGTAACCCTGTTGTTCTGTGCTTAAAAACAGGCCCAGTAAGAAGTTCTATGCACGGTAAGATAACGCGCTGCTCAGGGCTGGTTGTTTTCTGGCGTGTGTGCTGGCCCCAGGGCGCCGAGACAGTAATTTGTAGCACAGCAAAGATATTTACCTTGAAGCATGTTTGTGAACTTCTCTTATCCCTGCCTAGTTTAGTCGTGTCTGTTTTTAAAAACATTTTTGTTTAGATTCAAAGCACCTAATGCCTGTAGCAAAATTTTGAAGTTAATTGCCTAGATATATAGTGCAAGGCAAACGAAATGGTACAAGATAGCTGTAGGTAGAGGGGTTGGGAGAAGAACCTCGGGGCATCTGCCTATGAGCAGGCATGTAAAAATACTGATTTTTGAACTTTTGACTTCAAATATTTGGTGTAAAAATGTTTAAGTACTTTTTCTATCAGGTTTGATCTTTTTGAGTCACAGAACCTTTTTGTGGTTGGCAGAGCTCCTGTAACATATTTCTTTTTAAATGATCTCTGAAGTTGTCGAGTACGTTCATATGAAAGTGCTTGATGGAAGGCTGTACGATTTGTTCAGGCAGCAGCACAGAATGAGTTTTTTCAGTGGAAGCTGAATTGGCTTTTTGATGCTCTGTCCTTAACATTTAGGAGAAGGCTTGGTGTGGGACTGCTCGCAGGAATGCGAGCAGAGCTGCTGCCTGGGTTGTCCTCCCAAGCAGCGTGTGAGAACACACAGTGGAGTACGCGTTTCCAGGTACAATCTGGGGCAGCAAACGCGTTTCCTGAAACTGGAAAGTTTTCCCTAAAACACCACGTAAAAAGTACAGGGATACGGGCCTTTCAGGATGTTTGTGTGTCAACTGTCACGATTTGTCTGCCCCCTCCTCCCCACCATGTGCTGTCACTGTGGTGGATGAGTTTCTTGGCTACTGGCTCACGGTTGTTGTGACTGAGTAGGAGCATCCTGACACCCAAAATCATCCCAGACTGCAGCTGAGTCATCAGCGATTGAGCTAGTTAGATTAGCACTTCCTACACAGGCTCTCTGAAGCTGTCCTGAGAATCCAAATGAAGGGAACTTCCTCTGGCAGTGGGAAGAGCTCTGAAGACTTTGATGCAAGTGTGTGTGTAAATATATACGTCTCTGTGTGTGTATAAGATGCAATTAATTAATTACGGTCCATTACTCCTAAATATCGGGTAATGGTCACCCGGGCAGTCCGAGTGTTCCTCGCTGGTGACTTTGCAAATGTCTGTGGGTTGCACAACGTGTGTTCTCTGGGCGCTGAAGGTGACTTGGAAGGCCTGGGGTCTCTTACTGTGGCTCTGGCGTTGTCATGGAAAAGGTCGGATGCTGCTGTGACATCAGGTGGACAACAAGCAAGCGGCATCGTTCATCAAGATGAGCCACCTCAGTGTGAATAGTTTAAAGCTAGGAAACGTATCATAAGAGCAAAACACTCCTGGCATGTTTCATGAATCAAGAAGGATTGGGCTGTTCCAGTGAAATTCCTGAGGCTCATTCCCCAGGGAATGGTAACTTACGCAGAAGGATTTTGCATATAGTGCTGAGTTTGGATCCTGATAAGGGAAATGGGCGAGAAGAGCAGCAAGGATGTACCAGCTGTAAAATTAAATGTTTTGAAATTGATTATATTCTGCATAAACGCGGCCTTCTTTCCAGCAGGAAGCTGCAGTGGTTCAAGTTCAGCTGGTGGCTGAATGTTTTGCCAAGTCTGGGACTTAATGAGGTGCCGTTTGGGGGAGATAGTTATGCTCGCAGACACGGCTCCATGCTGAAGTGTACCTTTAATAAGAAGTGTCACTTGTCAAAATAAATGAGCAAGATTTTTATTGCATGTTCACTCGCTTGTAAAATTTGCTAGTCTGCAGTGGCTTTTAATCATTAATGTGAATTAGCCAGGTTCTCCTGTAGTTTAATTACTAGTATGTCATGTTTACATTCTCTCTTGATGAACTAATGGTTACGTTATAAGCACAGTTTCATAATAGGTAATGGGCAAAATAAAAACAGAGGATGTGCGCTGCGAGGTGCTCGTTCTGCTGAAGGATAATGGCAGGTGGGGATGGGAGGCGGGGTGGGAGCGCCGGGTCCCCGCGTCCAGTCCCCAGGAGGAGCTGCCCTGCCCACGGCCCACGTCACCCTCATCCAGGGGCTGCTGCCCGGCCCTGGCGTGCCACAAGGGGGAAATGATTGCTTTCTGTGCTCTGGTGGTACCCCTGGCTTGCTTGGGATTCTTTCTGTGGACACCGTGTGGCTTTGTGTTGGTTTCTGGCGGTATTCATCCTGTGCTCGCAGCCTGTTCCTCATAGCAAGGTTTAATTATTTTGACAGGCAAAAGCAGGAATGCTTTCTATTGTTCAACACCTCTTTGTTCCTTGAAGATTAATGAGAAAATTGGCAGAGAATTGACCAAAGATGCAGACTTTTGAAAGGATTTTTTTCCTTGTGTGATATTACTTACAGCTTTTCAATAACTGGGGGAGCTTCTGAGCCGCGTCACTGTGTGGAGACGCTGTGTGTTAATTGTTTGACGCGCGTTTTACGAGATGACTGAGCTACGGTATTTAAACAGAATGGCAGGTGGAGCAATAGATAACATGGAACTGAAAGTCACTGGGAGAGATGTACTCCTACAGACTGCCTGAAGTTCAGCTGCGGCCTTACTCATCTCTGCGGCTCGGTGCGGCCGGGCGCTGGGGGCGGCTGCCGACGCGCCCGTCTGGTGGCAGCGCTTCCACCTCCTTCTTCTTTCTTGACCTCTTGCTCAAAATGCAGTTGCTAATTGCTGAGAAAACTGATAACTGACTCATAGCTGCGTGTTGTCAAGGAGACAAAGAGAGGCTGTGGAGTTCGTGGAAGCTGCTGCCGGAGCTGGCACGTTTCCTCTTAGTTCTAGAGGAGAGTGGCTCGAGACAGTGGAGTTCTCCAGATGTTATGTACAGCTGTTGCCTGAACACTAAAGATTTCAAAATGATATACCTGAACAAAGACGCAAACTTTCTCCTGCCTCTTATCAGTGCTCCTGGGGAATTCTCTGTTTACCTCGGCGATGCAGGTTTCTAAGTAGCTGCGTTCGATAATGACTGTGCGAGAGGAGACAAGATGTGCAGAGGTCGTAATTGGAAAGGAAATAACATTTAAGAAGTGAGAAACTGAAGATGCCTTCCGTATGGAATAACGTGTAATCAACCTTTTAAATGCAAGGACTGCCTGACTGCTATTTTTGGCAAAACACAGTCTGTAAATCACCTGTAGCAGTTCTGCTGGAGATGTGGCCTTGTAACAACACAATAGGAAATCAGGCTTGGCATCCAGCTAAGCTTATTGCTTTGGTCATACTACTTGTTTACCTGCAGCTGGAGAGGGTCCACGCAGATTCAGAGCAGGTACTTGTTTTCTTCCATTGAAGACTGAAGTACAGGGTGTTAAATAACTTCAGGGCCTGAAGCCATCGCAAGAAGCAGGAATCCAAGGGTGGAGCGGGGGTTGCCTGCATCTCCCAGCAGTGGGCAGCCAAGGTGCTGAAAGTTCAGGTGTTGTGCAGTTGGGGATGACGCTGAAGATGGCTTCCCACACCTGTCACCTAACTCAGGGCTCGGAAGAATCCAGATGTGTGCCTGTCAGTGTGTCTGCTTAAATTAGAGGTGACAAATTATTGATAATTAGCGTCGCTCTTTGTTTTACCATTGCAAAATGTGAGTTTATAAAAGCCAATTTATTTTTATCTTTGGCCTCAGGAACTCCAAAGCAGTTGTACTTATTCTTAATTGCTTGTTTTATGGGTGAAAATTAGGCTGTAATGCAGACTGCAGTGCGAGGAGACTCAGAGAGAATGCTTGCGGTGTTTGAAAAGCAGGGAGAAAAACTGGTGCTGAGGTTTGCCTGATACCTCACAAATTCCAGTTTGTATCAAGTTTAACAATGCAACAATTTCCAGACATTCTATAACTAAATATAGTAATGAAATTTTATTTGAAGTCAGGAACATTATCCAGATATGACTTGATGTGTGTAAGATACTGCACATCAGTGGAGTGGTGCAGATTGTGTTAAATGGGCCTGAAATAATCTTCAGGAAAGAAAATCGTTTTCTATTCTTCTTGACACAAAGTGTTTGTCACAGATATGCATTCTTATCCGCATCTTGTTAGTGAAATCATTATACTTTTTCATTACAACTTTTATGCAAATAGGCTGGTTTTCCTTGATTAGGTTTGCATGAATACGCCGTAATTACAGACAGAGGTGTTATTAATGCGTAACAATTAAATATGAAATTACTATGTGTAATTACAGCTCGGAGAAAGTGTTGTAATAGCGCGCGCACCACGCTGGCTTACGGGCAGGGTGTCTCCTGCAGGAGATAACAGCTCTGATTTTACGCACATCACTGCTAACAAATCTCCTTGGCAGAGGAGACGTCCTCGAGCAGGAGGAGCCGCTCTGGCTGGGGATGCGTGCCATTAATCCGTGCCCTCTGCAGCAGCTCTGGGCTGGGCGCAGCGGGGGGACGTCCCTGCATCTCGGGGCAGCCCTGGGGACAGCGGTACCCTGAAGGCTCCCCAGCTCCACGCGGGGTGTGGCGCTGAGGAGCTGTTCCTCCCGCTCCAGCTCCAGGGACGAGGAGCCAGATCTCCTCCTGCTGGGAGGAGGGGCTTGGTGCCCAGGTGGGGGGTTAAGTTTTGGCTTCAGCCAGGGGGTGTGACGCAGTTCTGCTGGGCTGGGGGCGTGTGAGCGTGGGTAAAAGGGTCTGTGCTTGAAGCCTGCCATGTGGCGCTTCCCCTGCTGTAAATAAGCAGAGAGGAGAAGCTCTGCGCTCACAGGTTGTGGGGCTCCAGTCGGGGTCCAGGAGAGCTCCTGCTGAACCTTCCTCTGCCACTTCGCAACCAGCTGTGACTTGGAGCTTTGCTAGGGAGAAGGACTGAAGGTTGGCTCGTCAGCCACGTCCTGCAGGTGTGCCAAGAGCCTGTTTTACCTGGCTGCAGGACAGCTGGGGCGGGTCTGTTATGCGTATCTGGAGATGAGATCTGTTTTCCTTTCAGTGTGTTTTTGCTCTGATGCTCTGAGGATGATTTTGCTTTAGCTCCTTTCCATTGAAGTGGAGGACAGGCAACAAGAACGCCCGGGGGGTACATCTTGAAGAGGGCTACCATGAAGCAGATAAAACAGTAATACTTCTTTTGCTGGAAGAATACCAATGAGGGACTGGAGGAACCTCCTCAGCTTAGGTTTTATCTGTATTTAAAAAGTAGCTGAGGGAGAATACAGATGGAGCACAGTTAAAACGCACCTGGTATCTGCATTGCAGTGAGGACGCGGGCTAATGGCGGGGGGATCTGAAATCTGAGGAGGAAGAAAGTTGGAGGGGATGGGAGCTTAGTGCATGGGAGAGCCAGGGGGAGGCTGGCTGCATCCTGCTGGGGCTGCGGCTGCGCTCCCGCTGCGCGCGCACGGGGAGCGGCCCCTGCTGCACGGCTTCTGGCAAGGCTGCGCAGAAAGCAGGGAGTCCCACAGGTGGTGTTAATTCTGGGTTGCTGGAATTGGAGGTGCTGCACCTTTTCCGTCCTCTAGCAAGTTGTTTTTCCCTTGAAGAGCTCTCTGCAGTGAAGCGTTGCTCCTCTGTGTGCAGTCTATGCTGGGGATGCACAGGACACGCTCTGAGGAAATGCAGGTGGAGTTAAAATCGACCTCCAGTGTCTGTTGCATGGAAATTGATAGGAAGAAGCATCCCAGTGGCTACCTTCCCCAAAGCAGTAATAGATTATACCCCCTGCTTGAGTGTCTGGAACTCCACGTGGAGGTATGCATCGGTTGTCGTACTGCCAGCAGCGTGGCTTGTAACATGGAAACGATGGGAGCTCCTCCTCCCCGTGACACTTTGCTGCTGCCTTTTCAGTTGGCACTGGCAGAAAGAAAACAAAAAAAAAAAAATAAAAGAGGGGTGAGGAGGAACATTGACATTAAGGTGCCTCTTGGCAAAGGTCGGAAGAGCTTTTCCAGTGGATTAAGTATTGAGATGATCTCAGATACGGAGGATATCCATTTCTTGCCTTGGGAGAGTTGCAGCTGTGGGAATGCACTTCCAGAGAGGCCTGGGTGTAATTAAAATATGTGTTGGCAGGGGCATGGATCCAGGGTCTGCTTCGTGCACAGCGTCCCTGTTCAAGTGTCCCTGCAGCTGTAATTTCTTTATTTTTGATTTGGAGCCTGGGTTTTTCTGTCAGCTGATACTCAGCAAGAGCTTTGCTCTTGGAGAAGGGCAGCCTCTGCTCGCTGCCTTCCTGCTGCGTTGCGTCCCAGGGCCTCGGCTGTGCGGGGACTCGGTGCGGCACTGCTGCCCGCGATCTTAGCGTGGAGAGATGCGTTGCTGCGCGGGTGGGGATTGTTTGTAGAATTAAAGCTGACCCATTTCCTTCAGGCACAGTGCAGTTAATACTCAGGGGTGTTAACACGGTAGGAGTGATTGAGAAGTATTATTCATCAAATCCCTGTGCTAATATGTGTACAGGTATAAATAAAAAGGCCTCAAAGGTTGTTTCCGTGTTTATTAACCTCTCCTCTCCTTCAGGGGCCTAACTTGGCTGCAGAAGCTTGGCCAAGGCTTTTAGCTAGGTGTGTGGGAGCTGTTTCCCGCGATCCTGAAGCAGAGAAACGCCTTCCAGGAAAAAACGCTGTGCCAACACCTGCCGCGAGGAGCTGCCGCCTTCCTGACGGCTGCTGCTTGCGGCGTCCTGTCCCGAACGCTCCTGTCTGCTGCTTTGTGGCCGTTGTCACGCGCCTGTACGCAAACAGGGAGCTCCCAGAAGCTGTGGGTAGAGCTCCCTTGCTGTTTCCTTGCCAGCAGCACAGCCTGAGCAGCTGGCTCCGGGCTGAGCCACAGCTGAAGGGGTGCCCGTGCAGCCGCCAAAATGGGTGCACAGGAGCTCGGGACAGAGCTGCTGTTGGAGGCATTAAGTCACAGCATCAGGTTTTTCTTTTTTCTTTCACTGTTCATTTTTCTGAGGTGTAGCTTGGAGCTCGGGTCCGTGTCCATCGCATTTTGATGCGACAGAATAAAAGCACCAAATGAAATTATTCCTTCTCGAGATCTTTGTATCTAACTTGCTACATTTGTACTAATCTCTTTTTTTTTTTTTTTTTTTCCTGTTTTCTTTAGGTAAGTGGCAACAATTTGAATGTTAATGTTCTGCATTGGACAGCTGCTGAGTCTGGACACTGGAAGCCGTAAGCCAGGTGTCAGCTGAGAGGTGCTCCAGCAATTAGTAAGTCCAGAGGCAGTGGGGCGGGTGCTGTGGTGTCCCTGGAACACGGAGCGGGGGCAGAGACACGCCGTGCCTGGGTTCCAGTGCTTTGTGTTTTTCTTTAATTCTCCCACTTGGGTGCGGAAAGGAGAACTCGGACGCTTCCTTTCCCGCCCCTACTGCGGAAACTCACACAGCCCTTCCATGTAGTAATTTTTTTTTCTGATTTTCCATAGTATATTTAGGACTGTTATTCTCCAAAGAGTAATTTCTGAATGCAGTTTGACTCCTTGGCTTGGGAGGGTTCTTCAGCTTGGTGTTGAAAGGGAGTGTGAGGTAAGAGGCAGGAAGGGATTATTTATTTATTTATTTATTTAATTATTTTTAAGTAATGCTTAATCTAGAATTAAATTCAGAGGAGTGCCTTGAGAAGATGAGATCTCTCTGATCAGATTCTCTGAATACTTTGTCTTAGCTAATAAGCAGGAGAAGCTAGTAGAGGGAATTACATGCTGGAAGGGGAATTTTAGTGGCAACCGATACGCAAAGAGGGAAGGATCTCCAGTGAGGGAAGAAGGCAGACTGGTAAATGATGGATGTCTCCCCTGCTTGAAGAATGCAACTTTTTTGTGGTAGAAACCTCATACCTGGCCTTCTCTCACGTAGGCTAGAGAAATGATGCATTTCCCGAACTTCAGTTTGGTTGGGTGTGGGAGAGAGCGTTGCCTTTTAATGGCAGCATGGCCACAGTCTGCCGTCTGAACGCAGGGCTGAGTGCCCCCCTTGGACTAATGCCTGGGCATCTTGGAGAGGGTGTTAGCTGCTCTCAGTAACTTTTTGTCTTAGAACACAGTTAAAAAATACAGAATTTAGTCTAATTCCTGGAGAATTAGATCTGAGCGCTGTGGGCAGCTGAGGAGCTGATGCCACTCCGGGTCAGTTCATTCACAGTACAGCAGATAATTCCAATTAAAGCAGAAAGCATTCTCAGTTTTTTTAAAAAGAAAATATTAAAGGCTTTAATTTACTGCAGCGACCTGTGGCTCATGGTCTGAGCTGGGCAGACGAGTCCCATCGTGCAGGCCTGCATGTTAAAGGCATGGAAATTCTGGGACTAGCAGGTTGGCTGGGATGTGCATGATATAGGGCCGAACGAGCCAGCCCTCTTGGCCGGTGCGGTTGTGGGCAGAAGCTGTGCGCTGCAGCAGGCACTAGCACCTTTCTGTGAAAGCAGACGTGTGGAGAGTTCCTTAACGAGACGGGAATGAGAGCAAAATAAATTACGGTTCCAAGTAGGACCCATTTAGTGGAAAAAAAATACTTGTGTAATGTGTTAGAATCCCATTTTTGAGCAATAACACCCTCATCGTTGTATTCAAACACTGAGATAAATGCATCAATCTAAATTCATGATTTTGGTTTTTTCGTATAGTTGCTAATTATTGAACATAACTAGCTTATTCATAATTTCTTTTCTCCTTCTGCTTGATAGCCTTAATCCTGTATTTGTGCGGCTGTCATTCCCATGGTAACAGACTAGTGTCTGAAGCAGAAGATTATTAAATACAGAATAGCACATTAAAATAATGTTAAGGTTCTGACTTAGAGACTTTCACATGGGGGCAAACTTCAAAAAAAAAAGAGAACATTTTTACAAAAAGCAATTTACTTTGCCAGTAATGTTCTCTATTCCCATAGCTATTACTGAAGAGATTTGTTTGAGTAACAGCCTGCTCCCTTGCAAGCCATCTTCTCCTCCTGCTTTGCAGAGAAATCCTAATCTTATGTTTATGTCGTCAGTCTGTTACCATGGAGACTTTGTCACCAATGTATCGTGACCTCACAACAGGGCGGCAGAGGAGGAAAATGTGGGCTGAAAGACGGTATTAGAAATGATCATCCAAAAAAATGAAACCATCTCGAGCCCCAGTAGATGTAACAAAACGGAGAGAAGGGACATGGGATTGTAGCGTGCTTAGCTGGTGGCCTCTGCACGTGTGGTATAGGGTGACGTGTGTGGTGTCTCATGATGTTGCTTTGCAGAAACTTTCCCGTAAAGCCATGTTAACGCCATGGCTTCGTTGATCCCATCGGATTCGGGGCAGCGCCGAGTGCCCAAGGCAGCATCGCCACAGCGCGAGGAGGATGGACGGAGTTCCCCCACCCTGGTGCTGGCTGCTGCTGGGCTGCGGTGCCTGCCTCCTGCGGTGGCTGTCCCGAAGCAAGCGCGTCTGCCGGCGTCAGGAGCACGGGGGCAGTCCCGAGAGCTTGGCAGGCTCCTGGTGATCCTCCCAGAGCTGCCCCTGCTCCGTGCACGCAGCCCGGCGCTGCCCGCTGCTGCCTTGCCCCTCGTGGGGGAGCTGAACAAGGGCAGGAGGAGCTGCCTGGAGGAAAGGAGCCGGCTGAGGGGGCATTGCCAGCCTCGTGCTGGGTGGGGCCCAGAAGAATAGCGTCACCTAATGCCTCTTTTCATCCCTCCTTTTTTTTTTTTTTTTTCCTCTGGGGTTAACGTGTAAACCTTGACTGATTACCTTTCGAATGACCTGTCCCTTTTGAGCAGTTTCTCCCTCCTCTCACTTCTAAAGAGCTTAAGCGTCATTTTCCTCTGGCTGGTGGTGCTGGAGGAGTTGAGCAAGTGGAGATTTCTGTTCTGTGAGCCATGAGGTCCTGCCTGCAACTTACACCTTCTCTTCTTTATTTGCTTTGTTATTGCTTTTCACATGTGTTCGGTTTTAACAAACACGAGTTTTCCCTCTGGACATGGATTTAAGAGGCAGAAAGGCTATGAGGAAACACATTGTTATCAGAGTATCTTGTTTCACGCTTAGCCTTAAGAAAAATGTGACTTCACAAGGAAATAGCAGTAGGGCTGCTGGTTTTTTGTACCTTCCTTTGTTCCATTTGCCATGTGTGCTGCCTAACTTTGTTTTAGTCTGCAGCCTACAGTGACTTTACAGGCCTGTTTTGTAGACCATAGTGCCGTAACATTTTCCTGCAGCGGATTCCGATGTTGCTTCCGCCGCCGATATGTTCCTGTGGCTGCTGACGAGGGTTCGAAAACTTCCACTTCTGTGGGAGTGTGCATCCCCTCGAGTATCCTTCCTAGGTGCATTTAGGGAAATGACCAAGTTAGCAGAAAAATAGCCTTTGAAAGTAGGGCATCTTCGCTTCTTGTCTTCTGCAGAGCTGCCTCTGTTCTGTAACTGTTGTCTTTTCCCTCCCCCCAGCCAGCCCTCTGCCTCCTGGGTAATTTATGGCCGAGTTCACTGAGATTCTATATTTGGCTGATAGATTGAAAAATCCATTTGCTATCAATGGCTTCCTTTAATATAAAAGGAAGTAGATTTATGGGAAGAGGAGCTCTGGCATCACAGTACCCTTTATCTTCGCTCTTTCACTTCGTTCACTCCTCACCTGTGTTTGAACCAGGTGCGTTGTTGGTGCTCTGAAAGATGAGGATGTGGGACTGTAAATTTCACTCTGATTTCCACCTCCTGGGAGATAACCTGAGGACGTGGGGTTTTCAGGTGCATTCAAACACTGAGCAGTGTTCCTTTCTTTGTTTTCAGTCTTTCCTTGAGCTTTTCCAATTGAAGGTAGAGGAGGAAAACTTGAAACACAAACTGCGCAACAATTTTTACTTTTAACTGCATTCTTTTCCTGCTTGTGTGCAAAAATGTCACGGTTCTCTACAAATGATGCAATAACTGCCTTTGAAGGTTGTAATCCCAAGTCAGTCAAAGTCATGCTTACGATTTCTGAAGTCCACAGGAAATGGGTGAGGTGTGACCTGCAGGCACCAGGGGGGCGAAGGAGAGCGATGCGAGACGGTGGGCGAGCACGGCGTTGCTGCGGCAGCAGTGAGGGCTGAGCACCTATCACCAAATTATCTTCCAGTCACCTTCTCTGCCTCGCTTCTCAATTCAGTAGTCATGCCAGTGTGCTAATCCCTGGGCTCCTGGAAAGGCAGAGGAGCTGTGGAGCAGTGAGGCAGGGCAAAATTGAATTGGCACCGGGGTGGCGTGGTTGAAGGTGGCTGGAGATGACGTCTGAGCTCCGTGCAGTTTGACTTCTAGAGCAGTTGAGTTGTAGGTAAAAATGTTTCTTGAGAAAAGGGGGTAGAAAAGCTCTGAGGTTTGTAATGGAGCACTCAGCCTAAAATAATTTTAGTGGGTTTCATCAAAAGATCACTTCCCACATTAATTGGTGTGCATTTTCACTTGAAAGGGATATTGGTGCCGAGCGAGTAACGAGGCTCCGTTTCAAGGCACCCGACGAGCTGCTCGCGGATATTTCCCCCAGCCTGGGAACTGCAGCAGTTCGGCAGCTGGGGTGAGGTGCAGTGCCTGTGCTGAAGGCTGGCCGGGCAGGTGGCCCTGGTGCAGGAGATGCTGGGGACACAGGGAGAGCACGCAGGTGAGAGCAGCTCAGGGATGAGCAGCGTTTATCGGGGCCTGCTGCAGGCAGCGCAGCGCAGAGCTGCTGTGCCGTGGTTTGTTCCGAAACACCAGGAGTGCTGGTGGAAAAAGATTTCTTGAGCTTCCTCTGGTCCAGATTTATGTCGGGACTGGGTTCCTCAGGCCCTTACGATGAGCACAGAGTGCACGGCCAACAGCAGCCACGAGCGGCTGTGTGCCTGTCCCGTGACGTTTCGGGCCGAGCCACGCTTCAGGTGCTCTGATCAGCACGGGGCCGTGCGCAGTCGGCTCGCTGACAGAGGGCACGGATGCAGAAGAGAGCCGGTGAAACACAAGGCTGCAGCACAGGAGTGTGCTCTTGAGAAGGAGCAAGAATTAGGTGGCAAATTACTGCGTTTTTGTTCGTTTTGATGAATTCTCTACATTGTACATCTAATTGTGCTCAATTATTACAGGCTGGTGCAGATGGGTTAATAGTTTCTAGACGTTGATGTGCATTGATTTCTTTCACAGGCTTGGAGACAATAGTCAATTTATAAAGAATGACTAACTTTGGTTTACTGTCGAGTGTTTTTTTTTTTTTTTTCGCATTGCTGCTGCTATATTATTGGCAGCCTGTAAACTGATCCAATTTGAACACTGAATGAGAAATTAGTGTGTTCTGATGTGGACATGTTTCAACTAAATTATTAAATGAAGTGGTTGACTTTTCTATCCAAATTAAACCAGTAGAAAAACTATAATTAACTATTTCATTGACCAAGGAGAAGCTGGAAAATTGACTTAAGGCATTGACTTCATAGATTCTTGTTCTTTTTTTTTTTTTTCTTCCCTGTACTGTGGAAGCCAGGGAGAGCTTTCAAAAGGCTAAGACAGGAAATTGGTATATCTAATTTGAAGATTTAAAGATGTTTTCATTCGTGCAGATCTCTCTTGCTTCATTTCTCCTTTCCCTCTAAAGGTTATCTGGCTGTTCCTGGTACTTGCCGGTGCGATGATCCTTACAGCTCCTCTTGCATTGCTCACCCTTGCCAAGAGGTGCCTTCGGACGTGCCAGAGGGCTCCTTGGGAGCCCGTGCCCTGCACTGGCGCTACACAGTGCAGCTGTAATTACGGCTCGGAGCGATGGGGAAGGCTGGGGCTCGTTCCCTTTGTAGGAGAGGCACGTAGCTGCTCTGGTGGCAGTCAGAGGCTTTGTTGTCTGCCTTCCCGTGTGCACAGGCCGTGTTTAATTTCTGACGCTCTGCGGCAGGAGCAGGCTCGGCCCGGAGTGGGTTGTGTGCCCTGCGCTGGCCCCTGCTCTGCGGTTGCGGCGCGTCGGTGCAGCGCACGTGGAAGGTGCCTCCCTGGGATATTTGCCTAACAGAGCACGTGTGCCTCTGACATGACAGAATCAGCTTCTCCAGGAAGAGCCCAGCAAGTCTCAGACAAGACAAGGTGCTTCGCTGGAGTCTCTGGGATGCTAGCAGATGTCCTGCACCTGTTGTTAGGCCAGGATTCAGCAGCTGCTGCTGCCAAATATGTTAAGTATGATGGGTAGACACTTGCTTGGCACAGCTGCCCATTCCTGGTCAA
Organism: Alectura lathami; assembly: GCA_013399715.1. Taxonomy (NCBI): domain Eukaryota; kingdom Metazoa; phylum Chordata; class Aves; order Galliformes; family Megapodiidae; genus Alectura; species Alectura lathami. The sequence goes on along the minus strand of VXAV01012869.1, from coordinate 2,408 downwards.
ATGCTGGAAAATGCATCATAGTGGAACCTTGTGGAAGCAGCACGTGATGGGTGGTGGGTGAAAGTCCATTGTCACAGCCATTGCAAAATCTCCGCCCTGCTCGACAGCGGTGCAGAGCCCTGGGTTCCTAACAGAGAAGTGGAGAATATAGAACTGAAGCCCAGAAGTGTGTGGCACAAGCCAGCCTCCACAGCTGGGGGCATCTCAGCCTCGTGCCCCATCCTTGCGAGACGGAGAGTGGCACCGGCCAGGGCGCGCCTGTGTCAGCCCGTGGTGTGAGCCAGAGGCTGTGCAGTAAATCCTGGCCCATGAAGTGTCTCCAGCTGTTCATCACAGAAGAGTGCATCGTTGTTATCCGAATAGCAGGCATTTTTATTTGCTTTATTTGCATGCAAAGTAACATATGCTTGCCTGAAATCTGGGTGCATGTGGATCTGTGTCACACGACGAGCTGAGTAATGAGAGATCACGTTTCCTCAGCAGTACGTGCGACGTGGCCACGGTCCTTCGGGCCCCTTTGGTCTGGGAGGAGACTTGCTTTTTGTCACAAATATCCGAGCTACTCTCCTAATACAAAATTGTATTAGCCATATGAAAGGGGATTTCTGGGCACTGTGCAGCATTAGTATTTTTTTTGTTGGTGTTCAAATGTCGTGTTTATTTGCTATCTGAAGTTTGCACCTAAATACGTAATAAAGGTATTATTACCTTTATTAACTTTGTACTTAGTGTTTTAATGGGTACGTTGTACTTTGCTACAAGGCAGGTGCGGTTGGGAAAAAAAAAAACAATGCTTTTTTAAAAAATTATTATTATTTTAATTTTTTTAAATTGGATAAGCCAGCCCAGTATACCTTGATGCTGGTAATCTGCTGGAGGTTCTTCACAGTGATGAAAACTACCGGGCGACGAGGGAGCAATGTTTTACTTCTACGACCTGAGATTCTTGTAAGTCTTGTGTGGCACTGTGTGGCTCTGTTAAGCTTGTTCCAGATCCCTGCCTTACACATGGCAGCTCCTTCAGCCTTATCTGTTTTTCATCATGCTATACTGCAGTAAGTACGTACGATAGCTGGCTTGGTGGGAGAAGCTGAGATCCCGATGAATGCAGGTTTTCTGTAAGGTTTCTGAGAGCGATAATAGGATGCATTTGAGGTATACCGTTACAAAAAGGTGAGCTATCCATCAAATGCACAATCTTGGATTTGAGTCTTCTATTTAGATTAAGCACGTTAAGGAAGATGGATGGTGAACGCCTTCCAGCAGCGCTGTCCCCAGACCAGAATGGAATGTAAAGGCGCTCGAGGGATTCAATTACGTTAGCAAATAGCGCGAGCAGGAGCGGGGTGAGAAGGAAGGTCATAGGAGTGCCAGCTGTGGATTTATGTAGCTTTAAGATAAAACCATGATTTTTGTTATCCTCCCATTCATATACCACCCCTAGTCGCTGCTTGTTTGGTGTATTTTGTGGAGATGTACCTCCCGGTGTCTGTAGGCAGTGGTTCCTGTGGTACTCAGCACGTGTCGCCATGTTCTACGTGCGTGCCGTGCCTAGTTGATACTCATGTGGAACTTGTTCAGAGATCTGTTTGCACTGTTTTGTTGGGAATTGCTGATGTCAGTGCCCTTGGGGCACCATACCAGCACTTGTTGTTTCTGCTGGGGAAGCCCAGCTGTTGGGTTGCAGGGTGGCAGCGTGGGGAAGCATGTCCTGCGCTGCTGTGTGCCCCAGATCCTGCAGCGCTTGCTGTGCTGGCTGATCTGAAGTGCAGCACCAAATAGGCTGGATTGTTTGCAAAGACATTCCGTGCTTGGTTTTGCTTACAGTAACAAAACCAAGCACATTTGTCTTGTTCTTTTGTCTTTGAATGTTCTTTCCTTAAAGCAAGATTATGTCAACAGCGGGGAGGCTGCTGTAAGGTAATGCTGGAATTCAGTGTCTTAGGCACACAAAATCAGGAGAGGTAGCAACTGTCTAAGCTCTTGGTTACACATCCACTGAGGCTGTATTTCCTAAATCATGCAGCTGGAATGGCAGGGTGGCCCGTGGCCGCGGTCCCATGCTGCAAGCTGGGTCCCACGCCTTCCCTGCTGGATCCGTGGGTGGCACAGAAAGTTCTGTAGGTCAGCCTGGAATCGTCATGCTTGCAAGGAAAAAAAATGAAACTCGACTTCAAAGGACAACTCTGACACGGTCAATTAATAATTAAAACAGTTTTTTAATGAGCTATGCAATTACCTGTGTGTCCCTGGAGATGATGGTTTATGGTATTATTGCACGGTGCCCTTTCTTTAGTCATGGCAGATGACATCTGTAATTTAAAGCAGGCTAGACATTAAAGTGACAGAACTTTCATTAACCTTGTCTAAAGTTTGTTAATGACAAATGTCTCATAGAAAAAAAAAAA